>VZRS01015274.1:271953-302023 GCA_013398055.1 Ifrita kowaldi
TCCTCCTCGGAGCTGGGTGAGGGCCCACCCCCTCGGGCCTCGGGGAAAATTCTCCCGATGTGTTTTGATGTTGTTGAAGCAGTCCAGAAGAGAAGAAGAGAAAAAAAACCAAAGTCCTAGGAAACAAAGTTCAGCTTTCCGTCTCACGCCGGAGAGAGAAGGGAAAAAAAAAACTGGCCGAAGAAGCAAGCAGGGTGCTCCCCCTATGCTACCGCAGCCAGAGCACACAGAGGAGTGTAATCTCCGTGTCCTTGAGACACTGCTTTGAAAAGTTTGCTTGGTCCTTTTTTTTCCTTCCATCTTAGGCTCAGTTTAAAGGCACAGAAAAGGCACAAAATTACTTGTTTGGCATAAAGCCGTGATAGGGGATATACATGATGGAGTCACTCCAAGACAAAGCCAGAAGAGCTGGCTGACAGAAAGGCTTCAGACAATGCTGACAGGCCAGGCCAGGAACTTTCCTGGCATTCCAAGACAAATTCTCCCTATGGATTCAATGAGACTCTTGGCACAAGCAAAACTCAGAGGATTAAAAGACACATCTTCTGTCTCTGCCTCCTTGCACTCGTGCTCCTCCAACACTGCAGGCACCTTTCTGCCTCAGCTCAGAACGCCTTGTTCTGCTGGGACTTCTGCATAGCTGAGGACTTCAAAGCCTTTGCTTAATTTGTGTTTGTACTTCCAAGTACTGAATGAGGTTGTAAGGCAGAGGTAGGTTCCTTGGAAGCATTTGTGTATAAACATGAAAGTTACAACCTTCTGCTCCTTGCTCCTTTCATCTTTTCAGGCTCATAGATAAAATGCAGTAGGGTTTTTGAACTTTACAGGAAGTTTTAATAAAAGAGTGACTCAGACATTCTTCTGTTGAGCTCCTTTTCTCTTTCATCATTCCTTTTGTTTTGGCTTTTTCTCCCCTTTCCTTTTTCTTCTGCTTCCCTTCTTACTTTCTCCCATCTAATCCTTTTCAATACAAGTTTCAGATGGTTTTGGTGGACATCTTTATGAATTGTTGTTTTGTGGGGCATCAGGGCTGTGCACCTGGGGACCTCATTTATTACAGCCTCCAAATCTGTCCACTACACAGTCCCTGTCTGATGGGGGTGAAAATTTGTGGAAAAGGGATTATTTCAGTACTGTATTGCCAGTTTACCTCCAGGTCTCCACGGGAAGAGGTACAAAGGATGTCTCTCCAGTGACAACAGACAGAGCACAGAAGATTAAAATCCCCAATTTTCAGATTCTCCCCACTCCCCACTCTCATATTTGGGAGGGAGTTCAAGCTCAAGAAATATTTCAACAAAAAGGTGAGAATTGGAACAGGATTGGCAATGATCTATCTCAAAGGGAGATTCCTCTGAATGCTGCTATATCATCCAGCAACACAGAAAAACTCAGATTCTCAGCAGCTTCCCAGCTGCCTTTTCTGTAACTTTTCAGGCTATTTGGTCTATTTACAACAAGTTTAATTTCTTATATTGATACCAGCTAGAAAGCAGCTTTGGCATATAAAATAGCAGCAATAATTTCAACTGTTGGTACACACGTGTCTAGGTTACAGTGCCTGGATAATTGTAACAAAGATGTTAATATCAAGATCAGAGGTAGTCCTGAGACACTTTGTTTTACCCACTACATCAAAGATATAGAGGACCTGCAAATATTCAGGTCAGTGACATGTGATATTTATTTTGCTGAGCTTTCTGTTGGTCTAAATTTTCTTTTAATCTTCTGACCAAAATCTGTGCAATGAATACCCTGTTACAAATAACTTCTTTTAGATATTTAGGCATCAGGACTTCTGTGAGTGAATCACTCCAGCGACTTTCAGGATGAACCCCATAGGCATATAGCTCCTCTTGGAAGTTTTAATTATTTGCTTGACTCGACTTTTGTGCCAGCTGGAATCTGATAATTTAACTGATAATAATGTGTACTGGTGCAGCTGTTTATCTTCCAGTACTTACTCTATGAAGTATTGTCAGAGATTTGCTGCTTCAAAGGTTACAAAGAGCTTAGGTCCTTGAGGTATCCTTTTATAATTTTTTTGCTAATGTTGAGAGCAGTAGCTATAATTTAACCATTCTGTGCCTGAAACACATCTTGCAGAACTCCATTACAATGGCTTCAATGGCTTATATGTGGAGACAAAAATAGCCTAATATCCTGCAAAGCGATTAGCTCTTCTATGTGCTTGCCAGTGTGACCTTCACCCACAGACATCTCAACAGTTTCCTGAGTTTCAGATACTGGCCACACTGATTAGACCAGGCCAGGAATACAGGATGTTAGGTGGAATTTGCAGGTATTTTTTTAAAGAGTATTTTAGTGAGGATTTTTCTTGTTCAGACTGTATCCACTGCCTTGGCATAAAAGTGCAATGCAAGGTTCCTTTTGAGGTCCACAAAGAATTAAAATTATGGTCAGACAGTTACGAGCAATGAAATTATCATCTCTCAGGTGAGAGGATGCAATTTTCTGCATACCTTTGTGCCAACCATTTCCAGAAATGGTTTTTTAAGATAATTCATTTTATATTGCATTGCAGGTTGCTGGAAGCCCAGTAGCTTTCAGTTTCTGTGGTTCAGCTAAGGGTAGGTAAATTCTTTAAATATGTATTAGTATCAATGTACATTAATATTAAAAATAATTGTTGATTTCTGGGGACCTGTGACTGTACCTTTGCTAACGAGTGATAGAGAAACTTTAGAAACCTGAGTTTGTTGCTGAAAGGAATGCACTGTAGATGCTTTTTTCCCATTCTTTTTTTTTTTAAATTTCTCTTGTTGCACTTTGCTGAAAATCTTCTCTGAGGTTTTTGAGGGAGGTTGCAGGGAGGATCTGTAAGCCTGCAGGACAATGTGACGCTTATCTGAAGAGCTCCCCCTTCTCATGAAGCTCACCTCCTCCCCAGCCTCACTTGGCATCTAGACAGCAGCCACCCACATGTGGCACGTTAAAGGATTAAGCCTTTAATGACAATTTTTAAATGCTGTTATTAAATGGGGACTTCCATCCTGTAGAACACTTGAAAAACAACACTTGTAAAACTGCTTCCTGAGCAGTATATCCCCTTTTCCATTATCTCATCTATTTGTATGCTAATAACAATTCTTTTGCCTTTCTACTGTGTCTCTGCTTGAGCAGTTCCGTGCTGAATTAATGATTCTGTGTTTTGTGCTCTTGAGATTTTACTTATATTTAAAAAAAATGGTATCTCAATAATTAATTACAGATAAATTATTGAGAAAGCAGCAGCAGATGCAAAGGAAGAATGCTCTGTATCTAACACTGACTTTTAAAAGACATATCTTTGCAATATCACATATTTTATATATCTCTAGATATATGTATATACACACACACACACATATATATAAAATTCTCATATTCTGTTATCAGAGTGCTTTCCTAGCATTTGATACTTCATGTGATACTACAGACTACTGACAAAGAACAAGCATTTCCTCTCAATTTATATCCATAATGAATATCTGAAAAAAATGTCTCCCAAGAGAAAAATATACCAGTGTATCCAGACTACACTTCTGTGAAGGAATTCCTGCATAATTAGGAAGAGCAGCTCTGCTATCAGAGAAACTAAGGGAAGAGCAGACATATAATTTTGAAATTTTCTGCTTATTTGAAATGTTTATATAATCTCAATGTTGAGATACATTAGTAACAGCCCCAGACTTACTGAAACTTCAATGCCTGCTGACAGGATTTTTTACCAAAGTTTTCAGTATCTTTTCTGATGTAGACAGGACTCTCACTGAGCTTAGTGTGTTCTTGTGCATATCTAAATCCCAGTAAGGGTTTGGATACCCTCTCTTACCCTGAGATAATTAAGTTATATTAAATCCTCTGTAAGTCACTGACTCAAGGAGTGGTTTGGGCTGGAACAGACCTCTGGAGGTTGTCCAGGCAAATCTCCATCCCAAAACATGGACAACTCCAAAGGCAGGTCAGGTTGCTCAGGGCTTTGGGCTGAGCATGGAAAGTCCACAAACTCACTGGTCCTGTGTTTCAGTGGGTATTGTCTTCCACAGAGAAGATTTATTTCTTTGTTTCCTTGTGGTCTTTGTCCCCTATCCTGTCCTTGTGATTCTACAAGAGGAGCCTGACTCCTTTTTTATAAAATCCTTTCAGGTAGTAGAAGACAGCAACAAGTTCTTCCTGAAGCTTCTCACTGCCAGCCTGAGCATCCCCTGTGCTGTCGTCCTCTCCTCACACAGCCTGGGCTCCAGCCCCAGCCTGATGTCCTTCAGCTGGGCCCTTCCCAGGATGTCAGCAAACGTGGTACTTCCTGCATGTGCCACACTCAGAGCGGCGAGTGGGGACTTTTATTGCAGCTCAGGTGACACACCAGGTATGTCTGAGCTCTGAGCAATGTTGGCCACATGCAGACACCTACATACTTTTATTTCCTGATCTCCAAATAAGTCTGCACTGGTAATATCTGTTGTCTGCTCCTTCACATCTCTGCAGAGAACTGGCTTTGAAGGTCTAAGGTGGCAGGGAGAGTCTTCCTCTTTAATGTGGTGGTAAAATATTTAAAGTTTAGACTATGGAAGTAATTTCAGGGGCTAGCTCATCATAGTTCATCGAAAAACCCAGCTTCAAAGAGCTGCTCCAAGGCACAGGGATGCCAAAAAGAGTATTTCCATTGATGTTTGTCCTCCTTGCTTTCTATTCTAAAGAAAATCCAATTTTCAACTAAGCTTTCAACTGCGTTTATCATAAAACACGGGCCAATTTAACTTCTCAGTTACCTCAAGGAGAGATGATGCCAAGGCTGAGCTTCTGTTTTCATGAAGAACAACATAAAAACCAGGCTCCTTGTTAGCAACACAAAATGCTCCGTATGGGGAAATGAGCTGTCCTTGGAATGGCACAACTGATATTTTGGCCTCAGGATCCTTTTCTAAAGGTCACAGCACAAGTTTAAACCCAGAATATTGCAATGTATTTAAATATCTGAGATCGAGGTTAAACAAGGTCTACTAGTGTAAAACAGAAATGAAGAAATCACATCTACCTTCTTCTTGCCAGAATTCACTTATCCCAGGAATAAAGAATTCCAAGCAGTGGGAAAATAAAACTGGCTTTTTCATGCCATGACCTTGGATTTCAAACCTTCTTCCTCACTGCACACAGGGATGACGATAACCTCCCCAGTGACTGGCTTAGTGGACGAGAGGAGAGAGGTGGATGTTGGTTATCTTAATTTTAGGGAGTGACTTTCAACACTGTTCTTCATTAGGTCCTCAGAAACAAGCTGATGAAGTACAGGGGACCAATAAATGGAAATGACATGGGGTGAATCTGGCTCTGCTTTGAGAGAAATTCAGAGCAAGGCTTCACTCTAGCTGGGAGTTTGTGTTTATAGCAGAAAATGATGATGGGCTCATCATAATTTAATTGTTAATAATTCTACAGCAAAATGTATGCTTTTGTGCAAACATTTTGATCCTAGGAAAAACATCTTTGTTAAAGTATTTGAACCTTCAAAACATGCCAGTCGATTTATCTGTAGGATGGTAAAAACACTCTCATCCTTACTAAAGGATCAATGAAATTGAAACCATCTCAGTATGCAAGTATTGACTTTTATTCCTAACAGTGATTTAAACTGTAAAGGCCTATTAAACTAGAGATCAAAACATCTATCAAGGAGTTCACTTAGGTCTTTAGGAAAAACATACAGTATTTAGAAGATAATATAAGGAAGTGATAGAAAATACAGGTTTACAATGTAATTAGTGATGGAAGCTTAATAGGTGTTCAGTGTACTTGCCAAAGAGAAAATGCCTCGGACTGAGAGAGAATAGGATGAAAGACAAAGTTTTTTTCACTTTTGCATAATAGAAGATGAAAAACTGAGTTCCATGAGAAGTTTGAATCAGTACTGAATGTGAAATCTGGGCGTGAGTCCTAATCTGGTATCTTCATCATAAAGCAGTCCTTCCTTGTGCTATACAGAGATGGGGATAAAATATTCCAAGTAATCCCCAGACTGCACACTTGAATTAAGGAGCATAAGGGAGGGGACACCACCGTGGAAGCAGCCGTAGAGTGGCATGAAGATAGATGGTGTCTGGGACGAGACAGGGCTAAAAGAAGAGAAGCAGCATTTTGTTTTTTTCCATTACAGTGAGTCACATAAAGCAGAAATACACACATAAACTGAAGATTTTTTTGTTTTCAAGTGCCACAAAGAAGTCATATCTGCAGCCACACAATTAAAGCAACCTGACTCCTCTCATGCACAGGGAGCAATTGTTCCTTTGCTTGCAGAAGGAAATGCACTCATGTGTGCACACACACACTTAAAAATGTTTTAAAAATGTTGTATTTGACTTCCTGGCTGTTTTGAAAATTCTCTTCAAAAATAGCTCTCATGACTGCAGGCTGGCAGAGCTGTTCCTGCCTGGATTTAAATGGGAAAACTCAATTAGAGTTTGAATCTGTTGCACTGAAATGGAATTGTCTCTTGCAGGCAGAGCTCAGTCACAGACACAGTAGCATGAATGAGAGGAGAGGGAGAGGAAGAGGTTGTGCTATTTTGGAGGGTAGGTTGTGGGGGGCTCTGAGCTAGAATGTTCCATGTCCTGTCACTCTGGAAAGGAAACTTCATTGCACTTCTCCAAACATGTTCAAGGAACAGCAGCTTCAATCAGGCTTTTTCCTGGAAGGGACCCTGCTGGGTCTGGGGGTGGCAGGGACTGGGGACTGAGCAGCTCAGAGCCACAGAGCAGTGACTTGTTTCATTAGGATGACCCCCCTTTACTTTACCTCTCTGGCTTTGAACAAATATCTGCCCCTCCCCAGGCTCTTTCCATCTGGTTTAAGGATGTTATTTGTATTTCTGTAGTCTAGAAATATTTGTGAGGATCTTGGGAAGGCTGGAGTTTGGGCACAGGAGAAATGGCTTTTTGGTGGCAGGTTCACCACAGGGTTCTCCTCTCCCTCCCTTCTTGTCCCTCCCTGTGTGCCATTGCAGTCCCATGTCTCTCCTTGTGGTTTCCACAGCAGGCTTTCAAGCTGTGAGGGGAGACCCTCTGCTCCTGGGAGCCCTGAGCTGGCCTCAACATTTTTCTTACCATTGAGCATTGAGATATATGTCTAGAAACTACCTGCTCCCCCTCGCCTCTCTTATCTGGGATCTCAGCCTGAGCCTTAGTTTCCACTTGCTCTCTAAGTCATCTGTGTTAAACTGCTCCTCATAAACAGCAGCTTCCAGCATGACTTCTTTTATCTGTGGCTCGTATTTGTGTGTGAGAAGGAGAAAACAGGTTCATTTGCATCAGAGCAGCTGGCTCCACTGATCTGCCACCTGCAGACCTGGCTGACAGGGAATGTGTGTCTGCAGACCTGTGCTTCTCCAGCTGTGCCATCTCTGCTGTCACCCTGCTGGCAGGGGGCAAACTTGCCCCTTTCCTCAATCCTTTGGGACCTGCTGGACATTGTTAGTGGATGTTATGGGTTGGGAAGAAGATGCACAACTCCTAGCCGTGCATCCAGGGATCCTCTTGAAAAACCTGCAGTGAAGGGATTCAATTGCGTTCATTGAAGCAGAACAGGAAAAAGGCTTGTGCGTGTGTGGGAGGGGATGGTGGGCAGGCAGGGCTCAGGCCAGCTCTGATTCCCTGCCCTCCCTTGACTCAGCCATTCGGTGCCACAGACACCCAGCTGGAGATGTCCATGCTGGGTGTCTGTCTTCTCCCCTTTGTCCAGAGGAGAAGGACGACATTAATTAAATATTTTGTAGTTGTCCTTGCAGAGAGAACCTGTTGCAGAACAGGTGTTTCGGTCTTACTTTGGGCATGTTGTGCAGGTGAGACCAGATGGATATGAAGGAGTTTAGACAGCCAAACACTCAGAGGAGCTGCAGGTAAGGGTCAGTGCCCTGCACTGATGTGGTTACAGCTGGTCTATCCTTTGAACAAATGCTGGTTAATGCTGTAAAACTCCTCACTGCAGGCTTCTGCTGCTCTTGCCTACATGGATGAAAGCATCTTCATGGTCTGCACTGAGGTGGTGTTGCATGGGTTTGGGTTACTCTGTCTTTGACATGGGGCAGCCCGGGGATGTTCAACAAACTGTGACAGTTACTGTAATAGAACTCTCCACACTCTGAAGAGGTCATGGACTTCTGGTTTCTACCTGTTTAAGTTTTTTTTTTCTTCTTTTTCCATTAGTAGGTTAGGATTTTCTTTGGTGTTAGTTTTGAAAGATTAAAGGAGAGATCTTAGAAAAAATCCTATCTATGACTTCTGATGGCTGGAAAAAGCAAGGTCAGTTAGCAAGACAAGAGCCATGGCTCTGTGGTCCAGGGGAATTTTCTGAGGAGGGCATTCACAGGTGGCACTTTTGCAGGAACAGGGAGGAACCTATCTATGCCAAAGCTGTGATGGGGCCAGCAGCTACCTGATGTTCCTGGTGCTGAGTAGGGCCCTCAGAAAATGTCAGAGCTTGTCAGTGAGAAGGGGAGATTTTTCTTACTGTAACAGATTTCACAGATTTTTGAGACAAGCAGGGAAATTTTCCAGAAAGACCTCCTGAGAAAAACTAGCTGAGCTGTGGTGGCAAAATGGTGAAAATGAAAAACCAACTCGTAGCTCAGACTGTGGCTCCTGCATCAGGACTGGTGACTGCAGCTCCAGGGAGAAACCCCAGGATGGAGATGGGGATGAGATGGGAACAGGCACCAGGCCCAAGAGGGAACTGTTCCTGGTCACGCACTGCAGGCACCATCCACGTGGCCAGCTCTGCCTGCAGCAGAAGCTTTAATGATCTCAGAAGAGAAAGAGCTAAAACGAAACCAAGAGCTTTGCCTGCTCTGAGCTTCTCTAGAAAGGGACTCAGACGAGGGGGCAGGCACTTGCAGCAAGGGCTGTCTGCAGGCCCATCGCCTCCCGGGCCGGGCTGCTCCCTGCCCTGCTGCCGGGCCCCTTCCAGAGACACCCCGGCCCCAGCCAGGCTGGGCCAGGAGCCGGGAGCAGCTGCAGGCAGGACAAGGGAGGGTTCCTGCTCACGCTGGGCCGTGGAAAGGGGGTGCCAGCAGCCAGCGGTGACCGGCTCGGAAGGACCAGGTGAGGAGAAATCCATCGCGGAGTGTCAGGTGCTGGGACCGGCTCTGCGCAGCCACAGAGCCCTCTTGTGTTGCCTGCTGGGTTGCAGACCAGCCAGAAGAGCAGCCTGCTCCTTTCACAAGACCAAGCAAGGTAAAAAAAATGGGTGTCTAAGGTTTGTTTTTCCCTGTTTAGGAGTTTTCAGCTTGCGGGTGTTTCTAGAAGGCGACAATGGGAGGAGTGAAATGATCCAGCTCCCCTTTGTCTGGAGGAGGAGGAGATATATTCTGTACAATTTCTAAACAGCCGTACACCAGGAGGAAGAATTTACTCTGGAGCTGTTCCCATGTGGTAGCTATTATTAATTGATTGATTTTTTTCAGACAATATTACAGCTTCTTGCAGAAACCCAAACTCCAAGAACTTATTGTTTCAGCCAAAAGAAATCTGTACAAAAATGTTTTTCTTACAAAAAAACAAAAAACCAAAAAAACCCCAACTGTTTATTTTTTTAAAATGTGGAAAATAGACACTTTTTTTTTTTTTTCTTCCTCCTTCGAAGTAAAACCTAAAAAACACCCTTTGGCTGAACTGTCAAATCTCTGAAGACTGAAAATTCAGGAAACCTTCCTTTGGACCCACCTCCCTTCACTGCTGTCTCCCTTTAAGGGAAGCCACCTCAGGCACAAGGACTTTGTGCTTGGAGGCTAATGAGGTACGGGAAGCCCTGCTCCACTGGAGTCCCCAGGGACACAATACTGTCTTCCCCTGGCAGTCATACATCATTGGACAGCTTCCCAGAAATCACAAGCAGATTAAGCATTGCAGGATCTTTTCCCTTGCAATGGCACAGGTATGCTTGCCTCTCTAATGGTTTCAGAAAGTATAAAGCCAGAGATCATTTTAATTTGCTCACTGATAATTTTGTGTAATGTATTCTATTAACTAGACATTAATCACTGGCAGGCACCACCAGCAAGAAAAAAAGATGCCATTAAAGCTAAGAATGTTTTAAAATTACTGTGGGAGGAAGAAAAGAGTAGCAAATTATTGTGAAAACATTTTACCATGCTGCAGAAAAATGCAAAAGTTGTCCTTCCCTCTGTCTGCACTAAATTACAATGAATCTGAACAGGGAGAAAATGATTTCCTGCATTCAGATCCAATGGTCTCCAAACCCCTGATAATAAAAAGAAGGACTGTGTGAGTCAATCAGCCAAACACAGTGCAAGGGAGGTCTTATTTTCAATCATATCCACAAATGGCAAACAGAGCTGTGTGTCAGAATCTGCTCTTTTCCTATTTACAATCAGTCAAATAGACTCTTCTTGTATATGTCTAAAATGTTCATGAGTTTAGAAACAGGTGGTGTAGAGGTCAGGAAGCTCATGTGTGTTTTGGAATTTCCTATTCACTGAAAATTATTAGTTTTTCTAATAATTCAAGATGTTGTCACTTTAAATAAAATTATCCCAATGATGATGCTATGTATGTGTCAGCTTCTGTTTCAATAATGTATCCTGCATTTTGGCTGCCTAGGATTAATTTTTGGATAACAAGTTATTTTCCTTTACATTGCTGCCAGCATGATCCTATTTGAATTCAGTGCTGGAAACAGAAATGTAAGAATGAGGATCTGTTTTAGTGCTCCCTTTAGTTTGCATTGATTAGTTTACATTAATTTTCACCTGAGCTGTTGCATAATCACCTTACCAAAACATTTCGCTTGGGTTTTTTAAAAAGATTTTCCCTTCAAAGTTTAGCTAAGTTAATTTATGAAAATATTTTTACTTATTGCAGATTTGGGAAATACTGCATTATTTCAGAACAAAGCTCCTGGGTCTCTCTCTCTCCCATCCTCAGAAAATAGTATTCATGAAAGACTGGGAAATATACAGATTTGAAAAACAATCAAAACATGTGAGCATTACAACATGGCTTTTTGCTGTTGCGTTGTGTCTAGACAAATGAGGTGCTGCCCAGAGTGTTCTCTGCTACAGCTTTAGTAATGGTTTTTTTTAGTGGGAGACAGATCCTTGCCCTCGCCCATGATAAAGAAAGTTATTATTTCATTCGTTTGCTGATTCTTTTTCTCATTGTCTTCTCGCAAAGCCGCCTCTTCTCCTGTCTTCTGTAATTGAATTGGATGCCTGTATTAGGTTCTTAGATTCATCATGTGCTCTCTGTATCCTAATATTTATTTCAGATTAATGGTAACAACACAAACAGCAAGTGAATGCAAAGCCTATAGGAGGGGTCACAGAGCATCTTGTGCCAGATGGTGTTGTAGCTCTCCTGAAAGCTACCAGGTGTGTTTTGCAGAAACTTATATTCTTCACTTTTTCATTTTGAGGAAAATTTAAGGACCTGCTGCAAGATGATCCCTAAAGCCTTCCAGTCTAGAGAAAGTGAGAAGTATCATTTGAACAGTCAGGGAAAGAAGCTGAAGTGCTGTGATCTTCAGCTCTAAGAAAGTCTGTAAAAATGGCAGATTTTCCAGATTTTTATCTGAAACATGAATTTTGCTTCTCTGATCCCACTCATTTCTTGGTATTGAGTATGTTTTCGTGTATTACTTAAAAAAAAAGGTCTTATTTGCAGACTGTGTCTGTTTCATGTTACCCTTGCCAGAAGGTGTCTCACTTGCATGATCATTGCAAGAGCCGATAGGTTCATTTACTCTCTATGAGCTATCTTTAAGTGCACTACATACTGCTAGCTTGGTTTAAGATGATGTATTGCAGCCAGCCAGCAAGATAATTAAGAGAATATATTAAGCTAACCTGGGTGTTGTGAGTGCAAAGCTTGACTAAGCACAGCACATCTCACAAATTCTATTTAGCAGCAAAAATATTTTTTCCAATGTAGATTGTGTTGAAAAGAGAGAAAACCAATAAGGAAAAGGGGAAAAGAGGGAGAAGATGGGAGTTTGTGTATGAGGAATAGTTCAGCTGGGGAATGCAAGCTGGATGGGAGAGGAGATGGCAGTGGGAGGAGGGGATCTGGAGCAGATCTCTGATTATTAGAGGAGAAGGTGTAACCAGGAAAGGGGACCAAGTGTCCCCAGCCAACAGCTCTGCCAGTTGTCACCTTCCTGGGTTGCACTGGTCCCTTATCCAGTGGGATCCCATCCACGAGAGTTTTCTCACTGGGCTGAGTCCTGCCCTGGCAGGAGGCTCTGTAGCTCCACTTACAAAGTAATTAGCTCACTTGAGAGCAGGAGATATGGTGGAATAACAGGGAGAGAGGAAAGCGTGGCTAAGATGTTGCTTTAATGAATTTGACTTTCCTCTTTGAAAGTTTGAAGACGCGAAAGATGTTTTCAAGGAAGCAGGAAACCTTGCTTAAGGAATGGATTATTCAGAGCTGAAAAAGTGTTGATTGCAAATTGCTCTGTGTATGCTTTAGGTTGTTAAGTGTAAAGAGCTCTTAATAACTAAGCTAATAAATTCCTCAGTGTTTCAGCTTGATATTTTTATTTATGTCTCCAGAAATATGCTAACTTGCTGCATAAATAGCAAGGCATGTTTCCTCTTGGAGCAAATGACAAACACACTCAAACATTTCTTCAACATAGCAAGAAGTGAGGATTTTTGTTTTCATTTATTTTATTGTCCTTTGGTATTTTTTTGTGTTTTCTGTTGTCCACAAGCGAACACAAACTTCACCTGCGTGATCTTTGTGGAATATCTAGCAGATCCCTGCATCTGAGCGACACATGCAATCTGACAACACTGATGTGGGGTGAAGGGAGGCGCTTCAAAATGTGGATTAATTTAAACTGCTTTAAGATTTAGGACTTTTTAAGATAACCCTAGCCAGTTAGCTTGATTCCTAAATTCCAAATGAAAGTTCTTGCCATCTTCTGTTTGAAAAACAATTCGCAGACTCACTTGCAAATAAGATCTTTTCCAGAGAAGGTGAGAGTTTACAGTGAGTTCCCTGTGGTGGGCAGAAAGGTCTCTTGAAAAAGCTGTTACCCAGCTACTCTTAATGCCTTTCCCCTGAGGCAGGCAGGGCCTATTTGGGCTCTACTTATTGATCTGTGTTATGAAAACAATTACAGTAGCATTCATGAGCCTTGAAAAACATAAGCAAAGATAATATGCATGCTTCACTTAATAAGTTTGGTGGGGGGTGTAATATGCCTCTTGGAGCATAGCTTGAGGAAATCATCTTGGTTTACACTGCTTGAGGAGGCTCTGATAATGTATTTAATAACAACAACAATAAAAATAAGGCTACCTGGGTTATGTGGTGTTGCAAAACCTCTGCTCTCTGCTGTCATTCTCACCAGCCTTGGCTGGCCCTAGACCTCCTCCGGCCCCACACCTGTGGGAAGAGAGGGAACAAGTGCACCCCTGCCTTTCTCCTTTGTATTGAGATGGCAAAAAACTTCAGGCAGAAACTGCCTCTGGCTGGCTCTGCACAGCACCTGCTAAAGTAAGGTCTCATTTTAGCTGGGGCTCTCAAACATTACAGTAGTACAAATAATTTCATGTGATGATTTCATTTTGTTTCCAGTCCCAGGCTTTATCCAGAGACTCACAGTGGAACTATTAGGCATGTCTGGATTTGTTATGAACATCTTTTCTCAAAAGCGATTTATCTGACTGAAGGTAATACAGTGTAATTGTATGTCAGCCTCTGACTGTTCTTCTAGGAAAGCTCAGCTCCTGTCCTTCTGGAAACCATCTCAAGAATAAAGACAGGAGCTGCTCTTAACCCAGCCCCTGTCCCTTCAGGCTGGGCTGGCACTATACAAAGCAAAAGCCTGCTGCCTGGATGTGTGTGTTGTGTGGGCTGCGAGGAGCACCTCTATCATGGAACAAGGTGGAGGAATGGGAGCCAGTGACTGTGCAGGGACTGACAGTGCTCTGTACTACTCTGTGAATGAACCAACAGAGGGGACCAGCTTTGCCTTCATGGAGGGTACACGTGGGCCTGCAGAAATAATTTGAAAGGACTGGACTTAGAAAAATGCTCTGTAGCCAAGGTAAGAAAGTCAGCATTGGGCTGACCTTCTTTAAGCTCTTGGCTGACGTGTTGAAATGTCTTTCATACCTCAGTTCTGAAAGCCTTCCTCTGCAAACATGAAACCTCTTTGTCACTCCTCTACCCTTAGCCACTATGCACAGCCTATTTTTTGCCATTCCTGTGGTCTGCCCACAGGAAGGGATGGAACCATTCCTGCTGGAGTTTAATCTCACCTGGAGCTATCACCAGTGTTGCGCTGCTCTGTGGCCAATGCCCATGCTGGGAACAGCCACTGAATGTCATACAGCTGGTTGATATGGCAGAGTGGTGGATTTTGGGATGCACAGCTTTGTGAGCTGTCTCCCAGGCTTACTTAATCTCAGAAGCATAAGCAGAAACCTGTGGTCTTCTTTGATGCTTTGTAGGTTCCATGTCCCAAATGCTGATAGCAAAACTGAGGTAATTTCAGTCACTGAGAATGAGTAATTGCAAATTATCATTCTCTGCATATGTACTGCAAACCGTAAACAGCTATTCAGGAGTACCTGGCTCGTTAACTAGTTGTCTTGAAATCCTGTAGCTTCAGTGAATTTTAAAACAGTCCTTTTCAGGGCATCTTCAAAATACTGGCCTCTGGCAAGGAAGATCCTCATTTGCTGAAATAATCAGAGCTTGGCATACAACAGCCTCAGCACCCTTTCTCCCTTTGCCCCTACACTGAATGAATTTATTGCCCTGCAAAATACCCTGGTTGTTGTGGGGTCTTCCTTCCTAAAGCAACTGACAGTGAGTTGGTCCAACAGTTGTGCTGGAAATACCACACTCTCTTTACCCCCCCTCCTCCTCTTCATCCTGCCTGTCATTGTCGTTTGTTTGTTTGCCTTTGTTTTTCCTTCTTGGCATGGCAGATTTATCATATTTGGGATATAGATTTCTGGGGCCATGAAAAGCTGTAGAAAACTTTAAAAATGTGATTGGAGGCTCAAAATTCAAAATCTTAAGTTTGATTAAGTAAGCAAGTCTGGGCAAATAGTGAGTGACAGTGATCTGCTCTTTTGAAATTGAGAGCTATCTTAGTGGAACAGACTCTGCTTTGAAGCAGGTAAAATGTATAAAATGTACCACCTCAGACACACTTCATATTGGCAGGAATGAGCTATGTGCAGATTGGTAAAATCTGTCTGTGTTTTCCCTGGTGTTTTTCTTGAGTACAAGCATTTGTTCTACTTTGACTTTAATTAGTCCCTCATAGGGCCACTCTGACAGACTAAATTATGTGTCAGTAGTAATATACCTTGTAAATGCTATGTCTGTACAGAAATTCTCCATGCCAAGGCTGTGGTGTTTTTCCATGTCAATCCACTGCACGCAATTACACATTAATGTAGAGATAAATGAGAAACACTGGCTAGATTTTAAATTGTGCCATTTCTCAGGAGTTACTCCTGGGCTGTTACTGGTGGCTTGTCCACAGGACAGTACATCTGCTCCTCAGTCAAGTAAAAGAAATGTTTAATATGGAGATAAGGTGTAGCAATTAGCACTAGAGTCTATTCAGAGCTGATCTGTTTATTCAGTAGAGCTGATTATGAAGTGCAGACACTGAGATGTTTTGCAAAAATTTTCCTGTCTACTGTGTTTCTTAAGCTGTGATCTTTGACATGATACCCAAATCCACTTTACTGTCCATGTACCCCAGTTATGGGTCAAAATCAGCTCAAGCCAATTCCTTTCATCT
This sequence comes from Ifrita kowaldi, assembly GCA_013398055.1. NCBI lineage: Eukaryota > Metazoa > Chordata > Aves > Passeriformes > Cinclosomatidae > Ifrita > Ifrita kowaldi. The sequence continues at coordinate 287,743 of VZRS01015274.1, forward strand.
GCTGCTGTGAGCTTTGGCTGAGACACTGTGTCTGTTTCAGATTGCAGCCACCACATGGGTTGAAGGTCTAAGGCTTGAGCATGAGTTCAAGTTGCAAGCTAACACATAGGCTGTCAAGTTAGATTTTAGGATCAAAATGGATCTTTGAGGTATTTGTAACATTAAACACAGAATTTCTTCTGATTAATCCTGTTTGGAGTCCAGCAGGTCACATCTTCATCAAAACAGAGCTTCTAGTGCTGCTCCTATCTTAACCAGAAGACACTAAGAGGCAGAGAGCCTGACATCTCCCTTTGCTGATTGTCCTCATCCCAGGTCACCCTTATTGTTACGTAATTGTGTACAATGGAGAGCCACAAGAAAACAGAACAATATTTGGTCCATATTTGTAGCCTGTAAAAAGCAGCCCCCTCCTTTCCACCAAGGAAAAGATGCTGATTTCTACATCATCAGATGTTTTGTAGGAAAATGAAGAGTATACCCCTATTACTAATGAAAGTCTTCTTTTTGGTTAGATTTTCTTGTAGCCGACAATCCAAAAGGTGATCACTATGTGTTGAGACTTCTCTGTGCCATTTCAGACAGAGGTACAATGTAAAAGAAGAATGCTATGGGCTTTTCATCAAAAAGTTTAATAGGGAAGCTTTGTCTATTTTTCTTCATACTTGATATGCTTTGAATTTATACAAAGAATTTAGAAAATTCTGGGTAGATAGCAAATCAAATGATAAGTTTTTATCTGTTTTCTTTTTCATCCTTGTCAAAACAGAGCTATGTCTTTTTCTGTGTTCACAGTTTCTTTTTCTTCAAAACCAAATTCAATACTGCAGGGAAATTAGACTGGAGTCGTATTTTTTTTTCTCATATTTTGTAATGTCATGTTCTAAAATTTGCTGCTTATGAGACCATTTCAAAATATTCCATATGAATGGGAGCTCTGCAGAAATAACAGACTTCAATTTGTCTAGTGGGCTGTTGCCTGAAGAGAGAGAGAGTGTCTCATTGTGTCTTCTCAGTGGTGGCTGCTTTCTCAATAATGAAGCATGGAGAACAATTTTCTTACCTTGCATTTATACAAACCTCAACAGTAGAAAAATGGCAAAACTTTTGAAAACTTCCCAAACAAGACTTTTAACCATTCTTCAAGCCTCCCAGGCATCAACGAGCTTTGCAGATCAATGCCATTATTATATGAATGAGAGGACTTCAGAAAGCCATCACATATAGGCAGGGGTCTATGGTTTGTGGCAAATCCTATTGGAAATGAGCATCCCTTATCCCTATGTGGCTTCCTATGCTTTTCAAAAGGGAGTAGTTTGAGAGATGTTTGGGATTCAACATTTATAATGGAATCTGTAACAGAACTCAGCATGTGAACTGCAAGAAAGTATTTAAGTAGTTTGAGTGAGACTCAGAAACTGGTTTAAAAAGCATTTCCTGAAGGTACAATCACTTCTGGCACCAGAGGAGAAACACTTATGCATATTTCTGCACCCTGGGGCAGTTTTCAAGAATGCAGCTAATGTTAAATCTGAACTCAAAGGGCTTTAATTTTTCTGTTTGATGGGGAGCACTCATTATGCAAATAAGATAGCCTTTGGTCAGCTGCCTATATTCCAAATTTTTTTCTATTTTGGAAGGATGCTAGTTTAAAATGGAAATTTCCACATTGAAGTTACCTATTTAGTCACGGCTTTTTAGTGTGCCTAGAGGACGTGAAGTGGAACACAATCAGATACAAGCATAATTAGTAAAGCCCCATCCTGGTGTAAAAGGAATCTTATCTCAGTTTGGCACTGCCAGTTTTTTAACTCCTCCGTGACAGGGAAATTGCAGCAACCTCCACTTGTCCTTGACTTCATGGCACAGGTGAAATATCCTTGGTTGTTTCCGTGTCTGGCATCTGGTGGCCAGCTACATCCCATACATCCTCACCTGCCTTCACACTGGGTTTCTGGGCAGGGGCAATTTGGGCCGGGGTTATAATGGTAGCTAATCTGTCTGCTCTGCCTTACACTATTCTTGCTTTCCTCCTAACATTTGATGTTTAAGAGGGACCTCAGTCCAGTCTTCCTGGCCAGCATCTCCGGGATGATGGACCCAGGGTGGGCAGTGGGAGATATGGCCATGTGAGAGGTAGGTGGACATTTTGGCCCACGGTGTCCATTTTTCCCACCTGGTGGATTCCATGGCTTTCCTGAATGCGGACAAGCATGCTTTGTGTGGTGGTTACATGAGGTAAGCAAGGGCCTTATTCACCACCAGCAAAGTCAAAGAAGGAGCCAGAAGAGACTCTGAGGACACACGCTTTGCTTGCATAGCTCACATGCCGTGACAAAGCCAACAGAGTGAGGGGATTTTACATCTGCAGAGATTTCTTTTTTCTGCTGATACTTCCCTTCTTCCAGCACTACAGTCTCAAAAATCTTAGGGAGAATTCAGGGGGTTTCACTTCCACCACCACTGTGAAGTGTAGAGGCTGTTAGGAACCAGGCTTTAACCTCTGGGGGAAAGACAGTCCATAAGGAACATGAAAAATTGAAAAGCAAGAAAAACCTTTTAGTAACTTTTTGAAACTTAGTCCCCATTGACTACTCTGCTTCAGAACATGGAGGCAGGAACCTGGACATGCATCTCCAGGAGCTCAGTGAGGGTCTGGTGCAGCCCCTCCCTGGGAGCAGTGAAGGAAAAGAACCAGCCTTCCTTTTCTGGTACCTCTTGTTGAGAGGAAACCATAAATTATCTGACTGGGTACCTGTGATACACTCAGCTATTTCCTCCCCAGGCTGAGTTTCCATACCAACAACTCTCATTACTCGTGCTGGGCTGGTGGTAAGACATCTGCTTTCTAACATCCAAAAGGGATTTGTTGTGCAGTGCTAAGGAGAGCTTCCTCTGCTGAGTTTGGCTGGCTTAATTAACAGTTTGCGAAATGCTTTGGATCCATCTGGAGGAACGATCCTCCTGAAATGGAGCTCGTTATTCTAACAGAGCAAACCGACCTGGGTGAGCAGGGGCTGAGGGACCAAACCTTGTCTGTAAGGAAGATGCATGACAGAGGATGGGCGGCTTGCTGAGGGGGAAGCAGGTGGCTCTTGTAAGTTGAGTGGGAGCTCTTCTCTCCTGGGGAGGTGAGAAACAGCAGCACAAGTGCTGAGACTGACAGGAAAAGTTAGTGGAAGTGCTTTCCTGTGTTGCTGGGCACAGCTGCAGCAAAGTGCTTTGCTGTGCTTGAACACTTAGCGTTGCTGAGCTTGCAGCTGGAGGTGGAGAGCTGCAGAGCCAGGCAGAGAAAGTTATACACAGTGAACTTCACTGTTCATCCAACTCTGTAAAGTGATCAGGATGCATGATATCAGCACTCTAGGCTTTCAGGAGTTTGGGATGAAATTAAACAACCTTGGGACTTTTTCGGATGAAGAATACAGAAGCAGCTGCTGAGCAGCCTGGCACATGGATGTGGCTCGGTCTCCCTCTTTCCCAAGCATTCTGTTTGTCACGTGCTGCGCGTGGTTGTGCCTAAGGGCGGTCAAAGCTATTAATTCCCACTTGCCTCTCTTTAATGGCTGTGCAGAGGAACATTGGGGCAGGGCCCTCAGAAGTGTGCCAGGCAGCTCCCAGGGTAATGGCCCTTGGCATTTGCTCCATGGTTACAACTGCTGCTGCTTGGTGTGCGCCCTGCTCAGCTGTGCCACTTTCTCCTTCAAGGTTCCCACTCCCTCCTGTTTTGTTTTGCCAGGAACAACCTGAGTGCAGTGGTCAGAGTGTCTTCCTGTGTTGGCAAGCACATTTTGGAAGGAAGAGAAATGCTATTGCCTTATCAGTAAATCACTCCCCACAGGCTTTTTATTCATCTGCTGCAGAGGACATGGTGAGCTATGTATGGGGAAGGCTGCTGAGGATACGCTGAGTGTTTCCTTCTCTCTGGTGTCTGGATCATGTTTGGTGTAGTTGTAGGACCCTTTGAAACCTAGCATCTTGTTTTTCTGACGCTTGGTAAAAATAGACCCTGAAGGAGGGACAACAAGCAAACCAAACCAAAACATATTTTCCTAAAATATTCATAAACTTTCCCTTCCAGTAAGAAAATACCCTAAGGACATTGGATCTCAGCACTGAATCCAAGCCTTTAGAAACAGGATGCATAAGGCAAACAAGGCTGCCAAGGTCACACGCCGCGTGCTTCTGTTGCCTTCATTCTTGGAGGAAATGCTGGGGCCACCAGGAAGATCCATGTTCCTGTGACATTTCAGGAACATACCAGGAGGAGGAGAGCCAGGATGCTGGTTCTTGGTCTTGCTGGGGTGGACAAGTGCCTCCCAATCCACTGTGTCACAGGTGAACAGGTGCAGTTCCTACACAGGTTGGACCTTCTCTGTTTTTGTCTAAATAAGGGTGTGGAGTGTTTTCTGAGCTGGGATTCATTACTGTGTTGGCTCAAACAAAAACAGAGCTGTGCTTTCCTTTTTCAAATCATGCTGCAGGCTTTTTCACTCTCTCTGCTGATTTTGTTCTAAAGGAATAACAGTGACTTTAGGGAATTTCCTGGGATCATACCAGAATCAGACATTAATGCTGACAATTTTAGGACTGGGTTAGTATTTTCTCATTTCTTTTCTGAAATGAGTTGACAAAGTGCTAATGTTGGTGACCAGACTTTACACAAACATGCTCTGAGTTTCACTGTGCATTTATAGCCTGTGCAGGGGAGCTCCCTTCTGTCCAGAAACAAAAAGCTATGGAAGAGCACTCACAGACATAAAGATGTAGTTTGAAGAGGCATAAAAGATGCTCAAGAACTGTTTTTATGGTTTTCCTTTTGAAAAGACCCAGGTGCTTGATTAAAGGCCTAGAAACAGGCTTTTCAAAAGCTACAGAAGGGTTGTGACCTATCCACAAAGTACAATGAAAGAGAAAAGAAAGGACACGAGCAAGTGACCTCATTTTTCCTTTATGCCAAGGAAACATTCTGGTGTGATGGCTTCTCTGAGGTTCTTGGGAAAGGTGAGATGGAGAGCAGTCCTGCAGCACTGCCCCTGTGTCCCATTTCTGGCACTTTTGAGAGCCCAGGAGCAGTTGCACAGAGGTACTCAGTGCCTTTATGCATGAGCTTTCATCCCTCCTCTGAGTGTCCTGGATGTACCTGGGGTACCCGAGGTCGCTCAGCTGAAAATCAGAGCCATGAGGCAAAGTGGGATGGAGATAGGAAAATCTGTCAGAGGACAGGAATAAAACGCCGTAACCTGGCTGTCAAAGGGAATCAAGCTCCTGCTCTGTGCAGTGATACAGAAGTCTGGTGTAAGTTGTAGTAGGGCAATCTCTGGACACTGTCAGCCACAGCTGTCCAGCAGGTATTCTCCTATTTTTGACTATTCTGCTCTTCCAAGTGTCCTCACACAACTTGGCAAATTCTGCTTCCTTGTGTGTTCCTCACTCTTTCCACAGTCATGAATGTGAGAAGGCTGTGGCTGCTGCAGGATGTGCCCATATGCTGTAGAGCAGATATTGCTCCCAGGCAGCTGAGATGGGTTCCTTATATGCTGTGAAGATTCCTGTCTTTTGCCAGAAAAAGTCCGTTAAAGTAAAAATTCAGAATAAATTTCAGCAAATGAAATAAAACACTACTTGAGTACTTTGAACATCAGCTGTAATTAAATGTACTACTTTTAAAATGAAAAATCAGCTTCTTTCGTCTATTTGCCATCAGTCTCTATTTCCTGAGTTTTCACAACTGCTGAAAATGAAAAACTCACCTTTGCTTTTAATGCATTGAAAAGTCCAGGGAAAGACTTTAAGCTGAAAATCTATAATAATTTTACAGAAATCACTCCAGATTTATAGCTGAGTTCACAGTCCTACCTCAAGTCCTATTTCCTTTTAAGGTGTATCTACCATTTCAAGACACTTTCTAAAGAGATTTAAATATTTTAATCCCTTTTTTCCTTTTCCAGGCAGAATTTAGTATTTATGCTAAATTGTCTGCAGTCTGGATAAGATAGGTATGAATTCAAAATTTTACAGACTTTCAAAATTCAGATAGTATTTTTTGTAAATAACATCACTTAAATGTGAAATGTTCAAATCTCGTTGCCACTCATAAGTGGAGCAGTTAGTAGGTGGGCCAAAGGTAAAATGCAATAACTTCATTGAAGTAGAATGAACTTGGGCTAATATCCTTTAAGTACAACCCAGCCCATTTTTCCCCTTAGCACTATATTATCCTGCTTTATTTTCCATTAACAGTCCTTATGCTGGCCTCTAAATTTCTTTGCAAAAAAATGGGGTTTTGTCTGCAACCTCTTTGGTCATAATTTCTGCAGTAGTTGCTATCAGTGTCAGGATGAACTCACGATTTCTCTCATAATTAAAAAAGCCATGGATGCTGCACTTCCATCTCCTCTCCTAATAAAAGCTATAGCAAACCAAACAGTAGGCAAATATTAAACAAGATACAGCTGAAAAATGCAGTGACCTCAGTGGTGTTTGCAGTTTAGGAGCTGCAAAAAATGCCTTCATGGTTTGCATAAAAGATTAGTGCTTAATCCTGTTTTCATGGTGTCAGTGGGAGTTCTGCCACCATTTGACAAAGGATGGGTCAGATCCTTAATATATTTGGTGAAATGGCTTGGCCAAGGATTGTAACTTTCAATACACAAAAGCACACATGAACTGTGGCCAAAATAAACTGAAAATAAAAAATACCCCCTGTCTGTGGTGGCTAAACCATGTCTCAGATCCTGCTTTGAAACCAGGGCTGTTTGTTGTGTGTAAATGATTGAGCAGGTTCAGTAGAGAGGGCACAGAATGACATTTTCCCTGGGAATATTTGATGTAATGACATTTTCCCTGGGAATATTTGATGTAATGTCCAAATTTTGCTTCACAGAATAGGTTGATCCACAAAGATTCTGGTAACACAAGAAGGAAGCTGGCAAGGCCAAGGGACTTAATGTGGATCTCAGTTTGTGTCCGGGGCTCCATCTGCAAAGGAAAGCCTGTCTACACCTGAACTGTTTCTCTGCTATATTGGCAGGAATATTTTCTTTCCCTGAATTATTTTTTGGTGAATAATTTTCCTGATGTGGTGCCCCACGTACTGGCCTGAAAGGAGGTTGCAGTGAGGTGGGGGTTGGTCACTTCTCCCAAATAACAAGTGGTAGGATAAGAGGAAATGGCCACAAAATGCACCAGGGGAGCTTTAGTTTGGCTGTTAGGAAAAAAAAAACTCTGAAAGGGTTGTCAAGCCCTGGAACAGGCTGCCCAGGGAAGTGGTAGTGTGACCATCCCTGGAGGTATCTAAAAGATGTGTAAATGTGACACCGAGGGACTCGGCTTAGTGGTGGACTTGGTAGTGCTGGATAAACAATTGGACTTAATGGTCTTGAAAGTCTTTTCCAACCTAAAAAATTCTGAGAATCTATATATTGTGACAGCTGATGCTCCTGCACTTGAAGGTGTTTGTGTGCTGTATTGTCATTGCTCTGAGGAAGAATGTGTTTGCAGAGAGATCTCGGCAAACTATTTGAGTTCTCAAATTTCCTTCTGTTTAAACCCCATACCTCTTATTATGAACTGAACAGGAAAGGCAGCAGCATATTTACAGTTTTGTTTCTCCATAAGTACAAAGACTTTTTTAAAATTACTTTTTAAATTTCCTTTCTGAGCTGGAAGCATAGCTGCCTTGTGGCCAAACTAGATTCACAGCAGGGTGATTAAGATCCACTGCAGCCTGGTTGTTAAGGATCCTGCAGGGGAGAATTGCCAAATGTTTCGAGTGGTCCTAGTGCTGTATCATGTGAATTCAGTTCCAGTGCAGTCATGCAATGGTATGAATGGATTGTAAAACATACTGAGTGGTCTCTCCAGAGGTTGCCTTTAACAGCAGAAATCCTTCTCAGCTCAGTCTAGAAGGATTAGACCACCAGACATCACTGCCTGTCTGATGAATGTTTTGTGAGAATTTTTGCTCTGGTTAGTAGTGAAGCAAGTTCTGCCCAGATGAAAAAAGGACCCAACACAAGGGAAAAATGTGTCAGAAATGGAAGAGCTCCTAAGGTTTATTCAGAGCCCAGGGGGTCATGGTGGCTGGTGGTGCATTGCTGTTTGATGCAAAATATATGAAGCTTATAACACCATTAACCTTGTTCTTTGGACAGCATGTTTCCTTTCCCACATTTGTCAGTTGGATGTGTTCCGTGAAAATTACATTTGCTTGGAAAGAAAATATAGTAAAGGCTGGTGAGAAATTGACAGCAGTGCAATAGGGTTATGCAAAAGAGAATGTAAAGAATTTCAAATAATTGAACTTTTGCAAATCTGAGCTTCTTCCGTCCTTGTATCTGTCAGCAGCTTAGCATAGAGAGATTCTACAGGAACAGAACTTAGGCAGTAATGCTGTCACAGCACAGACTTTGGATAGGCAGAAATGATTCTTGTTGAACCCAAGGTCAGTGATAAATACAGAATCTAAAAGGAAAGCACAAACCCTAAACACAGAAATTACTATGTGCGTTCTCACAAATTAGAATTGCAGATTTAAAGCAACATCTTTTAAGCAGACTGTATTTGTCACCTGTAGTTCCTTCTTCCTCCCATCGAGGTGGGGACTTAAATGTACCAGATATTTTAGAAATGCATTTTAAAACACTGTCTTTGTTAAGATCTTCTAGAATAAATTTCTCCATGTGTAAGGTATAATTTTACATATCACTCTGAGTCCATGGGTAGAATTCCACACAATTACTTGTGCATAAAGCAAAGTACATACTTGAATACTTATTAAACATGGATATACATCTCAAAATGGACCAAAGGAGGGATAAGCAGAGAGATGTTGGTGAGATCTTTTAAGGTATTTGAGCTATTCCCTTTTCTTTCTGACTTGAGGCTAAATGATTTCTCAGTCCGGTGCATTTGTGTCTCACTCAAAGGTACCAGTGTGTTATTTGCAGTGGCTTTGCTTTTCAAACAATCCCACGTAGTGTGAGGTTGGTAATGAATGTAGGAACTTTAATATGATTGAGTCTTGATAAACTTTGCATTCAAGAGAACTGAAAGGGACTAGAAGTCTACTTCATGAGAAAATCTGAAAAAAATTTCATCTTTTTGTCTTGATCATCAAGAATAGCATTTTTGAAAATCTATTACTTTGGATCTCAGCTTTTCCAATATTATCTCTGAATTTATATTTGCATAATTTGTTTTCTTATTGTACAAGAAGTCCTATGCTCTGTTTCCATTTTTGATACTTGGTTTTACTGAAATCAATGTGTTCCCATGAAAGAAATTTACACACTTTCTGACAGAAATATTTGTTTCCTTTGAAAATCTTTAACTTTAGACTTCAGCATACAAATGTGATTAATGAAAAAATCAATCCAAAAGTTGGCTCTCTGTAATGCCAGCAAGGCTACTAAATGGTGTTTGTGTTGTAATTGGAATCAAGCAGAGCAATGGAACTGGAAAATCATTAGGGCTATTACGTGTTCAAAGTTGAAATCCATTGATTTTGCACTGTATGTTCCTTCTTACAGGATCCAGAACACTTTGGCTGCAGAGAATTCTGTCCATGGGCCTTAGATAATGAAAAAACTCTCAAAAGGAAAGGAATTCCATTAGTATTGCCCTTTGGCTCAGGAGTATGTCTCTGCCAGGTGTGGTGTGGCAAATAGGGTAATCAAAAGTTTTCTGGGAAGTGGCTTTCCCAAATTGCATGAAATGCTTCCAATTTGCCTTGACAAGCACAGGCATGAATTTCCAATGAACATTTGAGAACTTCAGGCTGTTTCATCCAGAATTGTCTTTGACATGAAACAACTGCTTATGGAAGGCCTGAAGTTTGCTTCAGGTTCAGTGTTTTTTAGGTGCCCAATATAATAGCTGTATCTTCCAACAGAGAGGAGACTAGTGAAGCCTATGCTGTTCTCCTCAGGTACCAGCAGGAGTGCAAAAGAATAGATGAATTGACTTTTAGCTGGCATCTTAACGCAAAATTCAGGAATGCACCAATTCTTTCTGCCCAGAAAAAAAATCCCTTTTGCAAAGATTTTGGCCTCTAAGCGCCATTACATGCTGTGTCTTCTTGTTAATTTCTGAGCTCCTGTATTGTATTTTTTTTCTGCTCTTTTTTGCTTCTTATCTACACTGCAAACGAATTGTAGTAAAGACCTTTTATTCATGTGTAGCGCAGAACAGCTTCCTTCTTTTATTTTTAATTTCAGCAATGATTATAATTTGTATCATGTTTATAATAATGTCTGATGTGTTTTTCCTGTTTGTTTGGAGTGAGAATCAGGGAAGATAATTCTGAATGAAGTCAAACGTTGGTAGGGTGGTTTCTCACTTTGAAAACATGCAGAGATAGATAACACAGAAAATGCTTTAAAAAAAAATTAACAATATCAGCACAGTAACTTTTCTCATTATTCTTCAGAATCTATTACAAATCAGTCAAGAAGCTTATTGTCAAGGAGAAAGTTTCTTGATTAATTCCTGGGTCAGTACAGAAACAGAACTATGGATTTCTGCAGGAATGATGGCTACAGACAGACAAAAAAGAGTCAGTGAGGTCCCCAGAGCTCTGTATCCTGTCTCTGATCACAGCCAGGGAAGGATGCTTGGGAAGCATTTTAACAATAGCACCCATAAGAACTGGTGCAGCTCTAGGTATATTCTTATTTCTTTTCCAAGTTAGAAACACCCTGGGTTGTTCATCTTCTTTGTGTACAGAAATCATCCACCTTTACTGTTAATTTTCTAGGGCTGCTGCTCAGTCTGTGAGCTGGGTGGTCACACTATTTGCTCTTGCTGAAAGCACCAGAGAGTCAATTAAAATTAGTGAAAGGGAAGTCGTGAATTCATTCAGTCTTTTGATCCAGCTTGCTTTTATGTAATGAAATTGAAAGGTACAGATGATTTTCAGAAAGATGATTAACTCCAATCAGGTAGATAAGCAAACCTGTTAAATCAACAACTATGGCATGTCCCCAGGTGCCCCTAGGAATAAAGACTCATAAGGCTATAATTTAAAAGATTTTAATTATTACTTTTTGAATTTGTAGTTTAGTTAGGATCTTGAAAATGTACAATGATTAATGACTAGCTAGTCAAGTGACTGTAAAAATGTATTAAGTCCCTGAGAATGATATATCTTCTGTAAATGAATACAGGCTGACAGTCAAGGATCATGTGTTCTCCAGACCTTTTGATAAATGTTCTTCCTTTTCTTTCCAATAAACTTTGATACATGAAACTGGATAATTTATTTCCACTAATTTATCTTTTGTTCTCATGGGTATCAGCTGCTCTCTTTCCATATTTTCATCGCAGAGAAACATGGTGGAGGTTAGATCATCATCAGTAACAGCAGACATAATAAAATCAACTGGAAAATACGGTAAGTTCAAGTTAATAGCATGAGAGCTGCCTGGTTAGATTAGAAAAAGAGTAGTAAAGAACTGTGCATTGCGTCTTCTGCACTATGGAAATTCTGTATATCCCAACAATGAATAATTTCATTTTGTCCTCAATTCCACAATGTTTCATTAGCATATTATATTATTGTGGGGGGAAGAGTTCATGCTCGTGTTGTATGTGCTCCACATACCAAGAATGGAAGAGTCCTGGATGGATGGATGGATGGATGGATGGATGGATGGATGGATGGATAGCATCATGCAAAAAGCTATGGGTTTCTGAAAATCTACATAAACAAAAAAGGCAGTTCTTTCTCTGCCACGATAGCTTTCTAATCCATCTTTCCTGCAGCAGAAATCTCTACTAAAATCCATACATCCATCCTCTTGCTAGTTAAAAAAAAATCCTGGCTAGAACTACATTCATAGTTGTAAGTATTTCTTGTCTGTAGGGTTTTGGGGTTTTTTTCCATTTTGTATAAAAATGGGATCAATTCAGTCCCAATACATAAGGGGGATTAAAATTCAGAACTGCACCTTTATTTTTTTATTTTGCAAGTGATTAGGAATCTGGACTACTCATCCCAGACATTATTCTCCTGCCATTCTTTTCCAGTAGCAAAGTTTTCCCCTTCACAAAATATGACCTATTAAATTAAAAATAAAAATCCAGCATACTGCCTCACTATGGAAAATAGAAATCCAGGTGAGATATGAGGAGAAAACACTCCAGTGCCAGGTGCTGCAGGCATATTCATAAATAGAGGAATGGGGCATTTCCAAAGGAGATGCCACCCCTGTATAAACAGAAGTAGAAATGAAAATCTAGTCTCCAAGGCTCTATGAGTGGAACACTGTAAGATACTTGCTCCTAGGAGACTTGGAGATGTGGCTTGGAAGGTTGAGGGCAGTGCATGCTTTTTGAACATCAGTCAGGATTCACTGCAAGGGGATTCTCTGGAATAAAGAGCTTTAAAATGCTTGTTAAGGTGGGAATGGAGCCTAAAGGACCTGCCAGGATGTGAAAAATCTGCCAAGCATGCTGCTCTCAGGTAGAGGAGTAGTGACTTCACTCGGGGGCTGCAGATATCAGGGTTGAGTAATGCAAAAAGCATCTGTTTGGGTTGGTAGGTCAAAAAACCAAAGGTTTTGACATGGAGAAGCCAGATAAATCTGAGTCATAAATTAAACCGAAGGTCTGTTCTTTTCCCAACTTATGTGTCATTTCAGAGGGAAGAAGCTTGCAAACTGCTGTGAACAGGGTGTACTGTGTACTGCACTGTATGGCTGGGAAAATTCCACAACGATATTCAAACTGCAGAAACTAATGTTTATTCCCAGTTTTCACTCAAGCTGTTTCAGCTAAATATACTGCAGGATAGTTCAAAAATCTGTGATACAATATAAACCGCCTACTTTTTTTTCACAGAGTTAATGGGAAAATTTTAAGTGAATTTTTCTCCTAAGTAGTAAATTTGTATGGGAATTAACTGTTTTTTTTTGCTTAGGTAGAAGGTTTATTCCCCAAATGATGAAGTGCTTTGATCATTAGAATAAGCTGAGACCACAGTGCTATCACATTCTCTATCATTTATTCAAGGTTGTTGAAATAAGACTGAACCTCTTATGAATATTAAGTATTCAGATGTGGGATTTTTTTACTACCTTAAACTAGTTATATTAAGGAAAATGAGGAAACAGTGACTTTACTTTGGTCAGTCCTTCTGTGTGTAAAGCCAAATATCACCATTGCTCTTTCAGCTTTGATGCCAAAACCCGGGGAGATGGAAATGAAACTTGTGAGGGACATTTGTAACTTCAGGGGTCTTTATCTGACTCCTTCACAGGTGAATGTCATCAGGTCAACCTACCAGCAAAGAGGAGGGGAAAGAAGAATATGTCTGAGCTGCTTTGAAACAATGCTGTTAGGCACAAGTTTTCTGAGGCAAAGACCACAGCAAAGCACAAGCACTGCAAAAGACCAGGGCAGGGATGTGGCCAGGAGGATCCACTCTGCTTTAAACCACAGCCTGTGTTCACTGGGAAAAATGGATGTTGTGTTCAGTCCCAGTCAGAAGGGAGCAATTTATGTAAGTAAAAAGATGCTTTCAAAGTATAATAGATCAATAACCTATTGTCAGCCAATGAGCTATGCACAAGGAATGAAGCATCTCCTACATTATGTGTTTATGTTTTTAAGTATTTATGTATACAGTATTCCATCTTCACGCCACTGCGTATCATGCAGCGATATTTCCTCCGGCATCTGCCTTCTGCCTGAAAATTTCCAGTATAGTGGGAAATACGTGACATGAAGAAATAGAGCTCTGCTGTAGACCCTGAAAAAAACAAATGTTGAGCAGCTTAAATCACATGCCTTAAATCCTAGTTAGTGGAGTAGCTACCCACAGAGCAATAGTTAGTTGTCGTGTGGTGAGAGATGGGAATGGCTTGTTGAAGTGTGTGCTCACCTGCTGTGGCACAGCAGAGAGTACTGCAGGGTCCAAGTGCATCAGGGCCCTGGGGCGATGGTCCTCTGCAGGAAACACAGCTCTGTCTCCTTGCCAGTGCTCCAGACCACTTCCAGCCAGGGCTGTATGTGAACAGTGAGGTAAAGCCGTGGTGATTACTGTGCAGATGCAGAAGGGGCATGGTTTGGCTCATACCTGAGCCAATATTGTACTATTACTAAAGTGCGTTGGAACCCTTTGAGACAGCATATGGCGATAATTATACAAGTTAAATTTCCATACAGTATCATCTTTACTATGAATAGGACTTGGGAGAGTAAGACAATTGTCGGCTGTTGCAATTTCTACTTACTATAGTTAATAATTAATCCTTGAAAAAAGTGACTTTTTTTTTTT
>VZRS01015274.1:302036-400739 GCA_013398055.1 Ifrita kowaldi
TTTTTTTTGTAATCTGTGGAAGTGGCTCTGGCACCATTTCGTCTATCTGCAAATATTTAGTAAAACAGGATCTGGGGATGGGAATGATGGGAATGTATGCTGTTTCATATTGATAGTGCATTGCTGGGCTGGATTGATTAAATCTCTTAACGAGCGCATGTTTATTTTCTTTGTAGCAGTATGTTTTTGGGGACACAATTGTTCTTTGGCAGGATTATTTTGGATTATTTCCTTGCTCTTCTATGCAGCATGTCCTTCAGCAGAGAGTTGAAGGTAAGCCATTGGTGCTGTACACCTTGTCCTGGTTGCTCTTGCAATTCCACTTTTGGAGGAGTTGAAGTGCAAGACTGTGCCCAGGAGGACATCCTGAACTGGTGCGTTAGTTTGGGACCAAAAGTAGTGCTTCCTTCTTTCCTTTTCCTTCCGGACTTCACTAAAACCAGCTTTTCTCCCCTCGAGGAGAGCTTTGGGTTAGCAGGAATCTCCTTCTCCTCTCCTGCTGGCAGAAATGGTGCCACTGCTGCCACGTGGCTTTGCTTCATGGCTTGGAGTGACTTCAGATGTGACTTCTCCAGGGGGTCCTCCCTGAACTCAAGTTACTGGTGAACAATAAACTGACCAGATCTGGGATTTTGGACTAAACTTGTAGTGGTTTATCCCAAATTTTGGTCGAGCTCTTATTTGTTCCTACAAACATTCATCTCTAGATTTCACCCCACATAATTAATATAATGTCATTGCTCCAGTGTGTCATTTGCTCATTAACAGCCCCAATTACTCAGGGGTTACTGACTTTGGCCTTTTAAAATGCATTAGCTACAGGAATTGCCATGACCCCAATTACTGCAAATACGTTCATGGATCAAAGACCCTGCAGCCAGACTTCTCCTCCTGACTAACCATTAACCAGAAGTATTGTGGAGTAGTCACAGATTTTTTCTTGAGTTACTTTAGTGGTAAGGTCATCTGGCATGCATCTTGCCCCTTTCATTCTTAGAGGACTTCTGGAATATTAGTGAATTAAGATGGACTTCTGGAAGGGTCTTGGATCAACCTAGCAGAAATGGAGCTTGAAAATACTTTGGCATGCAATATCTGTCCTATTTTCCTCATCATTATTGGTTATTCCATTAGCATAATGTAATGAAGAGCAATTTTTTTCTTTTTTCTAATTTTCCAGAAGTTTGAGAGACCTGACAGTACAGTTAAGTGTGGCTGAGGGAAGAACCATAAATCATTTCTTGTTTTGGCTATGGTCTTTGCAACAACTTTCTAGATAACTTTCAATATTGAGAAGGGCGGGGAAGAGAAAGGTGTATTAAAGGTGATTGAGATGAAGAACATCTGCCTAGTCTTTGTGTCCTTTCTGTGCCTCTGACTGTCTCCTGAGGACACAAACTCAAAGGCAACTTGAGCTCATGGGATCTTTTACATGAGCATGATCTTTTACAAGAGTTCAGAGTGCAAGGAGGTTACTTCAGGGTGCAGGCAGTTGGAGTGCTGGAGTCCTCCAGACTACAAGATATTTCTGTAAATGAGGGGGCTTTCTGATGTGATCACCTAAATTTTTTCACAGGTGCAGAGAGTCTTGCTGCATTTTTAGTCAGATCCTATTTTGCATCACCAGGAAATGCATTCCTTTACCCACGCAGTAAATTAAAAAAACATACACACATCTACAGAGTCATTTATGTAAGCATTAAAAAATTGTGATTGTCAGGAAGCCTTGCATTAAAATCTTCATTCCTGATTAGAAGATGGCATGCTGAGTACTTCAACCCACTTTGCGCTTCAAATCAAGCTATTTTTAGGGCATCTGTCCATTCACTCTTACGCTTAATGAGAACTGTTCTTTAGAGGTGTAATAATGATGCTTCAATATAAAATTTCAGCTAAAAGCGTGATTTTGTTAGGCATCTCCTCACAAAATAAAATAGTAAATCCTGCTTTTGCAAAACTTGAATAACACTGAGTACATTGATGTAAATCTGGATCTTGCCATATTCCCTCGAGCATAACTTTCTAACTCCCACATGGAACTTGGCCCATCTTCCATCCCTGCTGGATTAATGTAATGCTGCAGTGCACATGGAATGTGTGCTCATTTAGACCAGAGGATGTAGCCTTTGGGATACTCAAAGGATCATGCCAGAGAATCATAGAACACTTTGGGTAGGAAGGGATCTTCCTTTAAAGGCCATCCAGTCCAACCTCCCTGCAGTGGACAGGAACATCTTCAGCCAGATCAGGTTGCTCAGAGCCCTGTCCATCCTGTCCTGGAATGTTTCCATGGATGGGGCATCTACTATGTGTCTGGGCAACCTGTGCCAGTGTTTTACACTTATCATAAAAAATTTCTTCCTTCTTATGGTTTAGGAGAAAGACCAGAAAATGCAGATTTCTAGGGCTGAAAAGCCTGTAGGATTTGCTCATCTCCTTTCTTAGTTTTGGGAAACAAGCAAGGTGCTAAGGAGCTTTGCCAAAATAGTCCAGGAAGCTGGATTTCAGGAGGACAGTGCAGACAGCAGTGCATGAAGACAGGACTGCTGAGACCAGGCTGGCAAAAGCAGCCAGGACCCACTGGAGACAACTTGCATGTAGCCACATGGGAGCCATCAGCCAGGCTGGACTGAACTTTCTCTGTCATAGCCCTGGGAATTACCAGTCCTCAGCTTGATGCAGTGGTCATTGATTTCAAGAGCTTTTCAGTGAGCTTTAAGATCCTGCACTGATGTACTGGAGATCACCCAGTGTGAAAAGATTTTTCCCAATGTTTTCAGTCTATTTTCTCAGCATTACTGCAGGAAGGTCTGCTCTCATCATCACAACATCAGAGACCTGCAGCCATCTGTGATGCTACATTTCTCTGCAAAGAGTGTTTGCTCTGTTTGGTGGTGGTAACATCCACTACCCTTGTGTTATGCTTGGTGAAATGTTTTGTCTTGTTTCTCCTACTTCAGCTTCTGTGGGAGTATTGCTTATGTGACAGCTAGCAAAATCATAGGGATTATAGGAACAAGAAAGTGTTAAAGGAATAGTACTTTCGTGTATTGTATTCCTTAATTTGAAAAATGCAGAGTCCAAAAATGCATGAACTGAATCTACAGTCTACCATGGCTTATGTTTTATAAATACCAAGATGGAGGCAGACAGATTAAAAAATTGCTGGAGTTAAACCTACAATTAAGCAAATTCTCTTAGATGCTCTCAGATCTCTCTTGAGCATGAAGGGAAGGGGAAATTATAAAGGGAAAACACAGTGACTTCATTGCAGATAGAAAAGATAATGCTGTATAAAAAATGATATATAATTTAATAATATTTACTTTAAGTATGTATACACAGACAATCATGCAGATAAAGCTCAAAAAAAAGAGTGGAGAATTCTGTTTAGTGCAAATTGTTCTTCATCTGTGACTTGTTCAATTTTGTCACTTGTATGTGGAGAGTGATTTATTCTTGTCTTTTGCAACACCATTTGTTTTACATTTGAAATGTCAGCAATGATGAAGGTGTCTTCTGTGAAATGTCAGCAAGACAAAATCCAGAGAGCTAATGGGATGGTAAGAAAAGACCCCTGGACCATGCAGATTCATGTTGGAAGGGTATGTTTTGCTCTAGCTCCTCATATGTATGGAGACACCTGTGCTAGAGTGGGGTCCCTTCATTATTGACAAAAGCCACTGTTAACCTGCACAGCCCCTTCCTTGTGATGTGGCTTTAAGCAGATGGTGCTGAAAGGAGAGCAAATGTGGAGGACACTGACCTCTGGCTGCCTCCTCCCTCTGGGTAAATCCACGCTCACGTATTACAGATCTCAGCGGCCCAAAGAGGAAAACTGTCAATGTGCAAAATTTCATTAACTTGCAAGGCAGCAAGACAAGGTCCCCCAGGCCAAGCTGCAAATCTGCAAATCATGGTGTAACGTAGAGGTGAATAATAAAGCAGTAGAAAAGAACAGAAGGGACAGTTCTGATGGTTCCCATCACTCCTTGCTGAGGCTGCTCCAAGTGCCCACTGAAATGCCCAGGAACACAGCTTTGGTTTTGGGTGAGTGGGAGCACTCTGGACCCAGCTTCTCCAGAGGGAGCTCTGTGCAGGAGATGTGCTGGCATTGTCACAGCCACAGACTGCTGGAAGAAAGCTGCACAAGGAAGAAAAACTTTCTGTTCCTAGAAGTATTCAGGGCTGCAATAGAGTAACTGCTACCTAGCCTAGGGTATGCACTTCTGCTCTGCTGCTTCAAAAAGGCTGGATTGTAAGAGCAGTGAGTGTGTCAGTTTTATAGTACTTTGAATGTATTGTCTGACATTGTGGTTTTCTTAGTGGCTGTGTTGCTGATTACCTGCATTTTAATAATAATGATTTATTCTGTTAAGGGAATTCTCTATGCTTTAAGAAAGAAATAGTCTGCGGTTTGCCAGCTTTCTCAGCCTCACTCTGTGAAAGTCCTAGGGAAGCATAAGGATTTGAGCTTCCACATACTAAAATCTGATGGAAAAGTTCATATATGCTCTGAAAAACATCACTCTGGGACTCACACTGCTTCACACATTGCTAGTGTGTGCAGTGTTTTCCACTCTGTGTAATAAATGATAACAGAGCAAGTTGCTAAGAGATAACATAGCTTGCCAAAAGTGTGCAGACATAACCAAATTAAGACACTGTGCACCCTGAAGTTTTCAGGCTACCTTGGCAACACTAATGAACTTTTAATGGTTGAAAGGGCCAGAACAGTTTCAGCTTTTCTTTTTTAAACAAACTTTGAGCAACCTTTGCTTAAATTAAACACAGTCCCCTACCTCTTCTTGCCTTCGCAATAGATTTTTGAACTCAATAATGAATTATTTCCTCTGGCTCATGGGTAGAAAATCCTTCCACAAGTCTTTTCAGTTTGACACTAAAAAGAAACCCACAGTGTGGAAATCCAGGCTGAGTCAGCCTTTACACCAGTTTCTGTGAAAGAATCGCTCTAATTTCCAATTATCTAAAGCAGTGGCTGCTGAAGTATTGATGCTTCTAGTTATAGACATCAGAAATTAGTTACTGAGGCAAATTGCCTTGCTGTGCTTCCATTTTCAAATGTAATTCCGCTGAAGGGACTTTTGGTTTTCTCATTAAGACCTTTTTTCAGAAGGCAAATCAACACTGAGAACTCTCTTGGACATGCAGGTCTCTTGCACAATGATGTTTTATGGGGCAGGAATTAAAGAACTCAGAATATTGTGGTTCTGTCTGAAGCCACTACTTGACCTCTCTCTGAACAGGTCTTCTGCAGGGATCTTGGCTTAACAGGGCCAGCTGATGGACCTTGTCAAGTGCAGATTTTTTGGCTCCAGTAATGAGTGCACGATGAGCACAGCGAAGTGCTGTGATTACAGGCAGGTTTTGTAGTTGAACTCCAGAGCTCCTGCCCTAAAATCAGTGCAGACAGACCAGTTCTGGGGCTTCTATAACATTAGGAAATCAGTGAATCATCTGTAAGTAGGGCCCCTTAAATTAATTTGTTTAACCTTTTTCTTGTGTTTCTAGCTTCCTGAATTAAGCACCCAATTGTCTGTAAAATGTGCTAGGAAAAAATGAGAGTTGAAAACCAACACGCTGTTGGGCAACTGCCATATGCTGGTAGAAACACTGAGTAGATAAGTGTGGACTCAATTTTATCTGCCAGCAGCTCAGATATGAGGCTAAGAAGGAGCCCTCAGCCTATTTAGCATGTGTAGTTCATAGAAGGGAATTGTCTGAATGCAATCTCTTCTCATAGGTGAAATGAGAGAAAAGAGGAGAGCTCTTCTCATCCCGTACCCTTGTCCAGGAATGCAAAGGCACCCAGGCCTAGATCCAGCATCTCACCCTGCCTGCTGTGAGTACAGCCAGGGTTTGAGCCTGAGAGAAATGTGAGAAATGGGAAAGCTTGGGTGAGGTGCCCCAAATGGGAGTCCTGCTCTGAGATAGTCCCCTGGGTTGGGCAGGAGTGTGCTGGCTCTGCTCATGTGTTCAGCAGCTCACATGTCCTGAACCACCATTAAGGGAAGCTGCAGAGCTTCATTTCTGAAGATTTTTGAACAAACAGGAATGAGAAATCTCTGCATTAGGCAGCACCACAGAGATGTCTTGGAGGACCTGGGTGCTTATATTTCTCTGTACACCTGGCCTTAGGTCACACACTTTGTTCAACAACTGTTCTCAAATGTAATAACTTCACTGCTGTAATGAGACAGGGTCCCTGGTGTTGTGTAAATGTACTGCATGGACATAAATAAACACAAAGTGCACCTGCACTCCCTCTGTTGCACTTACCCAGACAGATAACATCCCCACACTTGCAAACCATTCAGAGCGGGCAGATGCTGCTTTGCTCAGTTACCTGCGTGTGCAGGGTTTGTGCACGTGATTGGAATGACGTTCTTCCAGAGGTGGCTCACAAAGGAGTGGAGACCTAAAATACCATCAGCATTTAGGGAGAAATAAATGCTAGTCTTCTAGGGTCCCCATAATGGCAGCTCCGTGGATTTATTGCTCCCATTCTAAAATGGCCCAGTAGCACTTCCTCTCAGAAGACTTCATGCATTTAGCACAAGGAGTGGAAAGCACTAAAAATGAAATGAAATGAAATAAAATAAAATAATAAAAATAACAACAACAACAACAAACAACAATAATGACAAAATAAGAGGGATTTTGGATCAATCTCAAATCAGTTAATTACTCAGAAATCCTTTCTCAGACACTTTCCTTCATCTATTTTTTATTTTCCATTTAATATCAGACATCTTCTTTCTATGTCTTAATTAGTCCATCCATAAATATAGATTGGTTACTGCATATTAAAGTAATATCACAGTAATCCTTATTATATTAACTTTCACCTTAAGAGTAGCCATTTATTTATTTTGAATTAGTTCCCTGTTTATTAAAGTTTAGCTTAGAACTTTTGTGTATTATATGGGTTAAAAAATTACTAATTTCCTTTTTTTTTTGGCCTTGTTTCTTCATTAGTACTTTTGAAACTTGTAGAGCTTTGAAATATTTCAACTTCAATTTGTACTTTACAATTAAGAGAAAGCCAATTTTGCTTGTAATTCAAACACACCTTTAATTAAAAAAAAAGTCTTCTGCTCAAGCAGGAAAAATGTGTCTGTGTGTGAGTGGTCACACTGTCACACTATGAACAAACTGCCTGTAATTTGTGTATCTTCAACATTCAAGACATCAAATATAAAGCAGTATGCAGTTCTTAGTATGATAAAATAACTTTGCTGTGCATCTGAGAAAATCCCTCCAAAGATTTCCTTCCAGTCTTCTGAACCTCTCAGAGACTCTTAAATTAATGAAGAGGTTTCCCAATGGATGGTGACAGAATAAAGCACAGATTTGTGCATCTTTCTGGTTTATATTCCCACTGAAAGCTGCAACACAAACTCTGGGGATGGGATGCCAGAGAAACTCTCACTGTCTCTATTTCTAGTTTCTTATGCTCTTTCATCATGGATTTGCAACTGTCACATTCAAAATAGCAGGAAAAAGAAGTTTTGGGTTGCTAAAGCATGTTCAGTTTTAGGTTCTACCTCCATGCAACTAAGGACACCTATATTAATATACATATTTAAAAACGCTCTTTATTTTAGTCTTAAGAAAATAAATAAATATAATATAGTTAAACACAGAAAAAGGATTACATAAATTAAATTCTGGAAGCTCTTTTCATGCATGTGGTAGGAGAAGGTGAATTTTTTTGGAGTCATTTGAAAAGCAAAATTCTTTGAAGGCATTTAAGAACTAGGATACAAAAGGGCTGATGAAAAACCCCTAAGCAATATTCTAGGATTTCAAGTCAAATCCTTCCAGCAAATAACACAAAGTCCTACAATGATAACAACAAATTCAACTACTGATAGCCATTGAAATCAAAGGAAAAATGTTGGGAGATACCACTTTAAATTATAATGATTTTGTTTTTTAAATTTTGGTCAGTTGGGTTTATGTGTTACAATATACTGGCAAAGGTAATTAAATAAATTCTCTTGCATTTCTGCAGCTGGGCCTTGGCTCCAGCTGAGAAAACTGTCCAGAAAGGATTCAGGGCTAGTAGGATTCAGTGGACCTTTTGGTATATAGCAAAGGGAGGGACAATATCAGATTCAGATAACATAGAAAACATTTTAATTGATTCCAGCTGTAACCCCATCAAAGTCACCATTCCTTCTTGATTTGAACCAGAAGGTTTTTGCTGCGAGATTTCCAGTTCCCTCTGGCAATGTGCTTTTTGGAGACCCTTGAACCATTGGCTTCTAATTCTGAACCAGATCAGGTGTGTTTCAGGTCTGTCCATCAGATGGATATGATCCAGTAGCTAACAGAGAGATGCAGGCAGAGCAAGATTTGAGAAAAACCACCTTCGTCAGACACCATGTCTCCTTTCTTTACCTCTGAGCTCTTGATTTTGGCTATGGCGTTACGGTGAAGGACAGGACTGGAGCAATAAACTACCTTTGGCATTCAGAATTAGGTGACAAAACATCTCTGGTCAGGAACTCCCATCATAAAAGTTTCCTCCTGGACAGAAGAATGCAGGCTGAAATTAGACTGCAGCAATCACGTTGAGATGATGAACAGGCCCTTTGTAACCTTTGGAGGATTGGCTTTTTACACACTGCTGCGGCGTGTCAAAGCGTTGTGCTGGTTATTTGGAGAGGGAAAGGCTCGAGGCTTTGATGGGACAGATGGAGCAGAACTCAGTGCCTACATTGGTAGCCTGGAAATGTGAGAGCAGGAGTTTGTGCTTGCCACGCCATTCCCCTGCCCATCACAACTGCATGGAGCAGGAGCGGGTACCCCGACTGCCTGGGGGGTCCCAGGACTTTGCAGTGGCCGCAGCCAGTGTGCAAAATTCCCTCTAGGCACTGTGGGAACCTAGGGAAAGAGAGCTCACAGGGCCAGAGTAACAGCTTCAGTTCCTTTCACTCTATTTGGTCCTGGAGGAAAAGAAAGTCCAAGTTAGCAAGAAAAAAGTAATGATGAAAAAGTCATCCACTTACACAAAACCACTGTTCTTGGAGCTCCTGTCATGCTCTTAATCTTCAGTTTTGGAGAAGAGCAATAGCTAGATTTTCTTTAAAAACAGAGTCGAAGACCTTCAGGGTCAAAGGAATTTGCAATTGCACATTTCTAATCTTTTTTTCTCCCATTATTGTTAGTTTAGGAGAACATAAAAAGAGTTTTGTTTAAATGTACTTAACAAAGAAATCCAAGTCACCTCAGGCTGGAATTTGAAAGTCTGGATTCAATTCAGATGAATTTTTAAAGATACATTTATAATGCCTTAAAGGGTTTGTGTATGAGAAATGTTTTTAGTTTTTTCCACAGTCCTTCCAAGAGTGTAAGCATCATATCCTTTTTCTTTAGACTGGTGTCCTGTTTTCTCTTTGATATATCTTCTCATTTAGAATTCTAAATCTAATGATTTTTTTTCTCATGCTGACAAAGAGAATAAAAGGCTCTACACTGTTTTCTTTAACATTTTAAAATCTGAAGCAAACATGAAAACTGCAAGAAGTCACTTTAAAAGAGTTATATTAAATAAATGCTACAGCAGGATTAGGTCCTTCTCCCTGAAAGTAGAACAAAATAAAATGAAAAAAGCTCTTCAGATAACCATCGAACTTCCCCAGGTGGAGGTGAAACACTGACTGTTATCTCTGAGGCTATTTATATTAGTCAGTGTTGTGCCCTAAGAACCTGAACATCTTAATGTGTGGAGATCAAACATGGGGCTTTAATTTTCCCTTGAGCCCAATCAACGGCCCTAGAAGTTACCCGGTGTGCTGACAGCTGCCTATTCAAGCAAGATGCATAGCAATGGAAAAAAACTCTCATGTCACTGACTCCGGTTCCTCCCGTCCCTAGGCACTCCTGTGCTGTGCAAACATCTCATCACAGCCAGTCAAAATGCTTCCCCACACAGTCTAACAAATGTATGTTCTTGCTTCACAAATCCCAACCCACAAAAAATGGGAATGACTTCTTTGTGATGTCCTCCTTCATTTCTGCAAGCATCCCTTTCCAACAGTTCCTTGGTTTTGTTTTTGTCATTGTAACAGTTGCTAACAGAAACACAAAGGTGAAAGTTTATAACAGCTTGCATTATACTGTCTTTTTTTGTGGTTTTTTTCTGCGGAGATACAACTTTCCCAAATTTCTCATTATGAAAAGAAATTTTCCCAGGCTTGGCTATATTTAAAAGTGAAATTATTTGGAAAGTTTGAGTAAAGTCTCATAAATGGCTTTTAAATGAGGGGCGAATGAGAAGCATAGGAAACTTGGTAAGGTCACAGGACATGATCCTGCTCCCACAGACATCAACAACAAAGTTCCCAAAGTCCTCCCAGAGGATCTAGAACCAGGAACAGGGACAGTTGCTCTGCATTCCTTGTATAGACAGAGTTGCCAATGAGTCTTGGTGTAACACTGGTGTAAAGTACAAATCCCAAACTCAGCAAGGCAACGTGAGCCTGTACAGATCACCACATTCTGGATGAACCACGTAGCGACACACATGACCCAAGAGTCCAAAGGTATTTAGTTGGTTCTCACTCAGCAGAACCCTGCCCAGTAAATTTGCCTGTTTTTCATGGGTGGAAGAAAGCAGAACATCCACCAAGCCCTTATTTTGTGTCTTTCCATAACTTTGCTTTTTTACTGGTACATTTTCATTTAAAAAGGAGAAAAGAAACCAACCATCCACCACCACCACTAATAATAGTAATATCAGCAACAACAAATACGTTGCATATAACATAACATAACATAATAATAATTATGTAACATACCAATAATAATATATAGTACAATATATTAATAATATATATTATTAAATAGAAATTATACAGTCTATATATTATCACATATAATATATAATAATATATATTGCTTACAGTATAATGTAGTTTTTTAAACTGTTAATGTTATCAAAACCAAACCACTGATCAAAAAAATTCCCTTGTTCTCAGTGAAGAGAGCTGCATTCTTTCAGTCTTTGTTCTGAAACTAAACTCTGCTAGTGATCAAGGAGATAAGCTTGTTTTTGTCCATATTCATGCTATGACAAAAGTCTGTTGCAAAGATAGCTTCATGTTCTATGCAAGAAACCCCAGGAGTCAGTCCTGTGTAAATGGTCAATACTGAAAAATTTTGGAAGTTTAATAGACAGTTCCGGTGATGCAGCTGTAACCTTCTCTATTTTTCTGTACTGTTCTCTTCCTCCAGAAGAGAGAGTTCCTTCTGCCACATTTTTTCTCTATTTCACAATGGGCTCAGCCAGCAGAACTGAGGAGGACCATCGTCAGACCAAGACTGTAAAGGTATCAATATATTTATGTGC
The DNA here is from genome assembly GCA_013398055.1 of Ifrita kowaldi. NCBI lineage: Eukaryota > Metazoa > Chordata > Aves > Passeriformes > Cinclosomatidae > Ifrita > Ifrita kowaldi. The sequence continues at coordinate 313,417 of VZRS01015274.1, forward strand.
AAGGTATATTATTAAGTACCCAAGATACAGCGCAAGCAAGCAAGTATGCCTGATAAGGATTTTGATTAGCTAACTCTTTTCAGATCTGTGGAAATCCTTATTTATGAAAATGAGAAGCGTGTTGCATGCAAAACTGTTTATAGGTATCAGGGCAAGCAAATCACCCCAGAATCCAGAAGCATAGCTGGAGGGAGTAAGGACAACATCAGAGTCCTGTTTTAAGTGAAATTGCTCTGAGTTCCCTAGAAATAGCTAATTCAGAAGTTATTGGTAAAGTCTGACAGGGACAATGCAGGTAGAATGTGAAAGCACTGCATGAAAATCTCTCCCTGTGGATGTACTTTGATGGAAGGATGCTGCAATCTGCCATGCAACTAGAAACCTACTACCCCTGAAGGTAATTGCCGCTTCAGCCTTCAGCTTCCTCATTGCTTGGTTCAGGATGCTGCAAAAGAAAACCCTTCAATCTCATCGCAGCAACTTCAGTGCATGAGGCAGGGTGAATGCAAGATATCTCAACCTCTAAAATATATAATGTTTATATCTGTTGCATCTGCTTCTTCTCTTAATCATTCAGTCATCATGAGGAAACCTTGCTTACAAAACAAGCATTGTTTGTATTGTAAGCAAGGACTATGTGTATCGTACTCCAGCGTCTTTTCCTCTATGCAAACGTTTTGAGTAACTGAGATCAAGAGATGCTGGCAGGCCTCCAAGAAGGATTCAGGGTGGAAGTCAAACAGCCTGAATTGTTACAGTTCAGCAGGCAACATCTCTTTTTTTTCTGGTAGATCCTATAGTTTTTTAATAATTTCTGAACATAGAACAGTAGTGTCTCACACCTGAGTATCCTTGGATTGCTATAAGAGCCATCAACACAGGGGGTTGTGTCCATGGACTCCTAATTGGAGTTTCCATCATGGCTAATAAATTTCCTTGCTTTTGTGCCTAAAGCCTCATTTGTAGTAGACGAATGCAATTAAACTGTTGCTTTGGGTTGGCAGGTGAAAGGATTCTGGTGCACAGGCTGTATTTCGACTTTCAAAGAGATAGCAGCCCTTCAAAATAAAAGGCACTAATGAACCAAAATTAACCAGTATTCCTTCAGAATAATACGACAGTTTCAGTCTTGCTTTTCTCTTGCAGTTTCTTCCTTTAAGTGACTTAAAAAGCAGCTTCTGAGGGTATTTTTTTAAAGGGAGCAAAATTCTGAAGAAGGACTTAATGAGGTTCTTAATCCATCCACAAGTTCCCTCTTCCACCCCAACTTCTAGAGAATTGCATTGCTTAGATTAGTGTCATCTTTCACTGCCCTCCCCGGGAGCTGGGACCGGTCATCCCTCCGCTAAGAAGAACGGGTGATGAAATATTTATTCAGTTAAATTATCTGACTGGAGCCCAGCATGCAGATGACACAGATTGCAAAAAGGATTGGCCGGTGCTTCCTTGGGTTGCCGGCTGCATTTACCCAGTCTCTAAGGCTTAGAGAGGCCTTCCCATATGCCAGCCATTAAGAGCTGATGGTCTGTGCTGGAGTTTCCAATGTTCAGATGTCTTGGCTGCAAGGATGCCAACTCCTCTCTACATGGTGTGACTGCCCTTAGCCCCGTGGAGGTTATGCAGAGTGGATTTGTCACTGTGACGCTGCAGAGGGCAGTTCATGCTCCAGCGGGCTGTAAAGCACAATTACTAAACCGGTGGACTCGTCTCTCTCTGGATATACTCAAAGAACATTCATTTTTCATGAATTTTTGCTGTCACCAGCAGTCATTAAGGACATCTTAACGACCCGGGTACTGTGCTCATTTGACAAAATCTTACATATCCTCCTGGAGATAAATCTATTTTATTTCAATTTTCATCATGGGATGTGAGAATGGGTAGGAAAGATGAACTTTTTTTATGCTGGCTATTCTCCACCATCATGCTAAAAATGTCTGTAAACAAACCAGCCTTTTTCTTGATTGTCACTGGCATTTGAGAGGCTAAAAATGACAACTTTAATTTCTCAGTAAACACTAGGTCTATGGGAGTTGGCAACATTCCCCTTGAAAGGAATTTAAATGAAAAAAGCATCAAATCATTTCCATCTCCAAGGGTGTGATATTAAGGAGATAGATGCCCTCTGTAGATAAGTCTTTGGAGTTGCACTGTTTTGAGAACTGTCCGACTGAGTTGGTTCTTGCTGGTGTGCAATTAAATATCTGGGGAAGGGAAATCATTGCCACTGCTTTCCTCTGCTGCCTTGCAAAGGAACAGCAACTTCCACCTTTGTCTTATTCGGGGAACAACGTAGCATGTCACCCAGAACACCCTCCTGTCCGTGGCATAGTGCATGCAGGAATTTTTCTGCTTTCTCTTTCTGCTCTGTCCTCTCATGTACCTAGAGAACCAGATAAGGATCTTTGAACACTTCTAATTCCACTAATGCAATTTCTTTTCTCAGAGCTGGTTTAGATTTCTGTTTTAACTTGCATTTGGGGAGACCAACTACATCATGCTTTTGGGAAACAGAAGAGCTGTCTCTTCTTGAGAAAGCACTATGGCAGTGTTTGCAAACCTGTATTTTCTCAGGCTTCAGAAAATAAAGACGTGTCAGAGCTCACCTTCTAAAACAACCTCCAATTCACCTTCTAAAATAAGGTCTGACCTGAGGTTTCTACATGAGGAATGAGGCAACTCTGTCAACATAGTACTTCAAACGAGCAATCATTTGGAGGCGCAAGTGCCTTGGGGCCAATCTCTTTTCTTTGCTATCATTATACTCCACAGGGGCACTTTTTATTTCCCTAGCATGGCTTTCAGTTTGCACATGGAGAGGTGTAAGAATTCATGTCAGTCATGATAGCATAACTACAGATTGTTCCATCACACTTATATCACAGAGATTTCATCAGGTGCCTAAATAATTGTGCATCTGAGTCTATATAACTAAGAATGATTTCAGCTACTTTTAACTTAAACCTCTACATTCTCCTTTTCTTTTGTTAATTCAAGTTAGCAGTAAGAAATGTTTAATGCCTTATTTCAGACCCATGACCTGGTGAAGGGTCATGTCAGCCTCTTGTAATGATTTACCACTGAATGGTGACGGTGTTATTGTTCTGTAAGCCAAGTTTCGTTTTTTTCACTAGCACTCAGAATTGCAGTCCTGAAATCTGCAAGAACTGCATGTGGCTGAGAGACAAACTGGATTTAAGGCACAAATTTTTCATGTGAGCAGGAGACCTCAAAAATTTAATAAAACTGCTTAAATCACTGTGTGCCTCATGCAAGGAGGTTCAGATCTACTCCAAAACCCACTTATTTTGCTGGCTGTGAGATACAGAAAAGTCCATTGTCAGTATCCCAGCTCACTTACAGACATCACATGCCAGCAGCTGATGGCATGTGCTTCCTGATGTCAGCCTTGTTGCAGCCTGGGGTCCCTGCTGCTCTCCCTCCCTTCGGAAAGGGACTCCTGCTGGGCTGGGGATGTTTGTCAGCTCACCAGAATCACAGAGCTGATCCTTGGCTGCACGAGGTTGGCTGCTGGGAGGCTGCCTTCTGCCAGTGGAGTGCCATAGGATGTGTTGCAAGCTTTCCATATTAATGGCATAGCATGAGGCTAAGCAGCAGGGGCTGCTGCCTGAGAATCTTTCAAGACACCAGCACTTTTACTTATTTATTCTTCTTCTGCTTTTCTTATAAGATCATCAAGAATCTTTTCACTGTTCCTCAGAACTTAAGCTTTGCCTACTTTTATGAGGAGGAGGAGTTGATATCTCCTGCTGCCTCCTCTGACCCATATTGTGGTCACATCACAGGAGAGCAAGTCCTTTCCTTCAGGCACGTTTTTCACTATTTGTGCAGGTAAACAGTGAAGTCTCTGCCTTTTTTTTAAATTTTATTTGTCCGTGTGTGTATGTTTATGAATTTATATCTCCACTGATTACTGGAGATTTATACCTGTGCAAAGGAATTGGCCCTTCTAAACCATCACCTCACTGGGATTATTGGTGGGTTAAGCATTGCCTATAGTAATAGCAGTGGGTAGTAATAGCTGCCTATATGAGAAGCATGCTTTTCTATCAATAATGCTCTGAATGTAGGGTTCGAAGTGACTCCAACTCTTGGGTCAGACTGAACTGTTCTGTTAGTCAAGTAAGAGATGCTGGTCATATTTCAATCAGAATATAAACTCTGTTTGCTGCTCCCATGCATGAAGCCAAAAAGGAAATCAGTGCAAAACAAGGAGAATGATGGAAATTAGAAGCTGTTCCTCCTTCCTGAGACCTGGTGTCCCCTTGCACAGTTGTTGTGTTTGACACAAGTGTGACATGTAGGCACCTGGAATGGTAGAATGATTGAAGGGCTGATGCATTTCTAGACACACCAGGTTCCATCACTTCAACAACACGGGACTGAAGTGCCCTGCAAACTTCTGCCTTCAGACTGGAGATCTCCCTCTACTTTTTGCAGTCACTGAATTCAAACCCAGCATCCATCAACTGTTCAACCACTTGCCATTCAGGGGGATGAGATTTGAGATCAACAGCAATTTGCAGTGGAGACTAGTTGAGGAGAGAATGAAGGTGTAGAAGATTTCATAAAAACAAAAGACAATGTTTGTTTACAAGCAGGGGGTCAGACTCAGTATTGAAGACCTTGCTTACCCACAGAAAGTGTCAAGCAGAATTCTACATTTGATTCTGCTGCCTTCATCTAATGATCAAGTGCAAAAAGTGACAGTAATCTGAAGGTATGGTTCCTGAGAAACACACACTATTTGTTCTTACTGGAAAACTTCCACGGCAAGTACCAGACCTCTGAAAAGCCCAGAAGAAAAAGCCTCTCAGATCCAAGCAATTTAAATTCAATGAATGCGATTTGGCTTGCAGTTAGTTCCCTAGGAAGTAATGAAAGAGGTAATTAAAAGACTGGACAACTGCTTTAAGTAAAAAATTATTCATTAGAGTAAAACCATTTCAGATAAACTGTTTCCAGGCCATGAAAGCCAGCTCTGTGTCTTTCTGTGCATCACTACAGCTGCCCAGTTCCAGATGGGGGAATGAGACCTCCTTTCTGAAGGTCCCACCACAGCCTGCTTCTGCTTGAGAAGGAGAGAGACTTACATTAGAAGATGAAGAAAAATCTGGGAAATGTTAGGATTTTCCTTCACTCACTTCTCTCCAGCAACATTACTGCCTGCTTGCAAGCTAATCTCCTATGTCATCCTCAAAGTCCTGCCCTCAACTTTCATCTAGTAAAACAGTGGAAAAAAGAATCCCTCTTCCCTGAAGGAGGTGGATTCCTTCGAGTTAAAGATCTGTGGAATGCTGGGAGGATGCACTGAGGGTGAAAAGGGGTAATCCAGGGAAAGTCTTTGACCGCAGAATTTGATCAGCACCTTTCTTTTGAGAAAGCAAAAAATACTGCTGGTGTCAGGAAGAGAGTAAGTCCCAGCCATGTCAAGGACAGCGCTCCAATGGCAGCAGCAGAGCAGGCAGAATATTGCTTCTCTGAATTGAAGTGGGAAAACATTTACTATTCAGACAAGGAACTGGGCAATTTTCTACTTCCTAAAAGCAATTTCTCAGGAAAAAAACCCCACCCAGTCATTAAAAATACAAAAAACCCGCTTAATTTACTTATGTGCAGGTGAATAGCAGCAGAACAACATCAGTGCACACATCAGTGCTCCCCCACGCACACCACTGTAGTGTTATTAAAGACTATCAAATGGGATTTTGTAACTACATCTCCGGAGTGGGTTTGAGCACATCGTTTCTTACCCAACACTTGTCCCTGAACAGACATTTCTAGTCTGAGTTTAGGTGCATGGTACTAACTCCATTCAGCTTCGACCCTTATGGCTAATTTTACACTGCAGTGAAACCAGTGCTACCATCTCCCTGTTCTAGCATCCTAGAGCACATGCTGACTAGAACAGTGAATTGGCACTGCATCATGTTTTGTTCTTCCACCAATTATTTCTGTCCTGACCATGTGCCTTCCTGTTACTTGCACGTTAGAGCCTAAGGGACCCCTGAAACCTCACAAGAAGCGTCACCCTACACCATTGTCAACAAATCTGTCTAACTACCAACCGCATCAGTGCAATCAACCTCCATGATAAGATTTTTTTCTTCAATCTTCTATTTTTACTAGGTGACAGTAATCCCTTTTAACCAGCACATATTGATCCTTAGTTAAGATAAAATAATCTGACCCTGGAGATATCACACCTTGAACAGCTCAAATGAATCACATGAAGGAAAATTTTTGCCTTGGGAAGGAAAGGTCTGCCAACTACCACACTGTGCCTTTAATATGATGGAGGGGAATCAAGACTAATCAGGAAATAAATCAGGTTTTCATCATTGTAACAGAGACTGTTTCACCTCTGCAAATCAGTGCAACGGTGCGATGAAAACACAGTTAATATCTTCTAGAAATTCCCTGGGTGCATCTTTCCATCAAGATTATAGGCAATAAAATTATTAATGTTTCAAAACAATTAAGCCATAATGAAAATTAGTAAACTTTCCCAATCATTCTGCTAGTATTATTGATTGATCCCATCACTGAAACTTTACTGAGAACATTTTTAAGTAGGATGAACATCAGCAAGGTATAATTCAAGTAGAGTTGATCTTGTCTTAAGGTAGAAAGAACGACCAAATGACATCTTTAGATCCCTTCCAGATGGGTTTTTCTCCTAAAGCATTTTGAAAATGTGTTTTCTTAGCAGTAATTTGTATCCATCTCCCATGAGCAGAGATAAGTACACCAGCTTCTTGAAATAGGAAATTCATTCTCTAATGCATTCAGATCAGGTCCACTTTTAACTTTTAGGCATTGAGATACTCAAACACCTGAAAAATATCTTACTTTGACATAATGCATGCTACTTTGTTGATTTTTAACGAGAAAAACCCCCTATTTGATACATTCTGGTTCTAAAATACTAATTGATGAGTAAGCTTAAAACATGCAGTAAAATATTCTTCCTGTAGCTCAACATTTTTTTCATTCTGCCCATTTTAATTCTTTCTTCTTCCACTTTATTTAGCATTTCATCTTGAATGACTTAGAAAGAAATACTTTTGAGAAGAGTAAATTATGCTTTCCTTCATGTAAAACAATTTTTCTTTTCTTCATCAAACACAAACCAAGCAAAAAGCCAGAGAAGATATTTGTTATTTTTTTTCCCCATAGTCTTTCTGACAAGGTGAATTTTTGAATTTACTTTCATTAGGATTTTACATAAAGAGAAAAGAAAAATATCTAGCTGTATTCAAATTCTTTGTAATCTTATAATCACATACAAACTGACCTTAAGTACTCTTCAAAACGTCTCTATTTGTGGACTGTAGGGAAAAAATAGTGTAGAAAACAGTATCTAGCTTCATTTTTGTTTTTCTCTGTGTGACACTTCCCTTTTGTGTTTTCAGGGTCTTGGTATTGCCATCTTGGACCTTCATTTAGAAAAAATTCGTAAACCAGCCAAGTCTGAGTGAGGGGCATTACCCCAGAGTTGATCAAAACACTCATACAGAGTAAAAAGTGACTTTCAAATTCATTAGAAAATGGTTTTGCAAATGTAATCAATGACATGAAGACAAATTTAGATTTTCAGAAGGTAATTGGATAACAGGGATGGGTTTCCTAAGACGAGCTTAATTTGGGTGTGCTCATGCAACTCTGCTGCTGAGTTTGGGACTGGAACAATTGTATAGGCAGTAACGCCCTTGGTTCTGGAGATGCCAGAAGATGTTTGCGAGCACAGGAGGCTGAAACCACTGTTTCGGGTTATGTTCCAAGGACAACTTGGGTAACTGCTCTGGACACATATAATTCCCTCTCAACTGTAGGCACAAGAGTTTTGGAGAACTCTGTCGTGTGCAGAGCGTCATTGTCCTCCAGAGTCAAGGACAACGACAAGGAGTACAAGGAGTTGTGTGTATTGCCAGGCAGGCCCCAGGACAAGTGGGGACGTGGGTGGACTAAGGAACCACAAGGAGATAAGAGTTTGGATCCCTCAGAGGACTTCTGATTTGCCTCTATAAATGTGAACTGATGTTATCTCTCTCTTCTGCACGGAAGTCTTTACCTTGCATGAAGCATATGGTATAAATAGATAAAATACATTTCACTCATTTTTAAAACCTAAAATCATTCAGTATCATAACACATAAAGTGTATCAGGATCCATTTGATACATTCTTAAGTGAGGTGAATTGCAGTGCTGCTTTTCACAATAGCCTTGCTTGTAGATCCACTGGAGAGAGAATGTTCTTCCTCCTTCTGTGGAGCACACAGGATTTCATACTGAATTACACCTGGTACCTACAGATACTTCTTTGTGCTATTGCCAGTTTATATCTTAGGAGGAATTCAAGGCTGAATCGCTGCAATTATTAACAGCCCTATTGTTTTCTTCATGGCCACTGTACACAATTACCCCATACAGACTCTGCCAAAGACAAGGAGAGACATACCTTTTGTTTTCAGGCTTCCTCTGACCTTGCCCTTCTCATGTAAGGCTGTTTTGTAGGGTGCTGGTGTGTCTAATTAAATCAAAAGAGGAGTTCTTTGCTTTTGTAGCTAGATACCACTTCAGACAATCAAAGAAATCTTTTATTTATTTTAATTTTAAACAGGATTGCTGTTTAAAAAATGGCTGGCCTTGAATGTCTTGCTTTATGATCAGATCCCTTACTAGTTTTGGAAACTCATAAAGTGAGACAAAATTTACTGGAGTGACATGATGTATGAAGGAGGTTTTGCACAGGGAATGACAGAGCTGCCTGGAATTTTACGAAAATGCATATGCTGTGCTATTAGCATGCCTGATTAATTAACACTTGTTTATGGTTTCTTAACCTTATTTCAACGCCCTAGAACTGATTCTAATAGAAACCCTTTGAGAGTTCTTTTTCCTTCCACACGCTTACGATTGCAAAAATCATTACCACTTTTGATTATAATCTTTAATTAACTGAAAAATATATGTGTTGAATTATTTAGTTAGTGTTCATTTTCATTGTGATGTTTTGACAGCTTTTGCTTTAATAAATCTTTAATAGACCTGAAGACCCTGGATAGCCTTAGATGTAGTTGTCTAAGGGCTTCTCTTAAACATTTTTCCTTCCAAGCACCTTAAAGCACGGTGTGCTACCCAGGATTTTTCACTCCCAGGTGTGTTTCCTGATCACTAGCCTGTCTCTTTTGCTCACTTTATAGCTTAATGAATTTTTAAGAGCTTTCCTTCTCAGTGGACCTGGTTCAAAATGAGAGGAGGAGATAACATCTCTGCCTGGCCTGTGATGCAAGAGTGGTTGTGTGGCCTGAGGCCAAATCCATCACTTGTCTGCTGCACGGCCTTCTGGGTTGGTTCTGGAACTGCTCAATTGGATTTCCAAGGAGGAAGACTTTGAATTCAGCTTATTCTTTACAATGTTCTCAAAGGACCCTTTACCTGCCTCACAGAAGTGCCTCAGGGCTTCTGTGCTTGATCTGGCATCCCATATCTGTTAAATTCCCATTTTTGGTGGGTGATTGGCTCAGATTCTCAGAAGGGCCTCAACATCTCTGCCGAGGCCTTTAGGGTTGTAGACAGCAGAAGGTAAGGGTGTTCTAGGGTTTGATCCATTTTTGTAAAGTGAAGTCTGTAACCTGCAAAGAGCTTCAGATGGAAAGATATCTGGTTTCCTGTGCAAAACCACATTAGATACAGTGAGAGTCCCTGCAAAGTTGTAATATAAGAAAAAAGCCTCCTAGAGTGGGCCTAGACTTGTTATTTAAGACATAACTCTGTCCCTCCTAGTCCAGCTCCAAGCTTGCTATCCCCAGCCTGCATGAAATGCCGAGTACAGCAGCCAGCAAACTGAAGTCCTGTGTTCTCAATTCTCTGACAACATTTGAGTCTATCAAGACTTCAAGCTGCAGATAGGATGCTGAGTTTAAGGTTTTGCCTGATTATTGGCTTATTGTGTTTTTCCGTTCAGTCTGATGAAATGACAGTGTCTATAATTGCAAGCATTGTGGGCAGTTATTTCTAAGTGAACATAATTTATTAACTTTAATGAGCAAATAAGCACCTAACCACTGTGGAAAGAGATGCTCCCCAAATCTTTAAATAATAATAAATAATACAGCCTCAGTGGAGATCTCAGACTGGAATAATTGCCCCATGTGCCATTATGCCCATACAATAAACCATTTAAAGCTGTTTTAAATGCTTCCTGTCATCACTGTGGTGGAGAAATAATTTTGCATGGTTCATTTGCTGCAGTACTTAGTTTTCTTTGCTGCTTCTGGAAGGAGTGATTTTTATCAGAATAATGACTATAGCAAGACTGTGTTATGGCATGTTTTGTTTCCATCAGGAAATTCTCAATCCAAATCAAGCTAGAATCAATGCAGCTGAGGAGTGCTTGCAATGGAATGGCACAATTTGTTCAGAGCAGGGTGGTGCTGACCATCTGGAAACTGGTGAATTTCAAAAGATATATGAATTATGCAAAAGTATATTACTAATAATGAATTCTGGTTGTGGACTTGTTCTGAACAAACCCCAGAACACTGACAGGTAACCTGAGTCCAAATCATAAAGTTCGTTTAAAAAAATAAAAAGTTAGCAATGAGATATAGGGACTTCCTCTGGAAAATTTCCTTTGGACATTTTTTGACCAACCCTAAATGAAATAACCCAACACCTCAAAAAACCCTCCACAAAACAACCCAACTTTTTACAAAAGATAAGCTAAAGTGAAATTCAGACATTCTGCTTCCAAGGCTGTCCACTCAGGATTTTATTACAATTCAATAACCTCACTTAAAATATTTATTCAAATTGATTCTCCTGGCTGTCCCTATATTGCAATGTCCTCAACTGAATGCAGAAGTATGAGCATTCATAGAAGAAATAACAGGTAGATAGAGATTCTTAGAGTGTTATGGTGTTAATTTAAACAGTGTAGGTTTTTCCTGTACAATTTGAGTAACATTTAATATTCCTAGAGCCATACAACTTTTTGAAGCATCCTCAAATAAAAGATGCTGCATCTCAAGGACTTATCATCAGACTTGCATCCTGACAAACTAATCTTTTCAATTCCTTTTTCAGCTTGTCAACTTTTTATGCTGGTCTTTTCACTAAATGAGTTGCTTATACATATCACCCTTCATTTAACTTTAATAAGATGTTGAAACTGTGATATTATCTCTTTTTTTAAGGGACTTGCAAGTCTGGAATCTCTGTAGGGGTAGAAAGGATTAAAATGGTATTCCTGACAGCAGAAATGATTAATACAAGGCTCTTGAGAGGGCACTTCTGTGTTCACAGTGTTGGTATCATTATGTTTGCTGAGACGACTCTTAACACAGCATCAGAAATGCAGAAACTGTGAGCAGCCTGTTAGCAAATTTCTAGTGTCTATTGCAATCTGTGAGCCTACAGAGCTCTGGGCAGTGAAGGAAACATCTGGTCAGAGCAAAGATTTCATGGATAAATGGAGTGCTTTGTTTTGAAAAAGTAGAAAATAAGTGAGCATAACAAAGAAACATTCCCAAGCCTGAACCTGCCTCCTGAGCAGCAGCTAAGCACTTTGGCTGGTGAGCAGAGCAGAAGGAGATCACTTAACATGGCATCAACCCCAAGCAACATGGGAACCAGAGGACCTTTACTAGAGGAAATAAAAGAGAACAAAGAGGTAAGAAGAGCTTTTTGTGGGTTGTTTGACTCTGGGCTTCATGTGCTTCATGTGCAAGAGATCTGAGAGGGAGAATTTGCATTTCTGAGTACACTTCTAAAGAGCATTTCTGGTTCTGCTCTGAAGCTGACCCTGACTACCTGCACACTAACCTAGACAGGTGTGTCATCACCACCCAGCGTCTCCCCAGCTTGCAGGGGAAATGGGATTCCTACAGCACTGCCTCCCTGTTTCCCTCCCCTTCTTGTCCATCACACCCCCAAGGGCTGCTGCTTGGTGGTACTTGGTGTGAGCCCTTTGTCTGTGGTCCTGTTCTGGGCCTACCCAGGGGAGCTTTTTGATGCTCCAGCAGGGAAGGTGATCATCCTCCCATGCAGCTCTAGTTGGGAGAGGGCAAGAGAGGTGAGGACAGAATCCCAACCCCAGAGACAATCCCAGCCACTGGAATCCATCTTGTCACTGCTCTTTGCTCCTGGATAATGTGGAAAGGCCCTTACCCTTCTGCTTGAGCTGATGCATTTGCTCCCTGCTGCTGTTCCACCTGTCTTATTCCTGTGGTTGAAGAAGGACTCTCCCACTGCTTGTGGTATGAAACCCTTGCCTACTGGCTACAGCAGAAGAGGAGCTGGTGAGCAGAAGGAAAAGAAATCAAATTTAATGTCAAGTCTATGGAAAGCAGGGCAGGAAAAAATGAGATTGGAGGATGGAGATAAGGAGGGATCTCCTGGGTGGTGAAGTACACTACTGACATAGGCAAACAAAGTAAAAATCTATTAATTAAAGAGGAAGTAACTAAAACCGAGTTATTGGAAAATTAACTGATTAATAATGAATTACATATACATAATCTATACCCCTATAATTAGATTCATTGATTAATTAGAAGAAACATTTATTTATTAAAATGCAGTGAAATTTTAAATCTGTGTGCTGAGTCTACTGTCAGTGCCTTTGTTTTTTTGCCTGATAACTGCACATCTTCCTGAATTTCAGCCCAAAGTAGTCACTGACCACAGTTTGTTCTCATTTCCCTTTAGAGAAGAGTGTGTTTTGTTTGAGTTGGTACGATGGCACTGTCAGCTGCACCCTGTGTACCCCAAGTGCAAAGGTGTAAGAGATTACCTTGCCCATCTGCCTGTCCCTTCTCTCCCAGGGTGTTTGAATCAGCAGCCAGAGTGAAACCAGCAGCTCAGCACTAAGAGGGCTGGGCTGCCAACCTGTTGCCTTTTGTCAAGGCATTGAGTACTGCCTTATATCCCCTCAACCTGTTAATTTTAGGGACAAATTAACCCTGGACTCTTTTAATTTGTGCATTCTATTGGTATGACAAAATGCAAAGATATTTTGTACCCTGTTATGGGAGAGTCTGCCTGCCAACTCTACAACTTGACTTTTGTAGTTCCTCATGGGATGTGCACAAGTTGCAGCTCCCGGTCTCCTTTAGAGAGGTGGGAATCCACAAAAGAATGAGGAGGTGGTTGTTGTGATTGTGGCTGATACCTCAGTAGGCATTTCCTGTTCATGAATGACTGCCCTAAACCACTTTGCAGTGTTTGACCTGTCATTCTGTGAGTAGCAAGCTCTTATTTATTCAGCTGACATGTGGGGCTCTAAGCCTATCCACTGGCATTTCCAAGATATTTAATAGTGACAGTAATTATTATAATCCTTCCGTTCAGTAGCAGGCTTGAAGCCTACTCTTTCCATTGACACAGTTGATCTAAGTGCAGAATAAGTCACATGTTAACAGCTGGATGGAAAAACCACCCACAGATGTTGCTTAATAGGAGCCTGAGTAAGTCCACCCACTGCTGGTACATTTAGTCCTTCCAGAGGAGGCAGGTATATAATCCAGGAAATTTTCCAGTTCAGCCCTTACAGACATGAATCATTAATTTATAGTGCAAAGAAATAATGTCCTTTTTACCCATGGGAGAAAAAGACCACGGACATGGAAAAAAAGGGTGAGGACATCTGGGAGACAGCTCACAAGCAGAAAGTAGCCAATTTTTCTTTACACCAAAGCTAACTACTAGTTTTCACTATGAGAAATAACACATCAGCTTCTCCCAGTACTCAGATATTTTTTCCTGTCTTACCTGAAGCATTCACACTGTCTGCAAGACAGGGTCAGAGGCATCAGGCTCTAAATCAGCTGAAATAATTAGACACTTCTGCTGCTGGTGGCTCTGTGAGGTGTCCTGCTCTAGTTTTGCTTGAGGGAGACAGTGAACTTGGAGTCTGTATGGCCCTTGTGTTTCTCTCTTTGTCCTCTGCCTTCCTATCACACCTTGGCAGGAGGGCAGCTCAGACTTTGCCTGCCACAGGGTGAAAGAACATGGTACCAGGGGCAGAAAGAGATGGTTGGAATTGAGGATCATCCTTACTAAGCAGTGCTGAACAGAAGGAGGTCCACTGGCTGGTTTTCAGAAAAGAAGAGCCTTCTAGGATAAAGCCCAAAAAAGTCATCAATACACAGAACCCTGTGTGTTCCCATAGCCCTGAGACAGTGCTGAAAATGGTTAAGTAAATAATAGCCTGAGAAAAAAAAAGAGAAGCTACCTTTTTCCTCTTTCGCATCTTTGCTCATTGTCTTTCTGAACCTTTTCCAAAACTGGAGTATTTTGTAAAGGTAGAGAGACTAAAACCTCAATGAGTCAATCAGTTGCAATGGGGAGAGTCCCAGAATGGCCATCCCAAACCTCATCTTTGAGTGTGAACTTTGATCCAAAAGCCATTAGCTTTTTGGCAGTACTGAAACATCACCTGAGTTGTGTGACCTTGGAGAACCTGCTTCTTCTGCCTCTGCAAACTGGCTTTTTCTCCTCTGAGTGCAGCAGCCCTGTGCTGCTATAAACTGGCTGGGTGTGTGACTCAAGACCATTTATTCTTTACTTCAGTTCTCTCTCTTGGTATTTTGTTCTTACTTCAAAAAAGAACATTTAAGAAAAGAAACAGAAAGAAAAGAGCATTTCAGTTTTGATTAGTGTGATTTACTAGAGAGATATTAGGCTGTGGGGCTTCTGGCTGGTCCCCCCAAGATGTGTATAATGCAATTAGTCACAGGGCAACATAAATAGACACATCTGAACTGTATGCACTCCCATGACCAGAAAATGTGCTGCAGCCTCCTCTGGGGAAATGGCACTTTCCCTAGCATTTACAACACTCCTGGCAAGGTGGTTCCTGCTTTCTCCCACATCTCTTAGTTATGGAGCCACGAGCTCCACTTGGCTTTAACTGAGAGCTGAGTAAGCCATACATTTTCATGGGATTGTTGACTTCTTAACAAGGTTGACAGCATTCTAGTTACTTGTCTATTTTTGTTGGAGTGAATAACCTTGTCCCGGAAAAACTAAAACCAAAAAATCTCTTGATGTATTTTCAAAGCCAAAGTTAAAACCCTCTTGGGAAAAATACGTGACTCTGGGGATGAGGAATGGTTTCTTTGTTTCCTCAGTTAGGCCAACTGTTTTGGAATATTCATTCAGCGACTTGTGTCTGCTCTTTGTCAAACAAGTGGGAGAATATTAACTCCAGCCCTGAGCCATTTTGGGGTCTGGCATGGTACTGCTGGGAAATATCTAAGGAGAATCAATGGCAGCTGATTGAATGCAGAGTCACATGATAAATACTGTGTTGGGGAAAAATCACCACAAAGTAAGATTTCTTTACCAATAGTACCACTGTGATGGGAAAAGAAGAAAAGTTCTCATTGACCAATTGTTTTTGAAGAAAGAATTAGACTTTGTAATTTGATAAAAAAGAAAAGATAAACTTTTAGATAAGACTAACAACAATGAGATACTATAAACACCACGCAGGGCAGGCCTAGGTGGATTTGAATACTATTGCCATGCTTATTATATCCCTCCATGGACATTACAAATAAGGCAGCTTTCGTTCACTGCCCTGAAGTCCTTAGATTGAAGGTGTGTGGGGAAGGGGGGGATGTGTGTCAGGAACTTGCTGCTAACTCCACACGGAGTGGAAATGCGAGGGAGGGAAGTTGCAGCAAGTCTTTCTGCTTGGATGGGGGAGGCTAAATAGCAGTGCTGGAGTGTGTGCATTCCCACACTGACAAAATCTGGGATATGTTAGAGGGGGTGATAAGCTGTTCAGTGTGCCCTCTTTGCGTAGGACATTTCCATTTTGGCTGAGGTAGTTTCTGGATGTGTGGGGACCCATCTCTCTCAGGCCCAGCAACAGTACGAACTGTAAATTGGGTTTTCTGGGACACCACAGCTCTGCTCAGCTCTGTGTCAGGAACTGACACAAATCTGTCTCTTGGCTCCACACAAGTGACAGCCCTCAAGGAGACTGGGAAGGTAAGTAGGGGCTGTCAAAGAAGCTTTTATTCTCTAGTCCTTTGCCTTTATACTCTGTGAGCACTTTTTGCTGCATTCCCTCCATTACCTCAGAAGCTTTCAACTCTTGAAAGCAATTTTGTCATTTTTCTAACTTTAAGAAATTTGGGCTTGATTGCCTTATTTTTATGGCTTCCTTATAGATTCCTTACTGCTCTCCCTGCAAAAAACAGTGAAGTTAGTTTTTGAGCCTGTAAAGAAGTGTTCCTGAGTATTTTTATATAAGCCAGATTAATGGTTTTAGAAGACGATACATTTATCATAAGACAGCATTTTGGCAGCAAAGTGAGCTTCAGTGAGCAGTTGTTTTCAATCTTGTCACGCGTTTTCGAAGAGCTAACCTGAATTTCCTCTTGAATTTGGAGTTTTAAAAAATCATGACTCAATCACATAATAATAAAAAAAAAAGACAAAAAGCAAAAACACCCAACATTTTAGAAGAGAAAAAAATATTTTTAAAATTCCCTCTCTGTATTTGTTTGTGTCCTCCTAAAGTGCAATTTTTCTTGGTGGACCTAAACTAATCCCATAGAGAGATTCATGCATTACAAATGAACACCTGAAATTTACGTCAAACAGAAACTGTAAAAGCTAGAAGACGAATCTTAATTTTGGGGGATCACATAACGGGCTTTCTATTTTCTTTAAGAAGTTCAAATTCAATGTCAGCACTTGATAAGAATTACAGCAGGAATCAGAAACAGCGTTTCTCCTGTGTAAGCTACAAGCAGAGAAACTATTCCAATGATTAAAAAATCCAACACCAAATAGCTATAAATTATTTATCACTGAAATATTCTATTTCCGATCAGAAGTCTAATAAACCACCCAGAGTGGTGCTTGCAACGTGTCCCTTGGGAGCTCATGGGGATGGCAGTGTGCCAGCTCAGACTAGAACAGGAGCAGAGCAGGAATTCTTTCCCTTAATGACACTGGTTTTGTGAATTGCAGTGTGTGAACTCAGCTGGACCTTAAATGACAGACTTTCCTGAAAATGACTTTTTGGTATTGTGGCGAATCCATACAATTCAAAGTTGTTCTCTTTGGTGCATTCCTCTAGATGAAGCCTAAGAGTAGTTCACTATGCTTCTCTTCACAGTTGTCAGTGGAATATATTTGAAATTTAAGGGAGGTAAAAATCTGGGTGCAGAAAGACCAAGTATGGAGCAGAAAACAGTGGTGTTCTTGAGGGGGGCAATTAAAACCTAAAACATGGGGGTATGGTTCTTTAGGAAAAAAACTCAGAAGCATGTGAGACAGACCAGGAGGTCTAAGAGAGAAAATTTCTATTTGAGCAGCAAGCTCTGGGGCTGTGCTAGCGATCACGTACACCAGAAAGGAGACGTGTTTCATGCTGAGCTTCCAGGTGTTTGCTTTTATAATGCAACATCCTGAAAGATGATCAGGCTAGAACATAGTAAGAGAGAGGAGGCAGAATGACGGTGTTTACAGCCTGGTTTCCCCTCCCTCTCCCTCGCTGAGTGTGTTTTGCCTCCCCGGATCAAGCACCTCTGATGTGTAGCTGCTCTTTGCTGTGGTGTTCCCTGGCACCTAGCATAGACAGGCACAGCTGGGGTGGAATCTCCAGGGTTGTACCCTGCTGGAGTCAGAGCCCTTCCTGCAGAGAGTATTCTGGGTGCTAGGAGCCTCAGGGATTAGAAACATGAATATTATCACTTTAAGTAAGAACCTGGTTACCTGTGAGGGAGGAGACACCATAGCAGTGACCCTGGACTGTGAAAGCCCCTTCTGAGTGCCAGACAGAGCCCAGGGCTGAGGCAGGGAGGATGTGGCGGACTCCCTGGGGATTCCTCCATGAAGCTGAAAGGGAAAAGCTTTCTGTTTCAGCTGCCACAACAGACTTTGACAGAGAGGGAGGTAAAAAAGGCTGCCCCACTTTCACATGTGAAAAGTCTGCAGTGATCTAGAGAATGTCAGGAGGCTGTTCCTGGAGAACACAAGGGACAGAGAAACCTTCTCATCCCGCTCTCTTCAAGGTGCCCAGCAGCAAGAGCTGGAGGGTTTCTGTTCTCCCTGCATTGCTGCCAATAATTCCTGCCCTTCCTCCCTACCCTGAGGTTAGAGCAGCTGGAGCAGCAGGATCAATCTTTCTCCCCAAAGCATCCAGAACTGGACCATAACCATGAAAACTGCAAGATGCTGACACATTACAGACTACTTTGCCCAAGGGAAATTTTGTTCTGTATTCCCTTTCAGCCGAACTAGATTTTTATCCTAAAATACATGTTTCCATCTCTTCTAAATTCCCTTTAAAGAAATTGGACATTTGCAGGCACATTTTAGGTGTGAAAGTACGTGGCTGTATTTTGCTTAACAAATGTGTGTCCTTGTCTATAGGCTGTGGATTTGCTGCAGGGAGTCTGAAAACTGTGAGGGTCACATAGCAACTGTATATTAACTAAATCTTTTGAGACTTGCTCAGATTAAAGTTTCAACAGAGTTCAGTGTGCTGGTCAATGTGCTGATCTGCACGTGTCTGGCTTTGTTTTGTACTACCTGTCAAAAGAGAAACCAGGATTTTGCAATAATTATGACTGTTATTCAGGGAATTGCTTAGAAATTAAAGGTCATCTAGAAAAACAAAAAAAACCCAACCCAGCCTCAAAAAGAGAAGACAGTGATGAAAACATCTAGTACTAGGTAGCTGAAAAAAACCCAAAGCTAAACCTTAATATTCTCCATGGAAACTAGACACAGGGGTTACAATGTATTTGGTGACTTTACTGGATTTTACTGACTGTTCTCAACACTGAAAACAAATGCAAATCACTCGGGGAGCAAGTAACCATCAAAGACCCCAGTCCTTTCATTCCCTTTGTTAGAATTTCTCTTTCAAACCCTGAAACTTGCTTTGCAGAGTTTATTATTAGCAGCCATACCTGAGACTGGGGAGAAGGTTGCAGGAGGAGAACTACAGATACTTTTTTCTTTAAATAAAATAACATCTCTTTCTTGGCCTTGAGTGTCTTGAGTAACTTCATTGTGGTATGGCAGGGTTTGGTAGTGAAATGGAAACAGTGATCTTTGAAAAATCACCTTGAGCAACCCGTTTTACTTCCAGGCTGCTCTGTGTTCATCTCTGGCCTGTCCAGCATCCCTCAAAGTTCTGTTGCCAGTTTATGGAAGAGAAAATACTTAATACAGGTGTTTGCAGTATCTACTGTGGAAGGTTGGTATTCAACTAAAAGGGGTAAAACAACCCATTTTCATTTAATACCAGATATACAGAGGCAGCACAGCAGGAACCACCTCTCTTTTGTGTGTTATTTTACTAGGGGTTTGCTGGACTTGGTAACTCCCAGCCATAATAATCCTAATAATAAAGTTTTCTGCTGAGTCAGCCCCGTTTCCCAGTGAGACAGTCAGTGAAGAAGTGCAGAGCAGATGCTGCATTGCTCCAGGGTGTGTTTGTCAGTGGCCAGCAGAGAGAATCAGGGCAGATGCTCTTCTCTGCATTGAGCAGTGCTGGGGAGGAGGGCAAGACTGTCAAACCAGAGCTGCTCTGCACTCATTAAATGAGAACTTGAGAACAGTGCTTCTGTCTGGCCCATGTAGCCAAGTGTCTTTTTGCAGAGGTCAGAGGGTGGAGAGTGGCAGGGCAGATCTCATCTTATTGTGGGATCAGGGTGAAAAGTGTTTGAACTTTCTAAACAAAGGTTCAGAAATGTTCCTGTGCATGCCACTATTTTTAAGAATTGTTTAAGCCATATTCTCTCAGATGGCAGTAAAGTCAGGATAATATTAAGATAGTTAGAATGCCTCATCTTCTTTCATTTAATAAGCTAGGTGTAGTAGTCTCTGTTGAGTCGCTGTGAGTTATTAACTCTTTTCCTAACTAGAAAAAAAAGTAGGGTTTTGGGTTTTTTTACAACTTTCTGACAGATATTAAAACATGATAAAATGAAAATGGCTTCACGCTGTAATGCACTGGGACGTTTCTCCTGGGAACGGAATCGAGCAATGCAAAATTAATATTGATTTTATCACTGTTGCCTCCTCTACAGAAAAAAGTCCTTGCAGATTTAAGAGAATGTTCTTTTTGTGTGGCAGTCTTCTGGGAGTTGTGCTGCCTGCATTTATGGTCTCTAGAGATCTGAGTCCCTCAAGACTGAATGAAGTCCTAGATGATGATCTGCATGATTCAATATCTTAACAATTTAAGCTCTAAGAAAAGGAACCAGTGTAACCACACTGAACATCTAAAGGCTTGTCCCAGAGCCCATTAGACATAATGACTCTTGGGCCAGTCTCCACCCAGACTTCCTTTCACAGGATTACAATTGTAGATGAAAACCTCTTGCAAGTGTTTCTCCCTTCTCCACAGTACTTTCCTCTGATCAAAGATTAAGCTTACAGAATAGAGTTTAGGGGGATTTTGGCCACCATGACTCAACCTGAACAACATATGTTTGCATAAAGCATTTTCAAACTACAGCTTCCAGCCACAAGAAATGTTTTCCAGATAGCTCCAACCCTGGTTTTGTGTGCATGGATCACCAAGATCTGCACCCTTCATGAACTGCAGTGAATATGGAGACAGGAACGAACAGAGCACAGACCAGAGTTGGGTAGATTACAGAGAGCTGTTGTCTGACAACATAACTGGTAGGGAAAGGAGGTCAAATCTGACATTCATTACCTCATTCACACCCTCATAAATCAGTCTCTGTCTTTATTCTCAACTGTTTGGCTTTTGCCACCCACAGCCCCTCTGACTCTATAATGAATAATTCAACGAATATTTTTAAACTTCAACTATTATTGCCTATTCCAAGCTTCCTACTTTATGGTTTATGGGGTTTTCAGGGATTGCTGTGTGTCTGCTCTGAGTGGCTTTTATAGGTTTTATAAAGGGCACAGGGAAGAAGCAGTTGGTGTTTGTTGGTATAGCAAACAATTCATTGAAAGTGGCATAATTGATAGACTAGAAAAATATAATTGCAACAGTGAGTAAGAGGGAAGAGGAGACCAGAGAGTCCTTGAGTTAAAAGCAGCAAAAAGGCAGTAAATGAAGAGGTGCCATTTGTGGCATTCATGAGTGGAGAGATTGAAGGGCACTGAGATTGATTTGAAGGAATACATGGAAGGAGCATCAATTATTTGTACACGTTTGAGCAAAAATAAAAAAAAAATACCAGTAAGGCTGGAAGGTGAACAGGGACAGGACAGCAGGGTTTGCATTTTAGGGAATTATTTTAGGAAGAATTGCATTCTTCAGGGAATAGTCAAAATGAGATACTCAGGCTGTGGCTGAGAGAAAAATGGCACCAGTTAGAGAGACAAGAATGAGAGGGACAACAAAGAAAAAAAAACAATTCTGAAGCAGAGCAATGTTTAAGTTCAAATTTCCTTCACCTAAACCTGTTTTGCTCATTTATACTTTACAAGACAAATAATGAAAATGAAGCATTTGCCTCGGACCCACCCCATGCCCAGAGAACAGTGACCCTGCAAACCCTCAGTGTATGCAGGGCTCAGGACTTTGGGCACTGTGGTGTGAAAGGATCTCTCACAGAGCACCCTGCAGTGCCTCAGTGTTCAGTGGGTTGGGATTCCCCTTGCTCTCCTTGTCCACTTGCTCAGAGCATGGGATTAAGCAAAAGGAATCAAGTTTCTGTTTACTTTCCCATTAGACATGGTTTCTGAACAGTTTCCAAAGTCTGGGATATTTGGCATTTGAAGGACATCGCAACATCCTGTTTCACTTTTTACAACCCTATATGTTTTTCCTGTTTCTAGTAGCCACCCCATTCTCTAAAGCTGTAGGAATTTCTTATATAGGGACAGAATATACTCTAGGAGTAAAGCTCTTAAGGAGAAAAGCCCAAAGGGTTGATGTTTCCTTCTCTTCCTTATTTCCCTTCTCTTCACTATTTGACTTTCACCTCAGTACATATTGATGAAACTGAATGTTGGAGAGATGGGGTTCTCACTGTTATTCATACTAAAAGATACCAATACACTTAATTTTCAAAACCCTACCCTATGCCCACTCACCAAGTGTGGCAAGTGTGCCACTTCTTTTGCATTATTCAATTCGATATTTTGCTATTAAAAGTATTTTCAAACTTATAATTTCTTTGTTATTGTTATTCTATGCTGTTATTTGCTTAGACAATTTGTAAAAAAACCAAGATACAGTATAATGAAATTTTTTTTAAGTCACTACAAAAATAATCCAGAACAGTGCTTTTGTCCTAGGAAAGTGTTAAATGGGTATTCACAGTTTGGAGCAGGAAAATTTCATGAAGTTTTGCAAAAATAATAGAATTATAAAGACATGGGTAAATTAGGTACATGAAAAAGGTTTAAAACAGCTTTCTCTGAGGGAAATCAAGTCTCACAGAGGAGTCAATGAGTACAGCTGCAACAGTGACCCAGGTAATACAGTGTAGTTCAGTTAACAAAATTTTGATGAGACATCTCCAAGGACTTCTACAGTAACTAAGCTGTCAGGGAATGAATGTGGATGTCCTCTCTTGAATTAACTGTCAGAAGATAAGAAACCAAATGAAGGAATAAATGGACTGCTTTCTCATGGAGAGGCCATCAGGGGAGTCCTGCTGCATCTATGCTTGTCAATGTATTTCTAAATGATCTGAAAAAGAAGCTGAATTCAACGCTAAGGAGTGAGAGTTTATGGAAGAAGCAAGCCATCACCACCATGTTGGAGAGACTGGCTCAAAAGGGGATTGAACAGGCTCAGTGAAAGAACAGTCTAACTACAGCTATCAAACACAACCAGACAAATGCATCTTCCAAAACAACATCTCAAAGTCTCCCTCTGAAGCTGAAACAGTTTAAGAGAGGAAAGGTGTCCCTGTGGATATCCTTTCTGCTCCCTTCCTAGGTTTCTGCTATTAAACTCATCTGCAGGATGCTGACTGGAGTGAATCTGGTGGGGTGCTGGAGCGACTCTGGTGGGGTGCTGGAGCTTCTACAGTTCTCATCTTGTCATTTCTCTTCTACACAATTCTCCCCTCAGGGAATTAGAAAAAAAAAAGTCAATGGAGTTAAAGCAATTACATCAGTGAAAAAAGAGGGAAAAGCATGCAGTGTTGTTTTGTTTTGTTTTTTTTTTTTTCCCCTGGGATGTGCAGATGCTGTGACAGGCAGCCTTACTTCAGAAACATCAAAAGTGTAATGGTATTAATAGAATCACTTAGGCCTGTGGAAATGGAGATGATCTATCATTTACAAGTGAATGACAGCTCAAGACTCATAACTACTGGACTGCATAATATGGCCACAAAATGCTTCCACAAGCATTGTCCAGGAAATTATTACACAAAATGCTTCCCCAAGCATGAGTCCAGGAAATTATTGCACAGCTGTAGCACAAGCGTGGAGGAGATTAGTAGAGACTTTCAACAGATTTTTAGGTTCGCCGTTTTTAAAAATACCTTTCTTTCTCAATGCAGCTTGATTGCATATAGTAGCTGGCATGAAGGCAAGAAACAGCTGTAGCAAAGCCTTGGGGATAAATTGCCAGCATATTTGGATATGCTGACAATGTAGCTTCAGAAGAGAAAAAACTTGCAGCATCTGAATCATAGGAAAGGACAGTATCATGATTCTACAACCTTAAACAGAGGAGAAATCTTTGGAGGAAATAGGTCCCCCCTGCTCCGAGTAAGTATTACAATCTTTATCATTATCAGTCCAAGAATCTCCTGGCTGTATCAATTAGAGTTTGATTATAAATAGGCAGAAAGATTCTGTGGAGTCCTTTGTCCACCTATGATGTCTGGTGCTGTTCTTCTCTTCCCTCAGGTAGAGGCAAGCAAAGGGTGGTGAACGTCTTGGGACGCTATTTCCAAATGACTGGGACAATACACTGGCCAAGTGTTTGGTGGTTAGATCTGCCCTTATCTAAAAATATATATATATATATATATATGTAGTTCCCTGCGTATCCAAAGCAAGAAAGTTAATTATCAAGACAGATACTCCCCTCTTTCCACTCTCCCCCTCACTTAACTTAAATCTGGTCCAGGCTGAAGCAGTGGATTGTCCCAGGCCTGGAACTGATTCTTAGATTTGTCTCCAAGAGCAGGGTACATAAAAAACAGGAGGCACGCAGGCTCCCATTTGATAGTCATAGAGAGAAGAAAAGAGGGTGTCATTGTAATAAGGAGGTCCCATATGCATCATGACCTACTCCTCTAAACTATCAACACGCATGAATTAAATCCATGGAAATTCCACAATACAAATTTGGTGTTACAAGCTAGAATAAGCTGGTCATGTCCTCAGCTGATCCTAATTAAAACTGAACACCGGGTTTACCCCAGCTATGCAGAAGTACTCTGGTGGAAAATTCAGCTGCATGGTTTTTGCTTGGCTTTGGAATTATGACATGTTAGATTTATTGGCTCATTTGCTACAGTAAATGAGTCTCTGGCTTGAGCAGCCATTGATAGCAGTGGTGAATGGGCTGGCTGAGGAGCAGGACAGGAATGAAGAGAGAACATTTGTTCTGAAAGATAGAACACAGTCCTCACACACTGTCCTAGTCCATCATGAGTGTTTTCCACAGCCGCTGGACATGAACTGCTTCGCCATTCGAAATGAAGAAACAAATTTTTTTTCATAAATGAAAAGTGTTGTAATGCAAAGAGTCTGACAGGCAACAGAATATACTACAGGAACTTTTTTGAAGTGAACTAGCTTCACTGCTACTGGAAAGAAAAGGGATTTCCTGATGCTAATTTCCATGCTAAGAATTGAAGCGTAGGGAATGCAAAGGATTTTCATATTCTTGCTCAGGGCATAATGGTGTTTCGTTTTGCAGTTACCTGCTGTATTGAGATATCCAAGCATGATTTGGGAATCACGAGAGTTTGAGGAACTTTTGCCAGAGACGGTAGGCATCTGAAATTATGGATTAAAAGTATCATATTTGTAAGCGTAGTGAAAATGAGTAAACAAAGGTGAGACATGATGACTTTTTAATGCGACAATATGAAGCTGATGAATGTGATGAGCACATGCAATGAATGAGAAAAATATTTTTCTATGATTCAATTTCTGACTCAGAATTTAAATCCTCTCCTGAAAGACCACTAAGAAATGGATGTTTTACTAAGGACGGAATCTGCCTTACTTAACAAAATTCATAGAATAAGTCACACAAAAGATTTTAGACCATTTGCACAGAGGCAATTGTGTATGAGTGCAGGTTGAATGCCAGAGGAAGGATTCTTCCAAAATGTTTTCCCTATTTTGTTACCTTATCATTAATGTAACATTGCCTTAACCTTATGGTAACTAGTAATGATAACTGGTAGCAATAATAAAGCAAATTTGTAGCAGACGGTTTCTAGTTTGTTATGAGGACTTGAGCTCCTAGGGGCATCTCATGTGTTGGCCATGGCCCCTGTGGCAGAGTGCAGGGTGCCAGTGTCCAGAGCAGATCAGACACAGGGGAGGAGCATATGGAGAAATACCATCCACTTGCTGCCTAACCCAAACTTTCACCCCTGTCCTACTTTGACTGCTGAACCATGAGCCTTCTGTTCTTACAAAGCTCTCCCCCTGAGGCAGCACCTCTCATTGCACAGGCTCATGTCCTGCGTGTGCTATAATGAATTAACGTTATTTTGCTGCGTGTGTGGTGTTGCTATTGACCTGATCTGTTCTCATATCACCTGGGGAGAAGTGTTTTCTGCAGAGCTAGACACAGGCCAAGACAGAATTTGATGTGAGTACCCTTTGAAGTATACAGCAACTGGTACCATAAAATGATTTATATGGTGTCCTGGTATTTTCAGCTACCAAGATGAACTGTTTTGGAGCATACAATAAAGCTCTTTATCAAACCTGGCTTTTCATGTCCCTTACAGCCATAAAGAGAAATATGTGAGAACACAGCCCCGTCGGCTCTCCCCAGGAGGAACAGAAGGACAATTTCTTCAATACAATACTTGATGCTGGCAGTGGAATTGTTTCTGGATTATCAGCTTGTAACAAAGGAAGTTATTAATATGAGAAGTAACGTTGAGCTCAACCCACAATCTATAATCAACTTTAAGAAACAAAAGTGGACTCAACAGGAGAGAGAATACAAGTGATTATTGAGCCAATTACTCCACTGGTGTGGAAAGATGTGACCCAGATCCATGGAAGAGCACCAATTCATGGGAGCTGGTAACCTGGTAAGATGGCACTTACAGTGGCGCAGTCAGACTCTTTGGAACAGCCATGTGGTTTTTTTTTCACTTTCCTTGACTTCAAATTACAGAACAGGTTAGAGTGGAAGGGACAGAAGAAGTGCTTACTTTTTCAAAACGTTAAAAAACTTATTTTAGATGACCAGGAAATTGAATAAATTACTTTTCTAGTGATTTTTCTATTGCTGCTCTTCTTCCCCTTCGTTTTTTCTAGCCCTTCTGTTGCTCTGTACATTTGCAAAGCCTCTGAACTTTTTCAAACATCAGAACTGCTAACTTGTGCCATAAGCCTGGATTTTCAAAGTTAGCTTAAATTTTTGAAATTGCAAATGGTTCCAAGGAACAGCAATTCTCTTTCAACCATGCATTCAGCTCTTTTTTAATGCTTGGGGAAAGTGACAAGGAAAGCAATAAGGCAAAACACTGAAATGTCCAATTGCAACAAAAGGTGGAGTATAAATAATAATTTTTAAAGAAAAGAATTGTTAAGTAATTAGTAAAAAGCCAACTCTATCTCTCATCTGTGATCTTCACTAACACCAACAGTTCTAATTGACTTTTCCTTGGGGAGTGAAAAAGTTGGTATAAACTTAAAGAAACAGTAAATCTATATTTCTACCATTAAACATCAAGTTACCAGTCTGATGGTACAAGCCCAGGAGAAGAAACCCCAAGCCTGTCTCATGGCTCATTTCGGGAATTCCTTTTAACACTGGTTGTAGTTAATGGGGTCCCTATTTGATACTTGTGCAAGTCTCTCTGAGCTGCTTACTCCAGTCAGGTAATGACTCAGTGTAGAGAGCTGCATGACTTTCCCAAGCGAGGAACAAGAGGCAGCGTGTGGAAGAGCAGGGAAATGCATCCTCCTGGCTCTCCTTGGCTGCTTTGTGTGTAAAGCCATCGTCCTCTCAGGGTTGAAGCATAATAATTTAAAGACTGTGCTTACTGCCAAACCTCTGCTGCCCTGAAAAGTTGTTTGTCCCTAGCAGTACTGAAGAGAAATCACTCCAATATGAGTACATTAAACTCATGAACAACTCTGACAAGAGGCAGAGTAATATTTTGTCGGGTGAGCTCACTTACACTTTATTGAATTCATCTATTGGTTGACCAACAGCTCCATCAGGTACTTTCAGAGCAGTCAGATACAGAGACACAACCTCTGTTTGATATCAAGCCAAAAAGTCCTCCCTGCTTCTTTATGAGGGAAGTAAAGCAAAAATTTCAAGTAAGCAGAGGTGTCCTGTCACCCTGACTTACACCACATGTGGTGCAGACAAAGCATTAGCATTTTTTCAGCAGTGTGGCTGTGGCAAATTGGTGTTCTCTGGATATGTCTAAGTGCTTAACAGTTTGATGTGGCAATGGCAGGTAATAAAATTTTAATCAAATTTGAGTATTTTTCTCTTTCCAGGTGTAAAAGCTTCATTAGTCCAACAACGTGCAACCTCTTGCATTCATTTTTTTGTGCAGCTTCAAGGGAAATGATGGTGTATTGTTAGTGCACTGATATGTAACAAACTGAGACAGGTGACAAATTTACCAGTGAAATACTGAAGAAGATGACATTTTGTCTCCATGACTGTAAAAGGGGAGAAATAGGTCATTAGAAGTCTACTTTTCTACAAGGGACCCTAAGGTAAGCTTTTCATTGTTGGCCACACATTTACACAGTAATTACAGCAAATAAGCCATAACAGAGAAATGTTATTCTATTCCCTGAGGGTAAAGAAAAATGTAGGGTGGCTTCTGTCTCAGCATTGCACTGCAAACTACATGTTAAAAATGTATTGTACAGAATAAATGGAATAGAATAACTGATGATTATCACAAAACAGAGATGCTGAGAGCTTTAGTGCACTGTTGGATAAGGTTTGGATATTTGCTAGTGACAGATGGTAGGCATTTGTAAATAAACAAACAAAAAGGAGGATTTCTCTCTTGGGAGACACTCGGGGCTATCACAAAAGTCCAGGCTAAGGGGCATTGAAGTATGTTAATTATGGTCTTTGCTCTCAATGCTTTCTTTTGCCTGTGTACAGACAGGTAATACCAGGCCTCCCACTGCTCTGGCTCCCTGAGATCCCTTTCTATGGCATGACTAAATCCATACATACCTGGGTCTGGGTCCTGTTCCTACTGTGGGCCTTGGGAACAAGACCCAAACCCTTACTACTGCCTGGTACTTTCATTCCTTCTCATGACAAGTGCACCCTGTCCCCGTGCAACAATTTTCTTCTGAAGGCAAATCAATCCACCAGAACTGCTCTTTTGGATCCTTAATGAGCCAAGATGCTCGTTACTGTCCTCTCCATGGAAACCTGAGATAAAAAAATTCCAGCCCTTAGAAAAACTTCCAGCCTTAGCTAGGGCCTCAGTTTGCAACTATGAAATAGTATTTCTTTTCAACCTATGATTTTTTTCTTCCCCACTTCTCACTGTGTCTTCCCATGCCCCAGAGGAATTTATTCTTACTTGTTGAAATATCTTCTATCCAGACTGCCTCCAAACATCAAGCGTAAGCCAGATTAATTATCAAGGAGATCATCACAATTTATAGTAAGTCATGTGCTAATTACATGTACCCTATGAGTATTTTACTCTCATTTATCTTGCGAGTGCTCATTTTACAGATTAGTAATGAACATGACAACTGCAAGTGCAACCACTACTGTGGACTGTCAAATAAAGGGGAGGGATTGGGCTCTTAATTAAAACTGATACTTGCTTTGCATTACAAGTGCAACTACCAATCTTGCTTCCAGGAAAGTCTGTTTATTAAAAATATATTATTCCCAAGAGACAGATAAAAGACACTAAGACATCAGGCAACACCAAAAGAGTCACTTAGTATTGAAAACTCTTTCATAGCCACAACGAATTAGAGTCTATGAAAAAGACCACCCTGTTAGACCTGAAGAGCAACATTCTCTCTTATGCTGTAAAAATGAGCTTTTCTCCTCTGTCTGAGCCATTTCCAAAGAATTCAAGCCTGCCTGTGGTTTCCTTCCTCCAATTTGGTTTGGCCTAGATTCACTCACTAAAACTGTCTGTAGATCTCAGAAATAATTTTTGTAGTTGAGAAGCACAATGAACTTGGCTGTGAGTGGTCATCAGTCAGAAGACACTTGTTCAATGCCACCTTCATGGGCTACATGAGAATCTACAGTTTGGAAGTGAAAAGTGGTTTACTGATTTTTTTTAGAGAACACCTCATTCCTCCTCACAACCTAAAAAAGAGTACTCACAGTTTTAAGGCAAGAAAAAATGTGGATAGAAATACCTCATCATCCGATGCTTCTGAGAAAATGTCCTTTTTTTTTTTGGGCATCAGCATTTCTCTGGCTGTTTATGGTCTGCTTTGGGATGGATTTCCTTTGGTAGGATGTAAGTTTATCACAGCAATTACCTATAAGAATGATAACTTTATCTCAGAAAAACAGTCCTTCTCAATTCTATTCAGCATCCTATTACTTTTGACTCCTTTCCTATACTGCTTTTCAGATTATCACCTCTTTCATTCCTTTTAGTAGCTTGGCTAAGTTTCTGATGAATGTGTTAGTTTTGGTAAGATCTCTTTTGTTCCTCTAAAAAACCCCAAATTAAATTACTCTAGAGTTGTTCCTCTGCGTGTACCCCCCTCTCCTCTCCAATAACTTCACTAATCTCAGGGCTCAAATTTAAGAAGTCATTTCCAACAAGAAACAAATTTTCTTACTCACAACCCTTGCATTTCAGAAAGAGCAAGACTGATGATGACCTCTTGTGGAATGTCTCTAAAAGGCCTTTTTGTTTGCCCTTTCCATCCCCCAGAAGAGATAATTAAAACTCATGTAATTTCTCATTCACTAGTTCATGACTCAGTGACTCAGGTGCCATGTCCCTCTACTCAGCATGACCCTACAGGATTTGCATCACAGTAGTATAAAATTACAATTACAAATAGTTTAAAAGTCAAAAAGCCTGTATCTTGAAATGCCAGTCTTGTCCATCAAAGTGACTTCTAGTTAGTCAAAACATGTCGCAGCAGTGACAAACTGGCTGGTCACAAGGTATGTTACCTTACTTCACAAATACCAAATCATGAATCTTCTATTATAGAAGGTAGATCATTCCTATATATTATCACCCTAGATACAAAGACTCTGCTTCATTAAGGCTTTCTAAACAGATTCTTCTTTAACCAATACACCTAGAATTGCTAAAATGAAACCCTTTCCATAGAACACGACATTTTGATTCCTGTTGTCTGATTGATTTTGACCAACCTGATCTCCTTTAATGACTGGGTGAACCCCTTTGTGGATGAGGGGAAGGCTGTGGATGTGGCTGTCTGGACTTCAGCAAAGCCTTTGACGCCATATCCCATGGCATAATCCTGGAGAAGATGCAGCCCATGGCTTGGACTAGTTCACTCTTTGCTGGGTAAAGAACTGGCTGGATGTCTGGGACCAGAGAGTTGTGGTGAATCCAGCTGGTGACCAGTCACTAGCGGCATCCCTCAGGGATCAGTGTTGGGAGCCAGTCCTGTTTAATATCTTTATTGATGACCTGGGTGAGGGGATTAAGTCTGCCTTTAGCGAATTGACAGATGACAACAGGCTGGGTGGGAATACTGATCTGCTGGAGGGTAGAAGGGCCCTGCAGAGGGGCCTGGATGCACTGGATGGATGGGTCAAGACCAACAGCCAGAGGTACAACAAGACCAAGTGCCAGGTCCTGCACTTGGGCCACAACAACTCCTTCAGTGTTCCAGGCTGGAGGCAGAGTGCCTGGAAAGTGGCCCAGTGGGAAAGGACCTGGGGAGTGGCAGCAGCTGAACACGCGCTAGTGCGTGTGTCCAGGTGGGCAAGAAAGCCAGTGGCATCCTGGCTTGTACCAGCCAGAGTGCACAGCAGCACCAGGGAAAGGATTCTTCCCCTGTGCTCAGCCCTGGTGAGGCCATACCTCAAATCCTGTGTCCATTTCTGCAGCCCTCAATTTAGGAAGGACATCAAGGTGCTGGAGCAAGTCCAGACAGGGCAAAGAAGCTGGTGAAGAGTCTGGAGCACAAGACCTGTGAGGAGCAGCTGAGGGAGCTGGGGTCATTTAAGCTGGAGAAAAGGGGGCTCAGGGGTGATGTTGCTGCTCTCTGCAACTCCCTGGAAGAAGGTGGGGGTCAGGCTCTTCTCATGGACAGCCAGTGACTGAAGGAAAGGACACAGTCTTAAGCTGTGCCAGAGAAGGTTTAGGTTGGACATTAGGAAGAAATTCTTCAGAAAGGATAATTAGACATTGGAATGGGCTGCCCAAGGAGGCAGTGGAGTCATCATCCTTGGAAATGTTTAAGGAAAGACTGGATGTGGCAATAAGTGCCATGGTCTAGCTGATGGTTGGTCATAGGTTGGACACTATCTTAAAGGTATTTTCCAGCCTAATTGGTTCTGTGATTCTATGATGTGTTACCAGCTGTGCATTCATCAGAGGAGCAGAACCAGACCAGTCAGTGCTGCTAGACCTTCCAGCACTGCGCAACTCTCCTACAAGTGGCTGGCTCTGTTCTGGACCTGTCCTTGCCACAGTTCCTTTCTTTATTCCCGCTTTCCTGCTCTCACTCTGCCAAGAAAAGCTGCAACCAGCTAACATTGCTGCCAAATGCCTTTCTTTTCCTATCAGTACCAATGTGAATACAGAGCAGGCGGTGAACTTGTTGACACCCGTACTTAAATCAGAATAATGTTTCGCATCCAGTAAATTTGTTTTTATGACCCTGATGACACATTTATAAAATTTGGTTTTTCTGGTTTGTGTTTGCTCATGCAACAGCTGTGCTTTGTCCTTTAAAAATACAGTATAGTCCCTATGCCTGGCTAATTTTAAACTACATAGGTCTCACTGGTCATCTAAAAATAAGTTTGTGATATTCACTTGTAGTATACATAGAACCATCATTTGACCAAACATGGTAGCATAAAGGGGTCCTTATCAGGTCTTTGGCTTCTACTATAATAGAAATAATGACTTTATAATACACAACAAGGCCATAAACAGGCCCCGTACTTCCTGTTTGCAAAACACCATGAGCAGAAATTAATGTTCTTGTGCAAACAGAATCTGGTTTAAGGACACATTCAGACTTTCCCCAGCAGTTATCAAACAATAATGTTTTATACTTCGCTGAAAGGTCTGGTTAATCATAACCCCTGTAAAGCAAGGATGGTGAATATTTTGAAGGGAAAAATAATGCTGGAATGTAAAACAAGAAATTTTGATCCTCTGAAATACCAATTAATGGTTGTTCTTTTAAATAAGCATAATCAAAATATCTTGCTATCAAGCATCTAGATCAGAATTATTTCTTAAAGACAGGCCTAAAATGTCTAGGC
The DNA here is from genome assembly GCA_013398055.1 of Ifrita kowaldi. Classification (NCBI taxonomy): domain Eukaryota; kingdom Metazoa; phylum Chordata; class Aves; order Passeriformes; family Cinclosomatidae; genus Ifrita; species Ifrita kowaldi. The sequence goes on from VZRS01015274.1 coordinate 346,041, forward strand.
CATCTGATTCCTTTGAGGTTCAGGCTTTTAGGTTTCTTCTCCCTCAGTGATCCTAGCTCAGAGAAGAGATGTAAGAGGGCTCAGAGCTCAGACACAAAGCAATCCATGTAACAGAACAGACCTGGATTTTAACTATCCGGGCTTTTTCAGGAGAAGTGTACCAACTTGGATAAGAGAAAATGCCATGGGTCATCTAACAGTTAGAGAGATGGGCTATGAAGGCTTTAGCAAAATGTTTTCGTTTTCATTAACAGGACATTTCTTCGACAAAAAGCAGAATGGAAAAGGTTTTCATGAGACAAAATCTTAAGAAACCTGTGTCTGTCACAGTTTAAAAGAACATCATGAGCAGTAGAACGGAATGTCTGGCTTTTTGTTGATTTGTGTCCCAAATGGCCACCTTGGTGGACTTAATCATTTTTAGTAAGGTGGGGGCAGGTGGTTGAAGTCTCTCTTTTCTCACCTCCTGTTCTTTCCACAAATCCAGTAGGAATTCTGTAACTTTGAGACAACTGTATTTCCTCAAACCCCGTAGACAACTACATCATTCCAGAGTTACTGGGAAAAGACAGCCAGAATGGGGTAGAGAAACACACAAAGCGCATCACCACGTCAAAAAGGTTTTGGGTGCAAAGCCTACAATACAGGTACAGGAAGCACTGAGGCTTTGCTTCTCAAGTTGTACAGCTAAATTAATACGCTCCATCCCCATGTTGTTTTTCTACAGACAAGCAAAAGCCTCAGGTTAAATATGTTGCACAGAAATTAATTAAAATCCAATTAGCAGGAATTTTGGTTGTGTAAGGTCTTAAGAATTAATTCTATAGACCTCAATGCAGCTATTTGGAAAGTAGTCAGACCCTACTTATTCGATGAACTGAACTGGAATAAGTAAGTTCTGGTTTTGAAAACCTCTCAAGAAATACTTCAGTATGACAAACCATGGATGGCAATGAGATATTTTTAGTGTCATGTTTGAATGCATTATAAGTCTGCTTGCATTCTTTCAGAAGAGGATGAGTCATTACACACAGAATGCAATAAATTTAACTTGGTTTTCCGCTTAAGCGATACTATAAAGTAAAACAATTTCCTGAAACATATACTTTATCAAAGCTCATTCTTCACTGAGACTATATTTTCTAGCTTAGTATTTCTGTCACGTGCCTAGTAGATATATGACCCACCACAGACATACTTATGACACTAATACAGTCTACCTGTATAAAAGCATGCAGCAGAGATTTCAGGGAGAGCTTGGCACCCCACACCACTGTGAAGTCCTAATTGTATTCCACATGTCTTACACAAATTTTAAAGCTTTTCTTTAGCTTCCCTTGAACCATTTCCCTGTTTTGGTCAGCACCTCACACACTACTTGAATAGGTCATTAACAATCCTCTTTTTTCAAGCTTTGTCAGTATTTGTGCAGCATCTACAATATCAGAGTCCCAGCATCACAGTTGTGCCCTACTGTGACAGAAATAATAAACCCATCTTTGTTGTTTCTTTTTGCAAGCTGTATGTATATCAGGGTAGGCATGATACTTCCCTAGACACTCAGGGTTGCACTCAAATGAAAAAAAAAATGCTCTAAGGATATTGCCATCTGATTGTGATGGAAAGGGTTCTGCTTGTATGACAGTATGGAAAGCCATTGTAAGGCAAGGCTTCCCACAAAACAGAAGAAAAAATGTTTGTGCTTGCAGCTGAGCATGTGAGTTTTCCAACAGCATTTCAGGGCTTTCTGCAGCAGCAGTTTTCATAAGTGAAGATGTTTTCAGAAATGATGATAGACTCACACAATTACAAGAGTGGGATTTGAACTTCATGGTAGGATGGATGCCCTAGTATCACAAAGCAGCTCCTGAGAGGAAACTTCTATACTGGGAACTTTGTGATGTTTATTGAAGTTTAAGTACATATTTTTCCTAATTCGTGGCAGCTCTCATGTACAATGTGCTCTGTTGAAAAAATAAAGTCCAGTTGTATTTTCGCAGCATTCCAAACAGAGTGGGTTAGATTTCATGCAATTCAACACAGCAATAGTGCCTATTGTTCTTCCTTATATTATCACAGGAATCCCATCATGATTATATAGGAGGATATTTTTTGTGTTCAGTAGAGGAAAAGCATTCCAAGAAAATGTTGTATACAGACTGCAGCTGGGTTGAAGGGATGAAAAGAGCATCCAGAATACCATCCCATTAGGGAAGTTAGGAAGATATTCTCAAAGTATTGATTTATACAAGCAAACAGCTTATTTAGTAGCCCTACATCATAAAGCCCAGTGCACATGGAAAATTCACAGAAACTATGGGAGAAAGGTCCATTCAGAGGACACTGACAGTGATCTATAAAGGTGCTCAATGATTCTTGCAGATAAGCAGATTTTAAAGGCCAGAAGGAAACCTTCCATAACCTTGCCTGTTTTCCATAGAAACAGCATCCAGGGTCTCCTGTAACTTGTGTTTGAAGAGTTTTCCAAAAGATATTCTGTATTTAAGGAATTAAGGGGTGAATCATTCTCTATTTGGCCTCTGTTGGTGACCTGACACTCAAGAAACTTGCATTTTTATTTGCAAGCATCCCAAAAGCAGAATTTATGCAGAATAAGCTATTTTCTGAGGCTTATAGCATTAAATCCTTTTTATTCTGAGTTCTGAGACCTTTAGAGAGAAGGAAAGAGAAAAAAAGGAATTTGTGGTCATGAGGCTCAGTACATTTCTTCTGATTACTGTGAATATATCCTAAACATGGGGAAAAAGCTGTTGAGTTTTCTAAGACAGTGGAAGGAAAGCTGGGTCATGGGAAGGCCTTCCTTGCTTGGCTGAAATGTAATTTTCCTGAGGCAAAAGAGAAAATAAAAACCTAGGGCAAATAAATTTACCTTAATCCTGCTCCAGTGGTGTGCTTGTCACAGCCATTAACTTGACAGTGTTCTAGTTCTTGCTTCTGATTGCAAGTGCTAGTTGGGAAAGCATTCTAATTCTCTGACAGTTCAAAATATAGAGCATTTCAAACGCAGGAAGAAAAGCTTCTGCATTTCATTAAACTGCTTCTGGAAGCATGATGGAAAACTGAGATGTACAAAGAGATTGCAAATGCTGATGGAGGCATTTACACCAAGTTTCTAGGCTCCACTTGAAATTCAGCTCCTGGCCTAGCAATGCTTGGCATCATCTTTGAGGGGCATGAATCTGAGAGAAGGAAAGGAATGTGAATGAGCCCATTAGCCCAGATATCATAGATCTTGTACTTTTGGGACTTTAGAAATTGACAGCATATGTTGGTAAAAAGCCTGAGAGATCAGCCAGGACCGTAAGTTACTGTTAGGAAACAGCCTGTTTGTCTGGCTTTAATTTGTTGCAACTGGGGTGCCTGTGTGAGGGCACGTGGCTACACAGGCACATCAAAGTGTTTGCAGTGCCCCATGCAATTCCAACTGGACATTTATGCCATCCTTCGCCCCTGAAATGGCATGCAGCACTGGAGCAACAGAACAGCTACTTCCCCTTTCAGAGGCAAAGCAGCAGGAAATATATTCTAAACCCATCTCATTTAATCTGTGGAATTGCTCAGGTCTCTTGCCAGCTGGAAGGTGGTTGGCAGGCACACATGGGCTTCCAGCCTCTCTCAAACACAACTTTGTTTGATAGCCTGCTCTGATGAGCTGCACAAGAAAAGTCAACCCCTAAATGAGGATGGATGGGCTGCAAGTGCTTGTTAAGTCTGAAACGCCAGCATTCACTACATGCCACATACAGCTCGGGAAAGGGAAAAATGCCTCAGAGAGGTCGCAGCACAGGATGCATTGGACTGTATGTGTTGGGAGACACGGCTCCCTGACCGACTTGTAGAGGCAAAAGCAAGCAGACTGCTTGGAGCCAAGAAGAGCAAACACTGAGATCCAAGAACCAGGGAGCTGGAGAGTAGCAGCTCCACTGCTGCCCCACTGCTCCAAGGGCTGCAGAGGTTGGATGGGCAGCTTGGCCCTGGGGAGCACAGCTATGTCAGCTTCAGAACTGCCTGCTGCTTTATTTCACCCTCACAACAGTCACTTAAATTAGCCAGCAATTCCTATGGCAGCACAGCCCCATATCCAGTTTAAGACCCATGCAATTTAATCATTTAGCTTTTGCGTTTGGCTTGATAACCACAGCTTGGCCACTTCTCTCATATTTGTCCTAGTTTCCCTAAGCAGCAGCCAGGAGATATTCATTGTATTTCCTGAGGGAAATTCCAGTATGATCAAAATGTAACTCTCAATGGTTTCCTGTGAATTTCTGAATTTCTTGCAGTACTAGTACATCTATCAACACAAACCACAGTCTTTTGAATGAGCATATTATACAGCAAGATTTTTGAGAATGTTCCTAAAGGGTGAAGGTTTTTTTAAGAGTTTTTGTTACAGAATTCAAGAAGTCAACAGGCTGCCACCAAAGGCATCTGCTGAGGATGTCCTGTCAATAACCCACAAGGTTAGATTTTTTGGGGTTGGAAAGGACATGAAAGAGTATCTAGTTCCAACACCTCTCAATGGGGCAGGGATGCCTTCCACTAGACCAGGTTGCCCCACCCAACCTGTCCTCGTACAATGCCAGGGCTGGGACATCCACAACTTCTCTGAAAAATATGTTCCAGTGCCCCACCACCCTCATAGGAAATAATTTTCTCCTAATATCTAGTCTCAATTTACCCTCTATCAGCTTAAAGGGATTCCCCCTCTTCCTATTACTGCAGGCCCCTGTAAAAAGTCCCTCTCCAGGTCTCTTGGAGCTGCCTTAGGTACTAGGCTATATAGGCTGCTATATATAACATGCATATCCACAATGTCCGGTTATAGATACTATTTATCTTAAAGCTATTTGAAAACTCTGGAGTAAGTTTATTGAAGATCAAAGTACAGCTGGGCTCTCTGGTGCAGGAGGGAGATGGAGACTATTCAGCTGGTCATGGACATACTATGAGACCAGCACTGAGGAGGAAGATGAGTACAAGCTTTTGACCGTGTTATCGGGTTGGATGGACAACACTCATCACCCAATCTGGAATTTTCCCATGCTATCAAAATTAAAACTGTGATGCCCCCTTCTTTCTCAGGATATCATACCAGACTACCTCCTGTGGCCATCCTAATCTGTATGGTCCTGCCTGACTGCTTATAAACAACTTTATTTCCTGGCAAAGGATTGCTTTGGCTTCACTGCTGAGAATAAATCCTGTAACTGTTTAGGAAAGAACAAACCCCTTAGAATCAGAGCACAACTTTCAAAGTGAAATCCAATCCAAAATTGTAACAATCCCAAAAATTGGAATTGTGGTTCAGTTTGTGGCCACCTCTTGCAAGACAACTTTGACAGAACATAAGTGAAGTTTGATTTATTTACTTACAGAAGGAGTCAGGGCATACATGACAACTACAAATACCAAAAGTATCTATAGTTTTGTGGGGTACAGACAGTAAAAGCATTGATATATACAGCTATCCCTTAGGAAAGTCTGCTCCAGTTATGTCAGGAGTACAGGTCGATGCTTTCAAATTGCTTGGAGTTTTGTGTTGTACTTGGTGTACTAGACTACCACTGTGTATGCTTTCATTAAAGAAACAGAAATAATTAATATTGTGGGCTTGGGTTTTGGTGTTTCTTCCCCCTCCTTTTTCTGGTAATAGCATTTCTGCATTTAAGCAAATTCTGCTGCCATGAACAGAACTTTCAGTTGGTGAAAAGAGACAACAGAGAAGAACAAGAAATTGGTATCCTGAAACAGAAAGACCAGAGCAAAAAATACCCCAGACAACAGAATATGAGAGATGAACAATAATGCTGAGCCAGCAGACTCATAGAAGTCAGAGGGGTATATTGAACAGTCACGGTGGAAAAGGAAGTAAAACCTGCAAATAGAAAGGAATACTGATTCACCACAAACCTGTAGTCCTAACAGGATGGTCCTGGATGTTTTTCTGGACCCTAGAGAAGGTATGGAAAAGTCATGATAATTAGTGTGCAGTTCTGAATTTTGTGTTCTGAAGTTTTAAGATTTCTGATCAATGGAAGATGCTCATGGGGGAAGGATTGCTGGTAGGTGGACTCCACCAGAGTCCAGGGGAGGCTGGCAGATTGCTCCCACACTTTCTCTGGAGGAGAAAACTTTCAGGATTTCCTTCAAAACTCAGTGAAAAAAGTGAAAAATGTAATAAGTTAGAAGAATATCAGCACACAGAAAAACAGATATTAAGGACACAGATGCTAACATGGAGGAAAACAGATCTGGATAACACTTTTTACAGAAAGACTTACTCTGATAGAGAAATAGAATGAGTTAATTAAGATAAACCATTTTAAGATTCTTATTGCAAAGAAGCTAGATGGCAAACCAGAAGGAAATACACTGATTAAAGTAGGAAATGAAAAGAGCTATATGGGGTAAATAGAAGGAGTATGGAGAAACAGTTGTGACTTAGGACTTTCTGAAGGACACTCACTGTTCAAAGGGGATAGAAGCAAACATGAAGTGATCTGAGAGGCTGAAGAAGAGTAGGTATTATAAAAGGACAGGAAAAAAGAGAGGTTGGAAGAAACCTTGAAAGATGACTAGTCCAACCTCCTGCTCAAAGCAGAGACAGCTTCAAAGTTAGACCAGGTTGTTCAGGCTTTTTTATGTTGAATTCTGAAAATTTTTAAGGATAGAGATTTAACCATCTCCCAGGAGACTGCTGGAGTTGCATGAATGGACTTTTACAGACAGTCAAGGTCAGATCTGTTTACAACTTGAAAGCTCTTTGATAGTTTTGACAGATCAATATTACAAGGAAATATCTCATTCTAAATGACATAAAACTTTCCCATTGGAAACTCAGAACAAATATTACCAGTAATGTTAAAGACTGCATCAATTTCTTTGCCAAATAGCAAACAAATCAATCAAGAGTGACAGCACTTTAGATTTGGTTTAAATTATCATAAATAACAATATAAGATGTAGAGTAAAATTGTCTTGGATAGTGTGATCAAAGGTTTGATATCAAAAAAAGGAAAACACACTAGTAGATGCAGTGTAGTGAAAAGGCTTTCCAGTTTGCAAGTTGATGTTGCTGAACTTCATGTATAGGGCTCTCTGGAGAGCCCAGATGTTCACTGATTCAGGGACCAGCAGGAGACCTTGCTCTCCAAGACATTCAAAAGTAGAAAGCCAGGCTTGTTATTTTTTGCAATGTTTTTGATGCTTATAAATAGCTTTATTTATTGTACAGAATACTTATTTGATGTTATTTTGTTAGCTAGCACTGTTGACAGGCAATGAAGCAATTTATTAATCTGCAAGGAGAATATTTTGTAAATTGTATTTGATGGATGTTGGCATGTCCCTACAGTTTTTACAAAACAACACTGAAAATGACATTTTTTATCTTGTTAATGGATGATGGGACTTATTGGTCATATGAAATCATCTGTCAAAAGAAGATTCCATTTGCCACAGCGAAGCTGGTTCCTTGTGATGGACTGAGATATTGAGGGTAAAACTGAAATATGCTGACAAGGAATATGACAAAATCAGGAACAGCTGACATTCTCACACCTGATAAAGAATATGTGTAGGCCTTAGTTCACTGTTTATTACCTGGAATTATTGCTTATGGATCATTAAATGAAGAGTGTTCCACACTCAGTATCAAAAAGGACATAAGGTGCACCTGAAAAACATTAGCCTTTTTCTTAAAGAAAAAATCTGCAAAGTGAAGGAAACTGAGGATCCTCGGAGTGGATTAACAGATGCGGAGATGGAGCATGAGGCATCTTGGCAGCACCAGTCACAGGCTATAGAGGGGTCGATGGGCAATGTTCAGAAGTGGCAGAACCCCTCTGAAACAGAGGACAGAACAGTCATAAAATTTTTTCCTTTGGGGCACAGGAATGAAACAGATCATTGTGAAATTTGATGGTAAAGCAAGGGAAGGTCCCAAATACCAAAACCAAAATACCAGGGGTGTCTCCAGCTAAGACTGGGAGCCTTTCCCATGGCTGAGCCATGAGCTGCAGGGCATTTCCACTAGTGTTAATGAGTGGCTGTGCTCAACCATGGGCACAAGAAGCAGCTGAAACTACACAGAAGAACTGGGAAAAAAGTGAAAGCAGCTAAGGTTGAAGTAAGAAGATACCTTGGAATTTTAACCTGAAAAAACTATGTGACAAAAATTTAGACCTTAAGTGTTACTTCAAAATGGATTTGGTTTGGAGGAAAAAGCCTCTTTGACTGTTCTGCTGTGATCATCAAAGCAGAAGTTTGTGCTTTCTTTGACAAGACAGATGACTGCAGTGATATTTGATTCTAGACTAATTTCTTCTCCTGACCCAAACTGGACTGCTGCTTTAGCTGTAAAGGGATAATATTTTTGTTTATATTCCTATTATAGAGCCTGAAAAACATCTGTGTATCTGGGAAAAAAGTATGACATATCATTTATTGTTAAGATTTTCTGATATGACTTAGTGCTATAGAACAATCTGTCTTAAGTGTCTTTATTTTATTAAAAGTATTTGTCTGTTAGAGAATAAACAATTCTTTAGGGCAGAATAAAGAACTTTGCAGTAGAACCACAAGGACATTTTAAGTAGTCAAGCTGAGAGCTGGAAAAGGATTAAAAGAAAATTTCCATCAATTTAAATTGTTTACATTCACTCCAGTCAACTCCTGTTCAACAGGGAGGATTAAAAGAGCTCTTTGCACAAAGGCAGTGAACTGCAGAAAGGACCCTCAGTTATGGCATTGTCAATTTTTCTTTTTTTGGCTCAATAAGAAAAATCACAATGTAACGTTATGTAAAACTTGGGATGCGACAGAGGAAAAAAACGTGGCACAACACATAAATGGCAGAGGACATCTGATAATGCTCTGTTTAAGCTTGAAGCATTTTTAGATCTTGCCTCAACTTCATGAACATTTAAGAGGCTGTCAGAACCAGAGCAAATCCTGTTCATGGCACAGAATTATTTGAAACCTTAAGTTTTAAACACATGCAGTCTAAGAAAGTCATTAAGATACAGCTTGAAGGGCTTTCCTCTCTATGCGACATTGAAGACATGCCCGTTTTCATTAAACTGTCATTAAAAAGACTTGATATTAATGAGTCACTTTTACAATTTAATTTCCTTTTCAGAAACAAATTATCTACAATTCTGAGTTCTACAGTCTCCTTGTTTGGTTCCAAATATTCTGTACTCTACAAGCACTTCATATAGAATGGGGGCACTGAGACAAAACAAAACCCCTTAATGCTTTCCTAACATAACAGACTGCATCTTGCAATGTCTCCTTGGAAAAGAGATGAGTGCAAGCGCTGCCAGGACTTTAATAGTAATGGGTTTACACTTTTATACTTATGTCTGACAACAAACATCTACGAGAGCCAGTAGATTTCAAACAGCTTCTTGACACTAAACAAACTACAGCGAGAAAGAGCTTGGCAACAATTATTGCACGAAAGAGACTCCTTGTCCTGACTCAATTACTGCTTCTTATATTGTACCAGTTAAGTCCTCCGCTGAAGTGGTTTCACTTAGCACTTTACAAACTTGTCTCTCCCTACCCAAGCTCCATTTAACAAATAGTTAAACACTTTTTGCCTTTTTTTTTTTTTTTTTCTCTCTTGTGGATGTACAGGAGATGGGTTTACTGTTGTTTTTTAGCCTATGGATCCAGTTGAAGGCAACTCCTGGTAAACAATTTCTTCACTCTCAAACCGGAGTCTATGCTACACTCAGGATCGTGTGACTCTGGCCTCCTGTTGCATCCTCTGGATGCAGTCACAGTAAGACAACATAAGCCTAAACTCTAGGTCTGGAACAGTAGATGAGGGTCCACATCAGATATTCAGAGATCCTGTGGAGCAGGAAGCTGGGAAGCACACCACTGAGAGTGCTGTGGCGACTTGAATGCTGATTTGCTTGTGCACACATCTTCTCAAGGCCAAGAAAAGAAAATACCTGTGTTTTTTGAGGTTTTACAGTATTCAGAGAGTAAGAAACAAAAATAGAAAAAGTGTACAACTTGCTTTTTCTCACCAAAACCACCTTTTCCCACATCTGATTTTCTAGCTGTCTCCATAGTCTGTTGCTGCACTTATTAGCGCTCTATTTTGGGATTTTGTGCAAGACTGGCACAGCACTTCCAGCCTTGTTGCTTGGATGACAATGCAGAACCAGCTGCTTGCTCCTCTTATGATTGCCTCTAAGATGAGAGGCTGGAGGGTACAAACTGAAGCCCTCACTGAGCAGACAAGCTCTTTGTGCAGACGCTCACTGGGACAATCTTGCTGAGCAGTAGCCATTCGGTCAGAAAAGAGCCCAGGTCCTGCCCTGTCTGGACTCTCTTAAGAGCACAATCTGACAAAATGGCTTTGCTATATCTTTGAGAGGGAACAAAATGATCACACAGATTTTTAGGAAATGTTTTTCACCGATTGCAAATGTCGGTACTGGGGTAATCATCTCTTTTTGTATGTGTGAAGTCTGACTGTAACAGTCTGTTCATACATAACTACCTTTTCCCTTTCCCAAGTGAGTGAACAGCTTTCAATCACATAACCTGATGAAAACTCTGTCATTACCTGGATTTTTGCCTGTGGTGTGTAGTGAAGAATGTTTATCACCCCAGTTCGGATTGAGCATTGTGCAAATAATAAATCAGATGTTACTATTTCAGGGTTTACCCTGAATGCAGAACTGAGTTATGTTGCCAGTTCCCTTTAGCTGATAAAGAAAATTTGACTGGCAGGCAGAGGGTTTGAAGGTTCTGATTTCCTACATACTTTTTGAGAGCAGTGGTCCACAGAAGAAAAAGCCCGATAAACTCTCCCTCAAAGACTTCAGATCAATAACAGATGTCAGTGTGTCCAAAGAGAGGGAGTGGCTATAACTAACACAGCCATAGAACTGGGGTCTTACCAGACACGGGTGGCTTCACACGGGGAAAAAGAGCCCAAACAAAACCCCACAAAACCCCCACAGGGATCCTTGAAAGAAAAAATTATTTAGACATTTGGCCATTCAGAATTATTCCTTTGGTTAAATTTGAGCTATCCCAACCTTTTTCTGCCATGATATTTCAGCCACAAACACATGTGACAACACTTGAAACATCCTTTACATTTTCCTTTTCTCTGCAGCTCTGGTGCACTGTGTTCTCACAGCAGAACAAACACCACTGCTTCTCTATTCTTTTCATTTTCTGTAATAAATCCGATGCACCCACAGACTGGTGAAGCCATTAGGCATGTCTTCAAGGGAATGTCTCAGCAGGCACTCCTGAGGACATGGTGTTCTTGTCTCTTTAAATGAATCAGCCATGTAGCAGCTAAATTGGGAAAGCAGCCAAAGAGTTCCCAAGAGACCTGCTGGCAGAACCACACCACAATCCTGTAATATAAAAATATGAACTCTATGGTGTCACAGCTCCTTTATTGTAACGCTTTCCAAGATGGCTTTGGGTAACAAAATGTAACAGCAAGCACAGAATCAACGTGATTTGAGGGCACAGATAAAAGTTCTCTTCCTTTCTTCTTGCCTGTCTGGAGGTGCTCTTGGCTCTGTGTCAGCCAAGAATGAGGCAAGAGATCACTGTCGATTGGCATTTTCATTTGAGTTAAATACCTGTCTGTACCTGCATTGGTCAGGCTATGACTCTTGGCAGTGCAAAACTGTGGGAACACGTGGGGCAGGTTTTTGGAAGCCCTAAACAGCCCCACCTTTGCTGCTGTTCAGAGAGAGGGGAAGACACCAGCTACCCCCTGAGGAAACAGACGAGGCTGAAAAAAACCCACCAAACCCAACCACAAAGGAGCAACTCTTTGTTTAAACAAACCTGTGGTATCTCTATGGCTTGAGTAAATCCCCTTCCTGCATAGGGGACCGTTTTTCAGGCTCAAACTCAATGTGAGCAAAGACAAAAGATCTCTCTAAGCATGAGACAGGACCTTAATAAAACCGAGCCCTAGAAAATAACCTTTGATTTTTGCCTGAGGCAAGGTCTTGAATCAGTGGCAAAACTGAAAATCCCTAACCCAGATGGTTTGATTCACAGCCTGGGAACCAACTCTCCTAGTTTTCATGTCTGTCTGACAACAACAGTCTCACACACAACTACTGAAGTTCATTCTTACAAGAGAAAGTTGTGAAAGTCTCTCTAATTGTGAAATTATGACTGAGACATATAGGGATAAAACAACTGCTTTGAGGTCTCACAGGAAGAGTGTTTTCTGCTGACATTCAGCAGGAAAGTAACAACCAGTGCTCCAACTCTTGAATGTAAAAGTCAAAAATCCACCTGACATTCAGAAAAATAACAACTGTTTTATATATGTCTGCAACAGCCAGATGCTATGAATCTTGTGCAGCCTCAGAGAATATCAAGTTACTTGATAACATGTGATTTGATATTCCAAAGAGAAGAATAACCTGACAAAATTTTGCTAAGGAAACATTACCAGAAGCATCTAACTGTTCCCATTCCTTTCTCTTGCAATATCTCCATGGTACCCAAGGGAAAGGACTGGAAGTACAAGCTTGGCACCAGATAAAAAGATCCAGAGTCATTTTTATAATATGCAGCCCACTGCAAGAATAATATTTAATTCCAGTGTCACTAAAGTAATCTGCATCTGTTTATCACCCAAGTAATAAATGAAATGCTGTGCTGTGGGTTAGTTGCACGTGCATACCCTTAAGTCTATGGATATTTCCTGACAAAAAGCATAATTCATGAGGAAAGATGCACATCTAAATTATTAAAACAAATTATTATCAAACAATGTGAAAAGAGGAAGCAGGCTTGGTAACGCTGTTAACTTCGTGGGCCATAGATAAATCCACTTGTCCTCTTGAATTTTAGAAATATTCTGGGCTGTACATGGACAAGGTGGTTTCAGCACACTCTTAGGAGGCAGAGTTACAAGGGCAGTGACTGCATACTGAAGGCATTTATCTGCTCAGCACTGGGGCAGCCAGAGATGCATTCCTGTAGAGCCATGGACAACAAAAACAAACCCTTCTGAGACAGGAGGAAGATTCTCCTTCCATGCTATGAGCCATATGGTAACTGGGTTCATACAAATAAACAAATAAAAACAGTTTCTCTCCCACTCTGGCTCCCCACACACCAAAAGGATTCCTGAAGCAGCAGGACTAGGCTTCCTAAAAACACAGAATCTGGTTTTGTTTTATTTTTGTAGATTATGAGGAAAGCTGCTCTAGTTTCACTTGTAAAGCACAGTCAGAACTGCAATGAAATATTGCTGGGTTTTGCTAAAATCCTTGCTGCCTAGTCCTTTATTCCAATGGTTGGTTAAAATAAACACTAGAAAGGCTGTTGGTCCCAAATGCTCGTCATCATCAGCTCCCAGTCCAGCCTTCAGGATGGAGCAGCTAAAGATGATGTTGCAGACAAGATCTAACAACAGATGTGAAGAACCACAAATTTTCTTCCTCCTTTCCAGGTTGTAAACAAGACGTCTCCAAACTGAGACAGGATAACGTGCTTGGAGTAAGGACCTGTGAGACAGCTGGCTTTACAAGTGATGGGTAATTACAAGATATAACTTCATAATTTTAATGTGGATGTTGAGCTTCCCCCAGATCCTTCAGAGATAATGATTTCAGTCAGGCAGCTGGATATTTAAATATCCATTCTGTGAATCTGTAGGCATTATGTACTAACTGCAGCTCTACTAAGAATGCTGAACCAGCTCCCATGAATATATGACACAGACTGAAAGCTGACATATGGGCTAATTACCTTATTTAAGAAGGGAAGCAGAAGTCTGCCCCTGAATAAAGGATGTTTGTGGTGGCTATTTAAACTTCACCCAGGAACAACGTGCAAACAGGATATTTTAAGCAACTCTAAAGCCTTTCTGAATCATGGACTGCCTCTGTCTGACCTACACTGGTTTTGACTAAATTTACCAGTGTGATTCAGGGGTACAGAATACATATTTAAAGAATCAGGAGAGCCCCCACTTTTTAGTACTTCTTTGTAATACAAAACTGGGATTTTTATTTCCTTTTTAGGAATAAAAAAAACAAGGGCAATACTTTTTGGGGCTCTGGTTGTGACTTAGCTCAAGGTTAAGGATGGCTTTTTTATCTAAAAAATATTCACAGTTATATGTAGATAAAATGAAAAATATAATAAGAATACAATAGCTACTTTTTATATGAAGGATATTATATTAGTGTGCACAGTCCCACAACAGTATATTAGATTCCAAATTTTTGTGAAAAACAATCTCAGAAGTTCTGAAACTTTTGGCATGTACAGAAGGTATTGAAATTCACTGACTGCCAGTGGGATAATTACCTCATGTTTCTGGATCTTTGATTTTAACAATTTTCAATATGCAAATTATAGTAAATGAAATTTTGTTTCCCAAGAGTTTTATTCATCACCATGTTCTCTTTAAAGAAAATCTTGGCACAACACACCACCCAGGACTGAGATCTCCCTTGCAAGTTGATGGTAAGGGCTAAAGCTGTGTGTGAAGACAACGTCCAGTTCACCCTGTTCTCGTGTCCTCAATTACTTTCTGTAGTTTCTCAGTCTGAGAAGTTGTTCTGGCAACTTCAGCCAATACTTGGTCTAAAACTGGATAGTTTTCTTTCCTTTCTTTTGAGAATTAATTTGTCTTGTACAGTGTTCCGGTTCTGGACTTGGCTCCGGGTTACATGGCAGCTCTGCCAAATGCTGAGGAGAGGGCGAGTGCACAGCCCCTCAGCATCACTCCACTTACAGGCAGTCTGCACATTGTAAACTTTTAATTCAAAGCATAAGTTGGTTTCTCAGAGGGCTTTTTCCGGGTGCTTTTCAGCAATTGCAAGAAGCACCTTGTTCTGACTAGCAAATGTTAAAATTTTTAATTGCTGTGGAAAGCCCTAAATCTCCATCTGGTTTAAGTTCCTTCCTACAGTGCGAGGGACATTGGGCCATGGGTCCCCTGTGACAGGGAGATACCTGCAGTCAGTTTTTTTTATGCCTCTCCTTCTAGCAGATGCTAATAAGGTCCATGTGCTGTCTTCATAGTTGCACTCTAATTTTACCCACGGACCCCTGAACTTGTTCTGGTTTCTGAAGCACAAAGTAAATATCCTGCTTTACTGGAAATTACAGGTTGCCTTCATTCTTTCAAACAGACACACACACACACTTTGTCAGCTGGAAATGCTCCCATAGCTTTTCCTTTCCCGTTACCAATCACCACATGTTAACATGTGTTTATAATTATTTCAGAAGTTTTACGGAGAAAAACCTGAAAGCTTGTTACTCAACACAATTCCTGTACCACCTTTCCCTTTCTTTTATGCTGAATACTGGCTACAGAAGAAGAAAATAAAGTCTAAAAATAAAACAATTAAGTGTATTCACAAAATTCTTACCCCATTTCTTTCCATGACCTTGGACTGTAACATTAGCTTCTCATATAGAACAAATCTTTGAGTGAGCAGTCTGGAAAGATAAATTAACTAAGATCTTGATACCATATGCCTAAAGAGTTTCCACATGTTCATGAGAAGGGAACTCAAAGTACTGAAAACGTTGCTCACGTCATGCTTTTGCAAGCTTTCCATTTTTATTTGTTAAAAATATCTCCCCAGACTTTCCCATAACTACAGCATTCATAGCTATGTCACCTCCAGCTGTGATCTCATTAGATGTCTCAGGCAGAGCAAGGTCAGGCCTGGCTGGTTCATGCACATGGAGCTTCCAGGAAAGGCCATGCTGTATGAAGTACTGGATGCCAAAACACCGGATAAAGGCAACCTGAGTTCAATCTTGGGTTTTGCCACAGAGAAAAGAGGTTGTTTGATGATGAAAGCAAGCAAATTAATAGCTGGTTAACAATTTTTTGCAAGTCATAAATGCAAATTAAATGTGCCAAGATGGTCTGAGTTAGGAAAAAGACCGCTCTGCTTTATGAGCACAGCAATGGGAGAAGTGGCTGGGATTAGCAGAGAACATCTGTAAAAAGGAGTGTGGAATTTAAGATGCACTGACACAAGCTTTCAGTGACTCTGTAGAGCTCCACTGAGGAGTCAAGGTAGGAGGCACAGCGGTTGCTACCAAGTGTTTCTGTGAGCCCAGGAATAACATCACACAGTCATTCACATACAATACCTCAATTGCTGTGGAAACTGCAGAACTTATGGAGGAGTTATACAGGACATGAGAAGCCAACTCCAGGTGCCGGCTCTGAGGTAGAGTGAACTTACTTTACTTGGCTAGCCTCCTAATGTGTTCACTGAAATGATAAATAATAAAAAACCCCTTGCTTTCCTTTGAAAGAGGAAGTCAGTCTCTAGCAATATCTATAAAATTACCTTAAATTTGGAATGTTGCCAAAGAAGGTGGCTTCAGGTGAAAGTGTTCTCTCCTCATTTGGCTTTAGGAGGGATTTAGAGAGTTCGACTTTTTTGAAGAGCCTCTGGTGACCTGTAACCTCACTTGCACTGTTTTTGTTTACCAGTGAGACAGCTGAGGTTCTGTTCATTGAGTGTAAAACCAGGCCAGTTCCCACTTAGCCACTGTAAGCAGCCTTGCAGTAGCATGTTCATACTCTCACAATCCCCCTACTTTATTATCTTGGATGTTTCCTCTCTAGCCTGGCAGGAGGCTCTTTGCTTTGTCAGCTCAAAGATGTTTTCAAAGATAACGTCTTGTCTGCATTTCTTTTATGATGTCATTATGCCCAAATCTACACGTCCTCTTTCTTTCCCCTATGAACAGTCATTTAATGTTCTGTATCTTGCTTCAGTTTCCAGTACTCAGAACAAAAGCACTACTCAAGTTCACAGGAGTTTATCTGTACATCCCATGATGAGCATCCAAGCCAGATCCAAGTAAATCACACACATAAATCATGCCTGTCCCCTGGTGTCCCAACAGATCAAAGGTACAAGGGACCTGTGAAGTTGAGAACCTCATTCATGCAAGTAATTTGACATGCCCAGGGACAATTTTTTAGTGACTGACGCTAAGATTTGAGATCCATACTGCTCTGAAATATTCAAGCAGACTGAAAATCCACATGCGCTGCATAACCTGCAGCTCCCACAGATTGCAGCTGATTTTGAGAGTGCTTTTGTGTCATTTAAAAACAACCTAACAAGCAAGTTCTTCTACCCAAATGTAACTTTTGCAGCCCTGGATAGAATGTGCTGAATGCTGCGACACGATTCCAGGCACCACATCCCTCTAGGATTTAAAGTGATGTTGAAGAAGTCAAAGACTTTGGTAAGTCTGGTTTATTCAGAGGAATCAGATTTTCTCCCTTCCATTAGGGAGGACAATGACTAACAGCAAGAAAATCTCAGACAACTTAATTATTTACTTGCCTCTGCTGAATTCAAGAACTAAGCCTTAGGCATTCAACCTTGAAAACCATTAGCTAAAACTCTTCAAACACTGGGAACCTGGCAACACAGTACCCATGCCAAGCACAGTAGACAAGGACAGGTACAAAAGTTTTGTAGAAATAAGCACAGGGGAGAGAGACAAAAAGAAATTGAAGGAAATAGTCACTTTGTTGTGGAGGGGTGTGAACTGCAGAAGTGTCAAGACTGGCTTCTTGAGGGGCTGGTTGCTACCCTGATTGAGAGGAACATGGATGGTAACCTTGTTAGCAACTTTAGTTTTATTTGCTGCAACATGCAAGACAACTTGGAGAAACAGGCGAAAAAAACCACACTGAGATGAAGATAAAACTCCAGAATTAGTAAGCCACCAGTCAAAGAGTTAGATGTGGCTTACAGCTGAGCTTAGCAATGCATGAGAACAGTGGCACCTAGATAACACCCTCTAAGTTTTAGGTTTTAGGCTACTAGAAATTGTGACAGGTGACCAGTGGGGAGGTAAAAAAGAAAAGTAAATCCCAGCCATATGCCATTTGGAGCATCTTGTAGCAAACAGTCTGTCCAAATATGCTGATTTTTCAGTAGCCTGAAGTTAACATTGCTCAGGGCACCATAGAGAATGAATGCTAACTCCAAGAACATCTGCTGTCGAATGTGCCTTATTAAATTATACATATGCAACCACTTAAATATACTAACCACTGTCCTGTTGGCACTATGTTTTCCAAAAGCTACAAGAAATAAATCAACCCCCTAATCTTTATAAAAAATGCCTCTTATACTGTTTGCAATAGTTTGTATCTGCACACAGGCCTGGAGACAAGTTCATTCCACACATTGGACTGTACTTAAACCCTCAGAGAGCCGAGGTTTTGCTCCTGTTTTTGCTCCATAACCAGAAATTTTTTGCTTAAGATGTTTTACTTCTCAGCAAAACACTGAATAACATGCAGGTATTTCATTAATTTTCACATAACTTTGTGATCAGAGATTATGATATAGTCTTTTTTTTTCCTAAACACTGTGCAAAGCAAATCAAACAGGGAGGCTTAACACACATTCAGTCTTCAAGACACAGTGATCTCAGTTTCATGAGTCCCAGAAAAAAAAATAAGTGTCCTGCTGGCTATGTCACCTTTCATGCTCACAGTGAAATAAACTACTTCTGGGTGAAAACCAGTCTTTTATGAAAGAAACCATAATGTGATATTGGATATATAAAGGGAAGGCACAATGACAGGAGAAGAGCAAACTGCTTGTTTGAGAAAGAGCTGAACCTGACTATGGAGAGGTTTTGTACCACAGCTTGAAAATCTCTGGGTGAATGCAAGGGACATGAGACATGCATGGCACTTTGGCTATGTTCCTGGGCTCTGGACAGAAGGGAAGGTCAGTGTAAACCAGGATAAAATCAACACCATGGTGCCACCATGTAAGTAGTAAGTAAATAAATCTGTGTTTGGAGTCTAAAATGGCCAGCCTGGAACAGCCTTTTTCCTGTCCTGAACAGGTAAAATTTGGGAACCTTTAGCACCTGGGTGCTACCTGTATGTTCTCACAATTTTCCCAAGGTTTTTGAGGGCTCCCAGGTTTTTTTAAGTGATAATAGGATCAAACTCCCCTGTGACCTTCTTGTGACTCCCACCAGAGGGACACACCCAGATCACACCAAGCACAACAGAAACCAAGGGGCTGCTGCAGAAGGTACAATGGCAGATGACACAGAAAATATTCCAAGGGCTCTAACCAGCTCCTGACCCCACTGCTTGCTGCACCCACATGTGCCCAAGCAGCATCAGTGCTTCCCTACCACAGGCAATCTGAGAGAGCCAAATCAAGGACTTTAGCCAAACCCTCCATATGTGAAAGCATAATGCTACACGTAATCTACACAGAATTTTGCAGCATGGAATCTGAGCACCTCAAATACAGTTGCAAGCACAAGATTTGAGGCTGGGGGAACCAGCAGGGTTTGTGGCTACTCTCAGAAGAAGCATCTGACAACTCTGTTGAGCTGCCTTGGCAAAGGCCAGCAGGAAGTTCAAGAAAGGCATGGTACAAAGTTACTAATGAAGAGTCAAACCAAAGTATGTGCCAGTTACCTCTTTTAGATGCAAGAAAGAATCTCAATTCGTTCACTTCCAATAAAAAAAAATAAAACAGTTGAGTCAGATGTAGACATTACCTTTGCCGGGTCTCCAGGATTCCCTTTGCTCTTGCGGTGGTAAATCCTGAGACAGCATCAGTTGCATCATTTGTACTTTTGAAACCCATTTCCCTTTCCTGCCCTTGAGCTTCTTACTCCCAGTAAGAGAAAAGCTCAAATTAAAAACACATGTTTTAAAAGACAGCTATTATAATTTCAGAAATAACTTCCTGCCTCAAAATTTATCCTCATAGTAAAGCTACATCACTGGAAAAAGACAGAAAAACAGCACCCTCTTTCCACATTCCTATTCCCAGCTACCCTTCTAGCACAACCCTTGCCTTACCCTTTACATAAATCAGCTGTTCTTTTAGCAGCATCAGCTGTAAAGATTCACGGGTGTCCTCCCTGATCTTCCCTCTGCATCTGTCAACACTCTCCGTTAAAGCTCTTTGGCTGCAAGCTTAGTGTATTTCCTATTGTTGTTTACAAATGCTGTTTAAGGAAACATTATTAGAAGGTTCTTCTCAAACCTCACTCAACTCCTTCTTTAGGGACGGAAATCTGTTAGTAGCAAAATTTTCAGCAGAGGTCCCTACATTGTCTGTTCAGTGAAGATCAGAGACTTTTGAAGATCTGATGGGAAGGGATGCAGTTAGAGTTTAGCAGTGAATTTCAGCCTGCAGGCAATTGTCTCCTCTACAAGAATGTATCTAGTAATAAGAGTCTTAGGTAAGTGTATAATTGCATTGCTGTTGTAATTAAGAAATTGATCATTTCCTGTGGTTTAAGCATTAACCAGTGGCCTTTTTTTTTGCTGAGATTTTAATACTGACAAAGATATTACTGTCATTTGCATAACAAAGTGACAGGATGACTCTGCTTCTATTGAATATCATTTTTTAATCCTAGAATGGATAAAAAGCCTAGACCTATGGAAAAATGTGTTTAGGGAAATAAATTGCTCTTTCAGAAGTAGACATTTGATGTTGCTGTTGGCTCTGAAGCACATGCAGAAGCATAAGCTATGTAAGAGCAGAACTTTTTCCTCTGTTAAAGTGACATTTTCCAAATGGCACTGCTCACAAGAAGTAATTCATGACTTCCCTGAGGGTTTGGGAGCTGCTTTTTGTGCCATCTGTTGGTGAAGAGGTAGCTAAAAGGACCGTGCAGACGTGGGTTCTGACTCTGAAATGAGTATCTCAAATACCATTGAGAAAATGTGATAAACTGAGTCACAGAAAGTGCAAATCAACTGAGGAAAAACCTGAATCCACCTGCTTACTCCACGTTTTTAAACAGGTGAAGTTTAAAAACAAGTTCCAAGTGCAAGAAATGCTAATTCACATCCAAACTGCCAATCTGAGAAACAGTCAGGGTCCTGAGTGGGGAATCACATAGCTGAATGATGGGGACTTGCCATTAATCTATAAACAGCACCTCTGTTAAGAGGAGGGTGCTGGAAATGAGTCAGGGGAGGTTGACTCTCCTTCCTATAGATGCTTTCTTTTGATGGAGTTCTCCTCCTTCCTCCTCTGTCAAAGGGATCGACACACTGCAATTATGGGTTAGATTGGGCAACTGGGACTGATTTTGCGGGTTTCATCTTTCTTTTTTACCAACACTGCAGAAGACTTTGCTTAGAGCAAAAGAAGAGGAGTAATTGCATTAGCATTGAAAACAAATCTCAGAAAGTAGTGTTCTCTAGGTCTAACCAATTTAATGAAATTTATTTAACTTAAACCACAAGAGCAGAGTACAGAACTGAAGGTTTTAATCTCACATTTTGTTATCTGTCTTTCTCTGTATGTTTTACATATATGTGTATTTTTTAATGTATATATTTACAGCAGAATGTTCACTATTAAGTGTGTGCATATCCAGTGACACATTTAATTTTGATGCTTTGACAAAACTGCCTAAAAGACCCTCGTCCTTTTCTGAAATATTGCAAAGAAGCAGCATGATTCTATGTTTTCCAAGGCACTATGTTTTTCAGAGAAATACCAGTTTATTGGAAGTGGGAATAGATTTTTAATTTCAACAGTAACAACTGACACTGCTATGGCAATGCTGACCAAAAGAGGACCAGTAGGCATGAGCTTGGAAAATTGTCCTGCTCTCTGCCAGACCCTTCAGCATGTACCAGGTCAGCAAAGTGTCGTTTCCTTGCACCATTTTTCCTGTAAAAATAAAGTAGTTTGATCATGGTACATGCCCAGGAAGGGGAGACTCATGTTCTTATCAACAGTGTGATCTGTAAAAGGGATCAGAAGAGCCAGGGTAGAGAAGAAGCTTCTTCTGAGTACTTATGGACTTTCATTCCCATTCTTTAACGTGTTTTGTACAAACTTCAGAAGCCAAGACACCAATGTGGGGAAAGTTAAGGCTGGAAGTGAGGTCAAAAATGTATGGGCTGAAGGTCACTGGAAGACTTCTGGTGAATTTTGTGGGAAGTGAAAAAGGATTTCTGTGTACTGTGGGTTAAGAAAATATGTAGTGAAAGAAAAATATGTCTCTTGAAAGTAACCTTTTTCTGCTGAGGCCTGCATAATATTCTTCTTTTTTTGCCCTGCCTTCAGCATTCCATCTGGCTCAAAGTATAGATAGACAGAGTGGAAACCCTTCCAGTCCTAAAGAATATCAGTTCTTGTATCTGGATTTTTCTAAGAGAAGAAAACACATACAACTTCTTCTCCAGGCTTGCTTTTAGCAGTCTGTACCCTTCCTGAGCTTTAAAATTTACCTTTCTTGTCCTCAATAAATTATAAAGAGTTGTTTCAGTTTTCATAAAACTAGTTCTTGGAAAGAATTTTTTTTCCATTAAAATTTTTATGTACTGGGAGCTTTCACAGTAGATTTGCACTGGAAAATTGGTCTATTGGATGTATTTTGACTAACCTGAAGAAGGACACTGATACTTGCTGTGATAAGGGAGTCTATTCATACCATCTAATATCAGCTTCTAAATGAGGCACCTAAATGAAGATTTTAGCAGTAATAGGCTTCCATTGAGCTAATGGAGCAAGATGGGATCTTGCAGAGAACTATTTGTGAGAGCTGGATGTGCGAACTCCAATAGCTAAAGAGGGAACTTCAAGGTGCATGAATCCTTTGGTGCCACAGAAGTGGAAATAAGTGAGCAACGTTCTCTCTTTAATGCTCTTCCCTGGGGGTGACAACAGACTGTGATTTCCTCCCTGAAGATGACATCCCCTGGGGGCTTACTCAGAGGTTATGTAGTGAGGATGCTCTAGAGCCTTAATTCTGAATTTCTTCAGTGTTTTTGATTGACCTTCAGAGCTCAGTGGGCCAGGTGATGCCAGACATGCCTACGCAGAGATTCCATGTGTGACTGTGATGGGATGTGCTACAGTCTGAGACCTACAGGGCAGTTTCAGCACAGAATGTGTTCCCCAGCTGCAGACCCTAACACACTGTCTGCATTTCATGGGACTAACTTGCTGTCACCTCTGTGGTACCCCACGTGCTGTGGTTGTCTGGTCATAGCAACCTGGTAGTCTGTATGAACAAATTTACCTGGAGAAAGACATGATGTCTAAAGCAATGTCATCCCTCAAGGAACTTAATTCGGCAACTATTAGTGGCAAAAACAACGCATAACTTTAGAGTAATCTCTCTAACATAGAGTTTAAAAAGTCTCTTTGCTGCTGCATGGCTGAGTAATGGGAAGGAGAAGCACGTTCACTATAAAATATAAATGAAGTTCTCCCCCCTCAAACACATCTCTCTGGAGTGTCAAAGGGATGAATTGCCTCACTGGTCAGCCTCAGTGCAGCACTGTGCACCCTGGATTGGAGCCAGGCCACAATAGATACCGAAACTCTCCTCAGAAAGGCCCATCTGAGTTATTTCCCTTCTGGCATCACCAATCTCAGAATGGCCCCTCTGGCTGGTTTCCAGCTCACAGAGTGCCTGTAAATTCCTCTGTAGGTGTTGATAGATGCTGGTACTTATTCTGTAAGATGGAGACAAAATTAAAGTTGCCATGGGTTTATTAGAGGTACTATTTTATGTGATACACAATGACCTACCTTGAAAGCCTTCTGCAATAAAGGCTTGCTAATATCCTAGAGCATCTTCTAGGGTGTTTTTCAGGAGGCACCAGGACAGTGCTTCAGTAGACAGTTCCTGATAGTAACAAGGTGCTAGAGATGCTTGGCAGAACCACACAACAGCAACACCCACCATTTGCTAAGGCCCTAACTTGATTTTACTGCTCCTGCAGTCCTGTTGATGACTTTTTGCCTGTGTATTGCCATGGCCACAAGGATACACATAATTCTACAGAAGGCAATCTCTGTGCTCTGCCTCTCAGGACAGGCAAAGATGTCACAGGTGCCATCAGCTGCACTCAAGGGGCTGGGCTTCTGCCTATTAGCCCTGAGGTGCTGGTGTGTTTTAGACAGACTCCCCTCCAAACAGAGGCGGATGTACCCCACCTCATCAGAAAGAGCATTGCACAGAGCCCAGGGGGATGTAATGCTGGCAGGGGGGTGAGGAGCAGCAGCTGTGTGCTCGCTGATTGCACACCCATGTTACTGTACAGAGCACTGCTGGAACAGGCAGGGTGAGTGATTTTTTCAGCAACGGTGAGTGAATCACTGCTGGCACACTCATTTCACCCAGAGGAACTATGAGCAGCGCTGAGATAGTCTTAATTTGTCTCCGTTTATGCAGGAGACAGAAGGTTTTGGTGTTTCCAAAGCCTTGTGCAAGGGCTACAAGTAACTTCTTGTCACTATGACAGCAAAGACTATTGAAATAGAGAGGGTCCATGGAATCTGCTGTCACTTGGAGAGAGTCTCTTTGTACTCCTTTGCCTTGTTTCATAATAAATTTTGTTTGTGTTCTGCAGAATTAATTTTAACTGGCTAAAACACAGCCTGGGAGAATAACCAGCGGTCTGGAAGACAGGAGTGATGGGGTTTTTGTTTCAGTCTGCCACTGCTTTGCACTGCAGCTTTGAGCAATCTGGCCTAGGGCTGCAACAGGTTCAGGAGAACCATACCCTGTCTTGTATATATATACACATGCATACAGATATCAGCACATGGTGTATTACCCCCTCACTAAGTCAAATGTTAACTCATAGGTGCTGTCCTGTTGTGAAGCACGGACAAAAGCGTGGCGTGGGAGTCAGCAGCATGAGCCAGCCAAAGCAGAGCACGAGCAGAGCTGAAGAAAGTAGCAAAAGCTTTGGATAACAACATATGTAAATACAGATTGGCATGCATACCTTAAAAGTACATGCTCATAATCTTATGACCAGACAGCAAATTGTTTGGGCAAGCACTACTCCCTGAATGTTTTCTCCCTGTTGGGGAAAAATGAGGCACAGGCAGTAAGTGAATTTTTTGGGATCACGTAGCAGGTTCAAGGTACAGTTCTGAAGCTGATCATGGACTGGACTGGCACTGTGTCACTGTGAAGCACTGTGTCACTGTGAACTTAAATTCATGTTTCGTGATTAAAATACCTCTTCTAACGTCCAACATCTCCTATAAAGACAAATATCATCCCCAAATGTCAATATTCTAAGAAATAAAAATCTCTGAATAGGTTGCTATAAAGAACATTTTTATGAGGCTTACTTTCCTAATTAGAAGTTACCAAGGCAGTCTTAAAGTTTTGTAAGGAACACTGAATAAAGCACAGCCTTAAGCCAACAGTGAATGTCTCTTATTGTTAGTCATAGCTAGTGGCAAGGTCTGTCCATTGTGTTTTGGCATCCATGGTTTTGTTCCTGACTGTGGACATGTCCTTGTGAGTGAAAAAGATGAAGAGAACATTTTTCTTTTAGATGAAGAAAGTTACATGGCACAAAGCTATCATAACAACAAAGCAGAAGGACTGTCTGGAAGAGGTAAATGCACTGCCTTCCATAAAAGGGGAAGAGTTTAATGAGAAATCTGTGATATTTTTAGAAGTACTTATGAGCCTAGCACAGATTTATTGATGGTAGCTGAAATGCAAATCAGAAATGTTGTCATAAACATTCCTAAAAACAGAAAAACAATTATTTAAAAAACCAAACAAAATGAAATCAAACAAAAACAGCCACACAATCCTTTTTGGTCCACATCTAGTTCTCTGAAGAAACTTTGCCAGAACTATTTCACTACAAATCTGCTCCTCTGTGTTGTTAGTTTGTCTTCCAACAGCACTACACAGGAACACAGTGACTCTCACATCTTTTGGGCCATTATTATTTCATGTGTGTGGGTGACACTGCCACTTGAAGATGCACGGCAGTGACGCATCGTGGCCTGGTGACAGGAGTGGGCTGGCTTCTCCTCTCTGTCACTGGGGTTCTCTGCAACTGTGACTCTGCAGGGTGAGGAGAAGAAAAAGAAATGTGGATTATATTTGGCATAGCAGTGCTGTAATCGACCTTAAGGGCAGGAATAAGGATAGAGGTGTCATCATTCATGAGTTGGATGGGGCTCTGAGCAACCTGATCTAGTGGAAGGTGTCCCTGCCCACAGCAAGGGGGTTGGAAGGAGATGATCTTAAAGGTCCCTTCCAACCCAGGCTGTTTGATGATTGTATGATCCACTTGTAAGGCGCTGAACAAGCTTTGAAGGCATGAGGAGGACGATATAGGAGGGGTGTACAGAAACCAGCTGATGATAGCTGACAGCACTGAGCAGATCCAAACCAGCTGTGTAGGATTTTTCATCTCACTTGGTGCTTCAAAACAGAGATTGATGCCAAGTCCCAAAAATATTCTGTTTCTAGTCTTGTAAGTGAAAGGAAAAGGCCTAAGTTTGATCTCGGCACAAGACAGGAAAATGTGGGGGTAGTTTTCTTTTTTCTTTAATGGATCTCTGTATAGTAGCTGAGTGCTGCTTTTATCAATTCTGAAAAGATAAGCAGTATATTGAATAATAAACATACTAATAATTTATGTTTTGAATGGAGAAAATCAGGCCCAGTTCTGCCCTCCATGCCATTGCAGGCACTGAGCATGCAGCTCTCATTTTGAGTTTTACCTTACAGTGCTGCATGTGGGCGCTCAGATGTCACTCTGGAGCATTTTGTTGCCGTTGATTTAATGGGAATACCATTGTGGCTGTATGCACTACCCTGTGCCAGCTCTGCCTTAAATATGGAGGGAGACATGAATCTCATGAGAGCTACTTTTATCCCTTAAGTCCCTTAGGCAATAGGGGTAATTTTGGTTTCAAAACTCTCTTTGCATTCCTTTTCAGCACTTCTGTTCAGAGGCTGCAGTATCTGTTTCCTCTGTGACTCCTGCATTAATGACCTTTATGAACGTATTCTCAACCCAAACAAAATTTATTAAAAAGAGAAAGAAGAGAAAATTGATTAAAAGAAAGAAAAGGTTTATTTAATATTTTACATGAATTTATTTACATTCCTCGTGAGTTAAACTGTTCAGCTATGTGATAAAAATAAAAAGAAGTATGACTAGTTCACTTTTCATGAAAATCAATCTTCTGTCTATTCAAATCCTCTGTTATCATGCACTTTCTCTCTAGAGAGCTGTGAGTATCCTATGTGTCCTCAGCAGATTTTTCTACAGGTAAACATAGAATAGAAGTTGAATCCATCACTTTGCTGACAGCTGGCTCATTGAGGTGGTTATCTTAAGTGTGATTAACCACTGTTTTTCAAATGCTCATTGTCTGTTTCAGAAATTGCCTTGCACAATTTGTAACAGCTCAGCAGAGCAAAAGTTACTCTGGCATCATCTTTATCAAAGTTTCCTTTACAGTAGTTTTCCATTTGAGTTGATTTCTAACGCACTAAAATAATTAATTATGGGCAGATCCCTGGACTCGGCTTAACATTTGCCCAGCCTGAGTCTTGCAGTAAGTTGGAAACACTGAGCTGACTGTCTCCAGCTTTCTGATATTTGAAACCTGGAATCAGCCTGAGGTTTGAACTATCTCTGCCACCATGAAATAGCAATTAAAATGCAATTACTCGTTGGCATTGTACCAGAACTTCACCTATTCTCAGCACTCCTAAAATGCGAGAAATAAAGGGAAATGACTGTGGTGTGTGAGTGAATGGTGATCTAAGCTGCATGGGTAGTATGTAAATGAATGTGCTCTTCTCCCACTGTCTTCTAAATCAAGTATGAAGGCAGTGGATGGCTAAAATGGAGAAACTTCACTTAATGATGTTGCCTTGTCCTAGCCTGCTACAAGACAACAATGCAATTAGGAAAGGCTGGCTGACTAATAAGCACACTGTTGTTGTGGGCTGTAGGAAGGTGTTTCTTACCATCTCTCAGAAAATGCAGGCAGCTTTTCTGAGCTGGACAAAATCACGTCCTTGCCAAGGCCTGTGTCTTAGCTGTCTTTTAAATTTTTTTTTTTTAAAAAACAGAGCTTCTTGTTGCTGAGCCTTAAATGACAGAAAATGGCATTTAGTCATGTCTGCTCCTTGCTCCACATCATCCTTCCCCTGACATAACTGCAGGGATCAGTCTAACCCCCTAGTGAGCCTGGGACAAGCATAAACTTGCGGTTGAATGGAAACCTTATCTGTGCAGGGCTGAAGCCTCATCTGTCAGGACAGTCCTGCTGATCCAGAGCAAACCAATTGCTCTTCTAAATGGCTTTGAACTGGGGAGGGTTTAACAGTGTAAACAAAGCACTCCAGCCATATTTCTCCCTATTTTACTGAAGGATGAGAGATCCAGGCCTCAGTGTGGATCTTTTCACACAGTTCCATTACTTTTAGCGAAGCAAGAGCTGGAAGTCATTTTTATGGGGTAAGCTGTACATCTTGTACAGTAGTTTTGTTTTCAAACCACTCTGGGAGATTTCAGACACGTATCTTCCATTTGCTGTAATACACTTTGGCTGTAATGAAAGATGTGTGTCTGAATCCCCCAGGCTGCTTTGGAAGTCCCAGCTATAGAGTGTGATTTAAACCCCCTGAGGTCAGGTCTCTCCACTGATATCAACAGGTCCCAGAGTAAAGGAGGTTTCTCTATTGGATGTGTCTGTAAATGCAGGATCTCACAGTGACCCATTCTTCACTTCAGGCACGCTTTAGTCGGTAGTGGCCAGGGTTAGAGAACAGTGGCATTTTCCAGGCTGCCGGGTGATGAAGCAGCCACAGATACAGTGAAGTCTTTAGTGCAATCACTATTAGAAATGGATCAGGGCAGGGGGAAGGTTGCCTAAGAGGCATTCATTGGGATTACAAGGATTGAAGAGGATGCCCAAAAATATGGGAAAGATTTTGAGTTGGTAACTTAAATAAATGTAAAAGGCAGAAATACATTTTACACCTTCTTTATACACAGCTTAGTTTCTCAGCCACTTTTCTGCGTCTGGAACATCCAAGATTAGCTTCAGCTAGTAAGAGAAAAGTAGGGGACACTAATATTCTCAGTCATACAGAAAAGGTTTTCAGGGAGCTGTTTGCTTTCACTTTCAATTTAGGGTTTATCTGCCAGTCAGGAAAGATTCCCCCACAGAGAACAGCAGGGACTGTTTTCATTTGGAAATGTAAGAAGGGAAAAGGAAGAAGGCCATGGGAAAAGTAAAGTGTTTGTTTTTTCTTTGTATGTGGGATATGGTCCTCTCTCCCAAGTCACTAAAATTTTCCCTGCTGTTTGCAGGGACAGTGGCAGTGCTGCCTGTTTCTTCTTCAGGCAGGAAGATGTAGCTTCGATGTCCATAAGCACCCAAAATGAAGATATTGCACTCTCTGTAGGCTGCTGGGGAGCATTTGGTATGTTTAAACCGTGGAGAATATAAGATTTGATTTTGTGGGTCTGTGGAGCACTGCAGGACGACAGCAAAAGTGCTTCTTATGTTCCAGGGAATGGGCTGGGGGCTCAATCTCTGTGGCTCTGGCTGTGTTCACAGCTGAGAGTGTTGCGTGACTGTGCAGCTGCCAATTGATATATTGGAGAGTTTAATTAATCATTAATAGACTTAATCACCACAGCACTGGGCCTGTCCTTAGCTCCAGAAGGTGGCTGAACCTCAGAGAGTGTAGTTTAGATTATGCTGAATTTCTTGTCAGCCCTTTGAGAAAACCAAGAGCAGGAGAGTTAACAGCTGTGTTTTACAAGAAGCAGGCAACTTTTCCTTTTTAACAAAAGTTAACTTTCAAAGATATCTTTCGGATTTTAATTTGTCTTTTTTCCCCCATGAGTTTTCCCATTTTGACAAATCAGTCACACAAATCTAGTGGAAATCACTAGATGGAAACTGTTTCTAGTGGAAAAAACTGAGAACAGGGCATCATTGTCAGTAGATTTCTGCAGGCTGAGGTCATGGTCTTGTGAATTCAAATTATGAAAATATGATAGAAATGAGTTCGATCATCAGGAAAATCCAGGAATCACTTGACAGGTCTGAGTGTGTGGTGCAGAACAGAGAACCCTCATTTCTATGAAAAGATGACAATATTTTGAAGAGTTCCTGCATCCTTAGGCTCTCCAGAGGGACCTGGAGCAAGAAACTGTACCTATTTGGGGATTTGATGTTATGTTCTTTAGCCTGTTTTACTGAAAGGAATGAAAATCACAAAGTAAATTAACGACTGTGACTGAAACTGGAGACAGTTCTTTATAAAACAAGTACAAAGTTTCTTCAAGCAAGGAGCTAATTTCTCAGCAATATGTTGCTACTCCACTGGTGCTGCACAGGCTCATGTGGTCTCAGAGTACAAAGAAGTCTTCCACAAAGTTAGAAAACAATGACTGCTCAACTTAGGAGAGATATCCAACTTGGCAAAGCTTACTTTTTTTCTGTTTGTAATTCTAACTATTCACAGGCAGATCCTTTCGGATTTGTGTATATGCCTGTCTGTGCACACATATGTACTTACATTTATACTTACACGCATCCCCCCCACACTCTTATTATGGAATATGAATCCAGCTTGTGATTGCAGAAAAGCCCTCATATTTGATGTGAAGCAGTGGTAAGCTGTCAGAGAATGGTATCATAGGTCGTTATGACAGGTTAGTCAGAAAACTGATGCGCTGGAGAGAAATACTATATCCATCTGGAAACCATATCCATGCTGGAAAACTGACAGGATTGTAGTTACATGTAGAGTTTGGAAGGAAGTATCCAGATGTAGGAAATCCCATTATAGTCTTCTGGCTGTATCACAATATTTCTTCATATACCTATAGGATTGTTATATTTGTCCCGTGTACACTCTGGATTAGATGTCACAAGATAAAAACTGGTTCTGATCTGTTGACTTTAACAGAGCTATCCTAATTCATGGCAGCTGATTATGTCTTGTACTAAATATATAAAATTAAGATTAATATATATCTTTTTTCTAAGGTATTTAGGTGGTTATTTTGTAATTCAAGCTATCTTTAAAGTCTCAGGGTGATGATAGATCCTCTAATTTTTCTGAACTTTCTAAGTCCAATGATAATATTTACCTGTGTGTTCAGACAACATAATTTGGGCTATAGCTTTGCTATTGCATCAACAATCTTGATTCTTTCTGAAGACACTGGTTTGGATGGCTAAGAGGACTGCTCTTAATCCATGTATATTTTGTCCCTAGATTGAAAAACCTGCTGTTGGTAACAAAAGACAATTATTTTACTTGTTCTCTAGGTAGGTTTGGTGTTTGGGACTTTCTCCACACCCCTGTATACACATGGCTAAAATCAGCTTTTCTTTTTCTAGCTCCACCAGAGCAGAGATGCAAATTTGGTGCATCAGAAGATAGTGCTCTTGCTTTCATTAACATTTCTTCCACAGAAAAAAACCTCAACCCAAAACCTCAAAAAACCCACCAAATTTCTTTTTTTTTTTTCATTTCTGTGGCTTTTTGGTCTAAACCAACACATGGAGAAAAGCAACAAGGGGGATATTTACTGTAGGGGAAAGAAAGCAGCCACTCATCAATGCTCCCTCATATTACTCTTGCTAGATTTAATTTCAGACTATCCAATTTTTATCCCATCTCAAATATCTCATTTCATCTCCAGTTTGTATGGTATTACAAGAAGGAAGGGCCAGAGTCAAACATTTATAGACAAAGTCTTGTTGCCTTTCCTTCTCATCCTTGTTTTTGTTTTTGTTAATTCTCTTCCTGTTTTCAGAGAAGCAGAACCATTTCCCAAACAGTATTGCTGTGAAAAACAACTTGAGGACTGAGTCATGTGCCAGCTCCTGTGCCAAGTCTCTGGTAGGACAGGGAGCTTTTGAACTATCCCATTGCTAATCAAACAATCTGGTGACATCCTGCCAACCCTTGTCATCTGCTGCTCCCTCTGCATGCACATTCGATCAGCTCAGCATCACATTCTCCCTGCTGTGCACAAAGTTTCTTTTCCTTTGGTAACAGCCAAAGGAAGGAGGGATGGACTGATTTAAAACTCTTGGCTCATCTTAGCTGGCTCATGACAGATATAGTCTCAAACTGGTCTTGTAAGTCACTTTTTCTTAACTAGAAATGACTTTTCACAATTGTTTTATATCTTTCTAGCCTGCTGCTCCATTTTTCTACCCCAGGTTCATTTTCCCAGGCTCTTTCTTAGGGTTTGATTCTGAACAGGGGAACAGTTTTCCTTTAGGGAAGTGGTAAAGGAGACAAACGTGTCCCACCTCTTTCAGACCACAACTGCCTGTGTTTTAAACTTTTTAAGCACTGGGTCACAGTAGGGAAAGATCTGTCCCAAAATGCAAACACTACTGGAGGAAGTATGCAATGAAATTCCTTATCTTTTCCTGAAATAGAGAGTGGTATCTTCTCCTTGTGTACAATGGCTCCCAGAGATTTAGTTGCCTCTCCACCTTCTTACTTTACAATCCTTGTTCCCTCCTTGGCTCTCGTTCTACCACAAAAACACAGAGCATGAGGAAGATTATGAAAGCGAAAATCCCCTTGGACAACTCAGATCAAGGATGAAAAACTACTGCTCATCAAGCATAGCTGGAATCATTCCCACATGCAGGGAAAGGTCAGTGAGTGTGAATGCCTGTGGAGAGCTTGTCCATAGGGATTGATAATTTTGAGTGACATGAGATTTCCCAAGCATATGCAGCAAAAGGAAAAATGCCTTGAAAACAAGCAGCTCATTTGTTTTTTGGGCTGAGGCCACCCTATCAAGTTTTGAGATCACAAACAGGGCTAAAAAGTTAATTTGATTACATTACTATTAGACGCAGGTCACATGGGTACTTAGCTTCACAGGGCTGGACATCAGGCATCTAAATATTCAAACAGGTGTGGATAGCAGGAATCAAATCAAGTTTCTGCAGCAGTGACTTTACAATCTACAAAGGGAGCATTTTCTAAACACAGAGGCTGAATTTAAGAGTTTAAGCTTTTTTAATAAGTATATGAATTAAGTATTCTTAGGAATTGTTGAGTTCAACAATTGCTGCTTCAGCCATCACTGGTACTACCTCAGGTAATACAGCATGCAGTGGCTGTGCTGACATCAGTGTGTTGCACTCCTTTGCACCGCTTTGAACCAGAACTGTGTGTGTGCCACTGGTCCTGTGCTGCTCAGCATAGCAGAGATCCTGCTAATATTTACTAGGGACAGAAATCCCTTCCTGATCAGCCCTGTGCTGCCATAGTTGTCAACGACCACCACCACAATCAAGTGTTAAGTGATGGTGACTGATGAAGGTGAAGCCCCTCAGAGACAAAGAGCGATTTTTCACTGGTTATCCTTAGAGTGCTTTTTCTCTAAATGCTCCCTTTGGGTACTTGCTTCTTGCTGGTTATCTACAGCCTGGGCATCTATTCCAACCTGGAATGGTGGGCAAGATACTGTACATGTGTGTCATATATGTCATAATCAAATGGAAAGGGGATAACTTCCAGAGGACAGTTCTTGACTTTTCAGAGGTTTCTCTTTCTGTGGACGATAGAAGTAGTCAAGAACAAAACTAGGAGAGATATCCAACCTGCAGCCAGCTGGCTAGAGAATCACCTAACTCCTAGGTGTCTAAGTGAAATACATGCCCTATTTTGACAACAGGTTACTCGGGGTATCACAGCCGGGCTCATATTTTGCAGTGCACTTTTTTGTCAGGGTTTTGGTCAGCTGCCTGTTTTCTTTCAGCATCCTGCAGCTTAGGGTAAACTCTTTAGTTCCATTTGATTCAAGGCTATGGAGGGGGAAGGATGGTAATGTATAGGAAGTCAAATTGGTCTTCCTTCCAGGGACTTTAAAATAATGGGACTTTCCAAGAAGATCCAATGACCAAAAGGCAACGTGTGCCCACAATGGAGCAGTTACTGGAAGGAGCAAGAAAAACTATAGATTTTCAAATACTGCTCTCTTTTGCCTGTTGTTGACAGGGTAAAGAAATTGGTGTCTTGCTTTCTCTGCCTGTGTGGCATGTTCCTGGCTAGTGATAATGCATCAAATACATTAAGAAGCATTACAAGATCATTTTTGGTAGTTAAAATTTGTTGCAGTTTGGATCATTAAGCAATTCTCTACTTAGCATTTTCTTAAAAGAAAACACATTACAAGGCCATCAAAATTGCTGATATCACATTTATCTGAAAATAATGGTTAGCACTGGAGAGAGAGCTATTGGATTTTGGCAAACTAACCTCACAACTAATAATGAATGCCGTATGTTTGCTGAGAACCTAGTTTTACAACTTGATTTATAGAAGTAAATTTTTCTAAAAATTTCAAGCTTGCAATGCTGGATACATATAGAACATAAAGTCCTGCAAGGTAAGGGCCACTTTCCTCCACCCAGGAACCTGGTTTAGTGGAAGAATATAATAGAAAGGCAAATGTGTATTTCCACAACTTTGAGAAGGCTACTTTTCCAGCTTCCAGAAGTTTTAAATGCATATTTGTGGAGTGGGAGGGAAAGACCATAGCCTCAGAGGGATGTTTCTTCTATATTTTCCTCCAGTTTGAAGTAATAAAATTTTAAAACCTACTAAAGCTTATCCTGCAGCAAGGAGATCCATAACTCTGCATTGTGTGAAGTATATTTTTGCTTTGTTTTAAACCAACTTCCTGTTAAAAAACTATAAACACCTCGTAGTCCGTGTTTTGCTGGAGGCAAACCTTTCATATGCCACAAAAGATTTAATAGACCTCTATCCCGCAGCACCTCCTTCCCCACATCCATCTCATTTCCAGACTAGGCACCAAACTGATATTATTATTTTTCATGTCAAACTGCTCTACACCTCCATAAAAGCACTGAAATCCTGTGAAATTACCCAGGTGAATGGGAGTTCAGACATAAAAAAATACTGAATATGGAACACATGCAGAAAACCCGATAAATGTTATAAACTAACACATTTTCTTTGCTCCCATGTGAACAATCAGCCATGACTTATGAGCAAGATGAGTAAGAATATGTTCTAGAGGAACTAGTGCATACTGTTCACTGTGATTCTCTTCTGCCATCTGACTATCTCAGAGCTACTGTGGCTGCCTAGCTGGGGGGGACTAAACCATGGGCAGCATTGTGATCCCATGGGAATTGGGGGTAAGATGATTTTAGCCACAGGAAGGACTCTGCTCACAGCTTGTGCAAGGCACACAGCCTGGTTGCTCTCAGTCAACATTGGTGACTTGTCTGATTCTCCACAGACCACAGGCTGTGGACTTGGGTTGAGGTCCTCCCAGGCCCTTGTCTCACAGAGCCTGCAGGAGCTTTCCTGGCCCCATCAGAAGCTGAACAAAATTTCTTTAAATGGACTGCTCCATTTCACCTCTCCATAGAATCAAAGAATCATCAAGCTTGGAAGAGATGTTTTAAGATCATCAAGTCCAGCCATCAACCCAGCACTGCCACTGTAACCCCTACACCACATCACCAAGCACCAGGTTCAGATGTCTTTTACAATCTCCAGGGCGTTTTTGTTGTTTGTCATTTTACAGACTAGTCTGCCTTTGAGTTTCTCACCCTCCTGAAGCACCTATTCACTTCTCTTCCAGCAGATCCACCACAAGAGCGCAGATTCTCCTCTGTCTCTGAGCTAACACCTTGGAACAATAAGTGGATTCAACGCTGACTCTCTTCAGCATACGATAAAAATATCTAACTAAACTGTGGAATGAATGGATTTTAAATTCCAGTAAGAAGATATCCCTTGTAGCTGTGTATTTTGTACTTAAATACCTGTCACTGAGTTGCGGCCACTTCTGGGACAGGGAGTGAGCCCCACTGAGCAGCCTGCCAGAGCGGGATAGAGAGGTGGAATAGAAAGTTAGAATAGAAAAAATAAGACAAAACTTTTTGTAGCAGCACAGAGAACTTTAAACCTTGTTGAGCCTGTGCATCTTACAGTCAGTGAGCATTTAAGCTGTGTGATATTTGATATTAATTTTTCTAAACTTTCAAAGAGTCACACAGATGCTTTTGAGGCTGGAGGGGTTTACACCAGAGGTTCAATTCTATGAGCCATTGCCAATTGTTACAGGAACTGCAGAATTTTACTTTTTTACGCTTTCAGCAACTACACGAACGCAAACAGGAAATTTTCTGCTTTTTACACTTGCCATGAAAAGGAAAGGTGGTCAGAAAAATTCCCATACCTGAGTATTAAAGAAACCCTCAGTGGACATTAAAGTGCACTTTTATTGTTTTGAACATCCAAGAGCAGCTCTTCTGCAAATCCCACCTCACTATATGGATAATTCTCTCTCTGGAGTTCATTCCTACTTTACATACTTTTATAGGCCATGGTCTCTGGATGTACAGGTCTCAGCTATGACTCAAAGCAAATACTGTGTAAAACCCTGTAGATCAAACAGCATTGATTTACTCTGAAAGCCTCTCAGGTCTTGCTGAACAGCTGAAGAACTGAAAATATGTCCAGAAGGGTGCAGATGGAGCTGGCTGACTCAAGGCTATACCCTAGATTACAGCCATCATGTGGACCATGAAACGTGACAGCGAGCCAACACATTGCCCACATTATCCACCTGGGAAGAGGTTTGATTCTACACCTTATGAAGAAGATGAAAAAGTTTGCATCTAATACCCAGCAGAGAAGAAAAAATTTCCCAAAAAAGGATTTCAGAAAAAAAGGACTCCATTCCAACCTTTTCTGTAGAAAGTAGGTTTGTTTTTTTTTTCCTTGGAGGAAAAAAGTGAGTAAGTGAAAATTTTTCTAATTTTTTTAATTGTAGAACAATTCCCTAACAGGTAAAAAGCTGAAAAATAGAAATTGATGGACAAGATGCTTTCTTTTGAAAGTAACATCATCACTTTTACAAAACACCAGTGGAGGGAATGCTACTTTAAAATTGAAAAGCAGCCCTTAGCTGTGCGAGTCCTACTCTTAACTATTCTGTCAAAAATTTTATGATGATTTTTAAGTGGAAAATTAGTGTAAAAATTACTTTTTGCAAATAAGAGTATTAAAATAGTGTTTTAAGCAAGAAGGAAAAGCACTTTTTCCTATAAAACCTCATTTCAGCAAGTCATTATTACACCTCTTACTATTAAAATTGCATTTTGGACTTGTCAGGAGAGGAATTAGTTCACTTTGCAGTATTAATGCCCACCACTGCAAATAATTTTCCTTCTGAAAAAAATGCACCAAACTTTGGACTAACCTCTGTGTTTTTTCATTGCTCAGCACTGTAGAGGCATAAAGGCAAAATTGGCCAAAGATCCAACTCAAAGCCCATTAAAAATCAATGAAAAGCTTTGCAATGGTCTTCTAGTGTGGGTTACCTCCCCACTGAGTACAAATGAAATTAATCTGTCAGGCAACAATAATACAGTGATATAATTAACTTTCTTAGAACACAATCATTTTAACTTTCATTAAAAGTGATGAGTTTCCTTCAATTATGGTGCCAAGATGCATTTTGTTGTTGTTTGCTTGTTTGCTGTTGAAAAAGTAAATAAATCCTTTCTTTTTGTTAATTTCCCTCTGGACTGGGGATAGTTCCTGTAATGAAGTCCAGCTTCCAGGGTCATGCTTGAGAATGTGGTGACAAATAGGGACATCAGTAGAACGGGGAAATAACAGCCATTTTCTTAGTGGAGCCAGAAGCATGCACATTTCACCCAAAAGTTAATGGGAACTCGATGCAATATTGATTCTGCCTGAACACCAGTTCCAGTGGTAAGATGGTATTACAATGAGAGACTGCACAAGGTTTCCAGAGATGGGCTTGTGAGTGGAATGCTTGGGCCCAGAGTCTGGAGAGACCATAGCTTTGGGCATCTTTGTTTTGAAAAACCCTCTGACAGACAGGAGGATGTCTTGTACCTCAGGATTTCATTGGGTTTTGGAAATTCAGTAGTTCTCACTGACTTCCCAGTGCCATGATTGAATTGTGCTTTCTCTTGGGGCAAGAACTACAAATGAGCAGCAACTGCCTCCTCTGCTGCAGTTCTTCCCTTCTCAGCAGAATCTCAAGCCACTTCTGACTGTCTGCTTGTGACTGCTTTCCAGCCCGAATCTCACATCTCACCAGGGTGGCAGGGAGGTGGAGATGTTTGCCCTTCTGCTGAGCACACGACGCTTCTTGCCTGCAGACCTTAATGACAATTAGAGAGGAGAGCTGCACCAAGCCACAGACGGGGGAAGCAGGGCATTAAATAAAGATGAGACTGGATCAAGTAGAGCTATGAGAAACTTGGCAGGTTTGATTCCCGCAGGTTCACAAAAGCATCTTCAGCTGCGATCCACTGAACTGCTGCCAAAGACGAAAGTCACAGGGGCGGTCTCAGCCTGGACTACAGAGGAGGAGAGGCCAACTGAGTGTGAATTTCCCTTGTATTCACTCCCTGTCACATTTTTATGCACATTAAGGTTTATACTCCTCTCCCCTTTCTTTTACTTTGCAATCTCTTACTTGAAAATATCAAAACAAAATTTACGGTTTTCAATGGAAGACAATAGTCCAGAATAGAATATAGTCAGCTTTCAGAGAGGTCCAGATAGACTGGTTTTGACTTCATAAAGTAACCACAGATATTTCTTTATTCTTTGAAAAACCTAAGGTGCAAGATGACTGAAGGCGTGAAGATTACATGATACTAATATTTGGAAAAAGAGTCAGTTGTATCTTCAAGCATAAACATTGGGCTAAACAAGTAGAGATCTTGTAAAGAATGAACTGCAGAGTGTGGGGAGGAATTTGTTTGTGCTGATCTGAAGAATTTAGAGAAATGGAGCAAAGGAGTTAAAAAGTGCATATATGCATTTTTAATCTGGGTGAATTTATTCTGTTTTCACATTTTTTAGCAGTTACTTTAATATAGAAATCTAGCTTAATTTTTCATGGGATAAAATTGCCATTTAGATGGCAAAGAAATAAACCAGAAAAGTTCCACTTTGAGAAAGCTGACATAAGATGTTATTATGTCCCTGCCAGTTCTTTCCTGCCTCTTCCTCACCCCCAAAATATGCCATATGACACATTCAGTCAAACACCTACAGTTGCTCAGGAAAACCATTTTTAGGTGAAATTTCTATTCATATGGGAGGGTTTGCCTAGGTCACCCAAATCTGGTATTGGATGCACAGTTCTGGTTTATTCTTCTAGACAGCAAGCCCCCCATAATGTGGACAAGTCCTCCAGTGCATTGCCAGTGCCTTACCATCCCCTCCAAAGTAAAAGTTAGTGTCCTTTGCTTGGCCAGGTGTTGCTTTTTCTGGTATGCACAGAGTGCTGAGCTGGGTAACATATACTTCCCAAATAAAAGGACCAGGCACTGAGTATTAGTCCATTTTTGTAGGTGTGAAGGAGCAGGATGGATATCTTTCCCTAAAGCCATCAGGAAATCATTGAAATGTCACCTTTCAGCTTCATCCTCATGTTTGCATGAGCTGTCACTTACAGGTCTAATTTAAATAGCTCCTTGCTCTGTTTCTTGTCTTTTCTGGTCCTTACTTTTAGTCCCACTCAGAAGGCAGCACTTATTAAGGTGTGAGATTTTGCAGTGACCCCTATTAAAAATGGAATAACAAGATGAGCTGGCAGAAGCAAGTGGAAGCTACAGTGGTTGGGCAATAACATTCCTCTGCCCTGGTGGATACTTGTAAGAAGGGTAAAAGATACAGTTGACCTTTTAAACTCTGATTTAGGTCCCTTCTGCTTAGGATTCCTTCAGGATCTTTCTTCATTCTGTGCAATCTTTAATGTATGCGGTGGTTGTCAAGGAAATGCCTTGTTATATCTGGCTTAGTATTCAGCAAATATCCAAAGGGCTGAATGCTACTCTAATTAAAACCTATTTGCCTCAAATTTCTCTGTGCATCAGCTTTCCTCTGTGACTGCCCTTTATGCCTTGGCATTATCTCAGATGTTTTCCCACCCCATTCCTTCTGCTGCCAGTGGATTTGTTACCAGTTCAGTAGGTCAGTCTGAATTTTGCAGGGAGCAGCAGGACCACGGACTTGTCTGAGGGGCTCAGTAAACACGGGGCTTTTCTCTGCAGACCTCAGAGTCTTGAGTGCAAACAGCACTGGGCTTGCAGCCTGGGGCAAGGTAACTGGGGATGAGGGGTGAAATACGCTGTCATTATTCTGCTCCAGGGCTAAGCCAGTCTCCATGGCAGAGCTGTGAGCAGAAGGTGCCCAGGGCTATGCAGCCACTTGCAGTGGGGCACTTCGTGTAAAACATGCAGGTGAGATGGGGCAGCTTTTTTTTCTGGACATGTTTGGTGGTTAGGGGTACAAAGTGGGCCTTCCCTAGACATGGAAAATACCACATGGGTTTCTGTGTGGGTTCTGAGTACAGCTTGAATGCACATGGAATCACTGTCCTTTCTCAAATCCATTTAATCTCCTATGACTGATTTTTTATCTTTATTGTACTACCTTTGAAAAAGCCCAAACAACTCTTTTTCCCCACTATTTAATGTGGTCAAAAGAAAGGGAAAGCTTAGGGTAGAGGAACTGCCAGAGGATAGAGGGGTTGTCCTCCCTGCTCTCTGGCATCTCCTGTTACCTTTTTTTAGCTCATGCTTTCATGGGGAAGTGGGAGAGGCAGAGATCACCTTTATACCAAGTACCTGTCAGAGTGGTATGGATGTCAGAGGGTGGTATGGATGGATTTGATTCCTCTGCACTGCTGCCACCTGTGCTGTGGCAATGTATAATTAAAGACAGGAACATCATCAGGAGCTGCCTCTTGCTCCTAGCTCAGGATTAATGTCAGAGAGGATTGTATCCTCACCGCTTTCAAGTCATCAGCTCCTGTCAGCTCTCATGGGCATCTTGAGGCTTTGTTGCTTCCTCGTGCTTTGAGGCCTTCAGGATTTGAGAAAGAAGCTCAGAAATTATGTCCTTTATTTAAAAGCTTTCTTATCCACCAATTCCTTAAATATTATGTTTTAAAAGAAAAGGCTGTCATGAAAATAATCCGACTGACATGAAGTCTTTAGGCCAAGTGCTAAAATTAAGTAATGACGTAAGCAATACTGAAATGGAGAGTGTATTGGTTTTCTTGTATAACAGACTTATCTAGGTGTATTAATTCACCATGCAGGCACTCCTCTCTCATATGCCCTGGATGACCTCTTCCCCCAGCTAAGTTACAGACTGAAATTTAACTAAACTGCTTGAGAAGAACATGCAGGGGAGGCAATTTCCTACAAACGCCTCCAACTCGGCACCCCAGAACACATTAGCTTTCCACTATTGTTGTGTTCACACACAAATTGCTCCATTTTACAAGACTGACAGATTAGCAGAAAAAGCATGAAGCTTTTGCTGAAAAACAGTGAAAATCATTAAATAAGGTTTGGGGCTAGTTTTTTTCTGGGAAAATCCATGCAGAGCATTATTTAGTATTTTGTAAGCTTAATCTACATTTGTGTACAGGCTGCGGGGCAGATTTTGCTTCAGGTGCTCCCTGGCTGCTCTTTGACCACACTTGGCAGCCTGCCCAACTGCTTTGGAGCCTTTACTTTGCCAGGGCTGCTGTGGGGTGGAAATTTCATTTTTTCTGGTCATCTTTATTTTTCTAGGCAATTATTTTCTGCTTTAGTCTCAGAGTTCTTTGCTTAAATTACATTAGAAGATATGTTTGAATCTCTTCCACTCTTTCTTTTTTAGTCCTGTCCTGCTGTGATTTAGTGGACTCTGTAAAACACAAATTTCTGGCTGGGAAACCCATGGCTGAGTTGAGGACAATGGTGGCTGAGGTTTTCTCAGAAGGGAGCTTGTCTTGTTTCGATCCAGCTCATACTTTAAGAGTGCTTGCCACCTTCTGGTTTGGGTAAGGATCACAATTGTTTAACTCTGGCTGATTAAGGAAATCAACTGTAAAAATGCTGGTCCTGGTTCTAATTCCCCTGAAATGTATGAGAGATTTTCAAGATGTGATAATGCTGATTGGAGAGTTTTGAAGTTATAGGATGGATTTTTTTCTTTTTTTCTGTTGTTGTTTGTTTTTTTTGTCTGACAAGAAAGAAATAAAAGAAATCTTCTAAATTAAATACTGCATTTGATACTATTGGCATTGTTGGATAATGCCCTTTAACCATTGTGGAAAGCATTCATGAATGCAAGAATAATAGAAAATTAATTTTATAAGTGAAATTGGTACAAATCCTTCAAAAGGGAAAGAACTCTGAAATTGGAATTTTTTTTTTCTCACAGAATTGCTTGCAGATTTTGACCAGTCTCAGACACTTCTAGTCGATCTTGTCAGTTGCCAGCACTCAGCCCAATTTCAGCAAGACCACTTAAAAGTATTATACAGGCCATTTGTATGGGAGGAGAGTGTCTGCATTATCTCTAAAAAAGCCACTTCAAAATTATGGGCACTCAGATAATATGAATAGCACCACTATCAAAAATCACAGCATACCTTAGCCAGTCATCTGCAGTTCAGCCAGATGAAAGCATTCCACAAAGCACACACATTTGTGGAAGGCTGGCACATGCTTATTCTAATGGCTGTCACATTAGCTTGGCTTGATGTAATTCATACTTAATTTCAGATGTCACAGTTCTGTCCAAAAAAATCATTTCTACAGAGATCCTAATTGAAGGCACCAGAGTATCTGAAAACATTCCAGCAGTGCGTGAAGCAGTGTGACTAACATATGCCATTGGATTGTTCAATTTGTTCCTTCCCAGCAAGGGACAATGGGCAGTGAAGCAATTCTTTTTGTTGTGCATTTTAATCACACACACATAGAATTATGTTTATACTGAAAAATGCAGGTCAAAGCCAATGTTCCTCACGGAGAGGGAGAGGCAGTAAAGTTTCAATGCTCCACAATTCTTGGCAGTTCACCTAAGGTTTTTGGCAAAAAAAATTGGTTGTTTTCTTGGGTCTAACTTGGTATTGCACATCTTCATACTGCAACATAGTCCTTGTTTGTCTTTGTTAATTAAAGCAGGCTTTGCTGTACCCCACCACCGAGCACAGCTAGAAGGATGGCTGCAGTCACAGAGAGGTAAGCAGCAGCCATTTGTTGGGTATGGTCCACTAGGGAGGTGTGGGAAGAGAAGGTGAAAATTGGAGGAAAGTTGGCAGGTGTGGAACAATTCACTGATGTGGTGCAGAACTCCTTGCAGAGGATGCCACATCTCTGTGTGTGCAAGAATCTACAGGCAATACCTGAAAAGACTGGAAAAAGAAACAAAATGAAGTCAGGGCTTTGAGACAGCCCCAGCATGGCTTTGATGCAGAAGAAAAGAGCTGGAGGTAAAAGCTGCAAATTCTTTCTGTCCATCACAGGAAGGCAAAACAGGGTCAGGGCCAGTGGGAATAAAGGAAGAACAAGGAGCAAGAGGTCTGTGAGGCACAAAGAACTATTTCTGCACCTTTTAATTTTGCAGCCTAAGTTCGTTTACTCCCAGGCCTTCACTTGGGACAATGCTCAGAGTTACAACAACATCTTGAGGATGAGCAGCCCAGATGCCAAGGCACAGTTAGTTGAAGAAGCAGCTGGCGGCTCACCCAGGAGACCAAGTGATGACCATTCTCAATTTTGCCCTAATCCATCACAAATCACTGCCAGGCCCATTTTGGAGCTCAGAGGTTTTGTCAGGGCTCCCTTCTCTGACCAGGAGACATGTCAGGTTTCTGAAAAGTGAGAGCATCCCATCTAGGCTAATTTATCTCTCTCTCTCTACCTGGATGAAAAATCAGAGCTGTTCACACCAAGACTCTCTTGACAGAGCCCTAAAAGACAGACTCTCAGGACAGAGCCCTGAGGCTCAGAGGGAGTGTAGGTTTCAAGAAAATTCCTCCTGCACAGTCTGCTGCTGTGTGTGGCAGTGCTGATATCCAGGAGAGCTCTGCAACAGTGTGTGTGAACTGGGTTTTACCCTCACTTTCTGT
Organism: Ifrita kowaldi; assembly: GCA_013398055.1. Lineage (NCBI taxonomy): Eukaryota > Metazoa > Chordata > Aves > Passeriformes > Cinclosomatidae > Ifrita > Ifrita kowaldi. The sequence continues at coordinate 389,854 of VZRS01015274.1, forward strand.
GCATAGATCAGAATGTTGTGTCTTTGTACTGGTTGAGCTAATTGTCCTGCCTTCTGTTCAGCCATATGAGAATTACTGATGGACAACTGTGGCAAACACGTTAACTTAAGAAGCTTGTTTTTTATACCTCAAGCTCCATTCATTTGCTAAACCAAAACAGGGGACATTTTTCAATGGATATTTGTGTTGACTGTTAATTACAAATCTGGCTGTCCATGTTAAAGGCACAACAGTTATGTTTGAACCTTCCCTCACTGTGCAGTTTCTAAATTCAGGAATTAATTCTCCTACCCAAAGGAGATCAAATTTTGTGACTGTAACAATAAAAGCTCCCTGCAGATCTGCAAGATCTCAGGTATCTTCCCTCACTACCAGAGTCCATCAAATGAAGACTAAGAAACAAATTAATTTGCCAGAAGTAATATTTGTACCACCCAGAGCAATAAGAACAAATTAATCTTTGGAGGCTGAATAACCTCTGATAATGATGAAAGTATCTGTACTGTTCACAACATTTTTTTTTTTTTTTACATCTTTAAGATGTTTGCAAATTTCTCAGATTTATTCATGTAAATAATTTCTACTCAATAGATCCCTTAATAACAACTGTCAGAGTATTGTGGAAAGAAAATTTTCATTGTTCTGGTCCTAAGTTATATAGTATGTATCTACTCATTATTTGATTGAATACAATCCAGATTATAAGGACAACATATTTCAGATTCCCTCTTGACAAATGTTTCAAATGTTTCTTTTTTTTTTTTTTTTTTTTTTTTTTTTTAATACTTTCTTAAATAAACTAGTTTCCACTGATGTTCCTGCCAACACACTTGTTCTTTCACAACTCTGGGCTTTATCACAACTGACTACTTATTTTTTCAGTCAAAACTGGACAGGTGCAGGAGGTCAGGATTTTTTAGGGTCAAGCCATAAAAAAGAAATTTTAGCTTCTAGCTCTTTCCATGCTGTTGAGCATGCTTTTCATTTTAAGCACGACTGATCCCACAACTTCTAGATGACATTTGCAGGGGACAAATTACAAAACTGCTGTGGAATGTGTTGGATTTCTCAGCACATGTGAGGCAACATGAGAGGAGGTACCACAGCATGGTAAAATACCATTCCCATTAAAGGAAGGAACATAGCTGGATTTATCTTGCCATGGCATTTGCAGCTTAAAAGAAAAAACCTCACAGATATTTAAGGCCATTGGATGAAGCCAAATACATGCAAACTTTGGTTGAGGTGCTGTCTATCTGAAGGTGTCTATCTATCTTCTGCCTGCTGTAACATATCACAGAGGTGAAAGAATGATTGTCAGTGAGTGTAGCCATCAGCCAAAAGCTTCCAGATGAAATAAAGCTCTCTTTCACAGCAGAAGCAATGTACCTGTCTGTATTGTGTTTAACATTGCTACTAAAAGGTCACACTGCTCTCAAGCACAGGAGTGATAGCACCTGAATTTTTATGTGTGAAGAATAGTTTCTCCTGACCACATCCTAAAGCCTCTGGAACTTCACAGGAACATCCATGCAGGCCCTGAGAAGAGCTGTCTTGAATATGAATACATTGCTTGCATAAAAACTGTGTGCCTTCCTTTAGACATACATAAGCACAGATGGAGAGAACAAAGCCCCCACTCCTATACTTGTTTGGCTTTATTGCTTTCTTCTGATAGTTGAAAAATTCTGTTCATAGTTCCTCTAATTTCATGAGAAAGTTATTACTTCCTTTCCTTTAAAACAAGCCCAGAACTAACAGACACGTTAATTGAGCATTTTTTTGTGGGGGGTGTTTTGTTCCCTTATCTTAAATTTAGTTACTTTTCTTTTACAGGAGGGAGAAAAAGATATTCACTTTTGCCTCACTTGAGTCCAAACTTGGATTTTCTTGGCTTTGCAAAATTTTGAGATTTTTTTGATGATAGCTCAAAAAAATTAACATTTTTCATGCATGTGTACAGCTGCATTCGTGTGTCCAAGTGCTTTGCATAACTCTCAGCAATTTACAGGAAGATAAAATTCTGCATGAGCTGACAACTGGAAATCATTATCACACACTGTGGAGTGGTGTGCTCCGAGCTCACGGTGCCCTGATCCTCCTGACCTGAACGGGTCAGGTTGTGAAATATGAGTGAGTCCATGCTGGGTACTGGTGCTTAAAAGAATTCTATGATTTCCATATTTTTATGGACATAATGGTGTTCTAGCCAACTCTTCCCACTCAGAGACATGCCAGAGGTTTCAGCATTGTCCAATAAATTACTATCACGCTCATAATTTGATCTGGAGTCCTCAAGAGGTAAAGAGGACACAATGGCTCTACACAGTTAATTAGACGATTAGTGACCTCCACCACTTAGGCAAATCTTTTTACTTATTTACCACTAGACTATCCCTGGTTTGATTAACTTTTCCAGATTAAGCACTGCACACTGTTTTCCAGCCTGTGACTGCAGAAAATACTGCTCTGAGACAATCCCTCTAGGCAGGACCTTCTAGTTGCTTCTGAGACTCAAGATTATATCTCTGTAAAATGTTTTTCTGTGTGATCTGGGTCTACAGGTCAGGATAACTCTAATTTGGAGGTCTTTTGCACAACATAGATCAGCTTTCTGTATAAATTGTATCACAGGATTTAACTCACTATACTGCAAAAATTGAGCTTTCATGTCCTTATTCGTTCACTGCTTTCTGCTCTCCATTGTGTTGTTTAGGTAAGCCAAGAATAATAGGAAATGAGAATTAGATTTCAAGTGAAGGTTTTTTTACTCCTCTCTGCATAATCTTCAGCTATAACTACATAGTTCAAAAGGCATTTGTAAAATTCTTAAAGAGACTTCCCATGTTCTTGAGTAGTTACACAAACTTTTTTCCTGAATATGACTCCTAAATCCTTCTTTGGGATCCCTGTTTTCCATGATATCATAATATGCCATTTTGCAGAGGTGTGTTTTGAAGTGACTTGAATAGGCCAGATGATAACCAAACGATGCTAGATTCCTGTGCATCGTAATCTTGCCCTTTAGTTAACAGACACCAGGCTCTGTCCATACCTTAAAAAGACTTTTTGAATTTTTAAAAAAAATTACTTCCTCCACACTGTTTGATGAAACATATACAACAGCATAACCCCCAGGCAGAATCACCCACAGAGTCTGCCAAGGAACCATCCCTTTTTGCTGATGATTTCCCACTTGCAGATCTCTTTTAGGATTGTTCAGTCACTTCTTTGTCCATACAATGTATTCTTCATAGGTTCTGATGTTTAATCACACTAAGACAATTCAATTTCAAACACTCAAAGAGTAACATCATGGATTAACAGAAAGTACAACTGGGGGAAATAAAGGGATGATCAATTCTTTCCCACACCCCCAGACAGGATCAGCTGTACCAATACCTCATTCCAAGAATGTTTCACCTTGAGAGGAACCTTTATCATCCAGTTGTGCATTCTTGACAAAGCACAAATTAGGTTTTGTGTGACAAGACCTCTTTTCCACAGAGCAATGTTGATTGACAGTATATATTTTTCTTCCTTATCAATTGCATTTTAAAAAATGTCTTATTTGAAATGTTCATATTTGAACATCTTTTCAAATGTAGAAATGAATTATCTTCACTTTGCACTGCAGGAAATTTCATCTACTTCCAACTAGATACGATCAGGCTTTTAATCTCTAGCCACAATTACAGCTTGATTCAAAGATTATTAAAGCCAGCAGGAGTATTTGCAATTATTTAATAAGCCAGGTCATTTCTACTTTTTAAAATGTTAAAATAATTGTCAGCTACTTAACCTAAAGAGAAGTTCCAAATGGTAAATTTCATTCTACTGGGACAAAATAAGACCTGGAAAAGCTGGCAACAGTTGTCTTTTCATATTCAAATGCCAAGATAATGTTGGAGAATTAAATTCCCTCTTATAGTAAGAGCCTACAAAACACCCTTGGCTGCTGGAGAGAGAGACATGAGCAGAAAGCAAAGTTTGTTGGTAAGAAGACCAAAACCTCAGACTACAAAGCATCAGATGAAAAGGATCTAAGAGACAACTTTATGCCTCAGATCTTGTTTTCATGGGGCAAATTTTGTTTGTTAGAGATATATATCCTAAGGACACTGGATAGTCTCTGAACTTTTCTTGTAGTACCTCAGAATAAACTTTCTGAAAACATCTTTGTGTGAAAGGCCAAATACCCCCCAAAATAATTTTTTTAGTCCTCACTATTCATTACCCACGTTGTGTTGTAGATTCACATCATATTGCAAACTACAGACCTTTACTAATGTTTCTGTTTATTTGTGTGCTCTCAAAATTCATCTGTTTGATCAGTTTCCTGAGCACTTTAAAAGAAAATTAGTCTCCAAGCCCATAAAGTGACTAACATCTAAAGTATTATTGCCCATTTTCATCTTTCATATGGGGATTTGAAGATCAATGTGTCACATGCTGCAGAAGAGCAGCAAGTAAAATAAGCTTCTTTGAAGGCAAAAAGCATGGGTTTTTGAGAAAGCAATTTCTTGATAGCACTTTTTTGATTTTTGTTTCATTTTTTCCTTTGGTATTTGAAAATGAATTTGTCTAACCTTGGTTTGATATGATTAGTTAGCAGAAGTCAACATATGGGGTGGAGAGGGTGAATGGAAAAGGGCAATTGCCAAAAATGCTACAAGTGCTGAACACATAGCTCCTTACAATCTTAGGCTGTGAAGCTATTGATGTAATTTTTCTAACGGAGCTTTTTCAGCTGGCTGGGAGGAGTGTAGACTTGGTAATTGCAGTGTTTTCTACTTGAGATATTGGTATTTGCTTAGCTGGGGTTCTCATGGAAGAGTATAACACTCTCTGTGTGTCACAGGACAAGGACCTTGAAGCTTTGCCCAGGGAGCTGAGTGTGCAGCTGTGTAGTTCCTGCTGTGTGTATTTCACAAGAATTAACAGGTAGGTGACTTGTAGTTGCATATGTGGGTATTCATGGTAAGTGCACTTGTTTGGGCTGCTAAATGGAAGAGAAAATATTTCATCTGGCAGCCTGATGAAAATAGATAACAGCATCTAAATGTTTGTCAGAAGTACAATTCTTGTCCAGGATCTGCAGAGCAATTCCAGCTGTGAGCAGGATTCAACACCACCAGCTCAAGGCTTCTCAGGCTCCAGAGCTGAAACTTGCTACACTGAGGATGGTGATCCAAATGCTGGCTCGGACAGGGCTGCAGTGCAGAGAAAGCAGAGATGCAAGGAGTGTGGCTGCAAGGAGTAGAGTTGGATTTGATGTTCCTATGCCAGCCAGAAAGTGAACAGCAGTTCCTGTCACCTGTGTACCCTAATCCCTCCCGGAGCTGCAGATAGCTCTGCTGCCATGCTGCAAGCCAAAAAGCAGACGCTGTGACCATGGTTCCAACACCACCCTGATAAATTGCTGACCTGGATATGTGCATAATTTGGTTGTGTTTATGGCTAGCCCTCAGCCCTTGAGTTTTTTGGCATAGTCTAAAGTACAATCATAAAACGGAAGATATATTTTCTAAACAAAGATAGGAATCATGGATAGGTCTCTCTGCAAGGCAAAAATTGTTCTTGTAGAGGCACATTTCAATGCAAACTAATTAAAATGGTTTTATATTTGTTTAGACACAAGTAAAATTAAAATTCCAGATTGCTATTGAACTGTTCATCCTGTTCTTTGTGTTTCACTCTGAATTTTCTGTTTCAATGAAACTCCAAAAGATCAAGAAGAAGATAAAATATTCTGGGTTTTTTTGTTTCTAATTTTGAGTTGGACTAAAGAAATCAAGTTTTTCTTAAAGCATATGACTACATCTGTTTTTTAAAAAAGCTTGCAATCCCTCTTTCATTCAAAACATGCTCATTACTGCTATGAAAGTTATAATGAATACAACTCTATATTGCATATCATTCAAATATGAGAAAAAGTATGTGAATTACAGAAGTTAAGTGGATGAAAATCCTGTAGCAGATGCATATGGCATAATTTTGTTGAAGAAGTATCACAGAATTATATTAAAATACCAGAGGAAAAAAGACTTACACCCCCAACTTCCTAAAATAACAGAACTAACTTGGAATCAAAGAGGAAGAAAGCTTCTCTGGGTGAATTATAGGGTTCCCCCTGGCTGTATTGATCTTTATTCAAGAATCTTCTCTCTTTCATCTCTTTAGCTGTAAGACCAGGGTTATCTAAGGCTCTGCATCTTCGGTGGCATGAGTAGCTTTCTGAAAGGAGTGTTGTAAGACAGACACAGAAAGACTGGACAAAGTCTGCTTCTCTTACCCTTCAGAAAGCTTGTCTGACTCTTTGAATAACTGTCAAGTCAATACATAATACAAATAAATTATCTTGTTAAATCCTCAGTGAATATCCTTACAGTAATTCAAATACCTCTTGCTAATGAATAAAAAGAGTATAGATAGGCAGATCTCAATGGATGAAAGCTATCACTGAAGAGTAAGAAAAACAAGTCCTATAATAGCTAAATATTTCATCTGCTCTGAATGAATGGCTTTGAAATGATGTCTCACTCAGAAACAGATGTTAGAGAGAAATTGAAGTGCTGGTAAATGTCAACAGAGAATCATCAATACCTTATTTTTCTTGAACTCACTTTTGCATGACTTACCCCCTAGATTTCCTAATTGTCACTACTTATTTGCTAATGCTGATTTTGTGCTGTTTCATGAGCATACGACTTTCTTTCAGACCTTGTGGTCAACTTTAAAAAATAATTTTATGTATGATTTGTTTAAAATTTCACCCTTACTCAGTAACTAAATTAGTTAAATACTGATTCAGAGAGATTAAAGCACCCCTTCCCAAAATGATGCTTTGCTGCTCTCACCTCATTCCAGCCCTCACTGCCTCGAGGATGAAGCCAGGACATTTGCATTGCTTTCCTCTGGGTGAGTCTGACTATGTGTCTGTCTCACAGCCCCCATCTAAGAAACACCTTGCTTGGCCAAACACCGTGGTGCTTGTGCAGTGCAATTTGTCACAGCCCTGACAGGGACAGAGACCACAGCAGAACTGGACAGGCCTTTTGGGAAACCAGACAGATAACAACCTGACTGCCATTCCTGCTGCTGAGAACAACACAAAGAACCCATGGATGACTGATGTGATCAAATTCAGGCAATATTTCCTTCCTTTTCTTGTTTTGTTGGTAGTAGAAAGTACAGTCCCTGAAGGGCGCTAACTTATTATTACAGTCAATTGAGTGTACTGAGTGGTTATGTCTCAAAATACCCATGTGAGAATATATTCTAAGTCTTCTTGGGAGTCAGTGGGTAAACTCTGGCAATGCTGACAAGCCCATGGAGAGCTATTAAATGCAGAAATATGCCTCTGGCACAGGAAATCTCTCAACTGCAATTTCCTGAAGGTTATGAGAGCATTTTGGGAAAAGGATCATGATACAGTCATCTTGTTTTATGTTTTCCAGAGGGCATCTGCTATTGGCCACTGCTTGAAAGGAGGGGCTGGAGTAGGTGGATGCATCATGGAAAACAGAACTACTGATCTCACTTGGTGAAGCTGATGAGAGCTTTACTGAGCACCTTGTTGGGAAAAGGCTTCTCTCAGAACTTTCACAGTGGCAAAGTATGATTACTGAAGTAAAAGTTCTAAAATTTGTCAAGTATCACCATTAGTGATTAGAATTATTCCAGTACTCAGCCCAGCTGTGTGTGAATGAGCTATCTACTTACTACACTGGGGTTTTCTCTTAAACCACTCCTGCTACTTAAAGACTGCCCTGAATTGCTCAGTTATGGGAAGCACAATCTCAGATTTTCTGATTTTGTTGGATCTGCAGTGTTAGTGCATCACTATGGCTTAAAGCAAGAGCCAGTACAGTTTTCTCTGTAGTCATTGCTGTAGACAGTGCTCACCTGTGCTAAGGAAGAACCTGCCACTTTGGGAAGGGACAGGAGATTTGCATGGCTTTTAGTCTCCGATACAGCAATCCCAGACACAGTCAGAAAGAAAGAGTTTTCCAAGAGATGTGGGACAATAAGGAAGATCTGTGAGGCAGGAAGACATCTCTCAGGAGAATGACTGAACAGTTTGTCCATGGTCAAGAGATTTAAGATCTGTTGCTGTATGGATAATCACAGATGTTTTCAGAGACCAGATTTTGAAACTAGTTTTACTGGTTTTACCCACATGGAGTGAATATGCCAGAAGAAATGTGAATATTGAATCACAGGACATCGAGAACAGTATAAACATACATATACATACATACATATACATACATACATATATATGAATATATATGATTATATTTGACCCCACCTGCAATTTCCATGGAGTTCACAATCCCTGACCAAATTTTAAACCTACAAAGCCCCATATCAGCTAAGCTATCTGGGATGAAATGGAGTTGTTCCTTCTGCAATGCTCATGACAATAACAGCAACTAAAAATTCAGACATTTAAGAATGCTCAAGCAGTCAAATAATCTTCCTGGAAAAAGCCCCAGATATCAAAGAGCAAGCCACAGACTTTGCCCATAAAATTTCTACACTGTTTGTATTTTTCATTTTTTCCATTCACCCATTGTTCTGTCTTCTCACATGCCACATAAATCCTTCCAGTGAACATTCTACCATACATAAAATAAACTCCACATTTTGGAGGGCATGGTTGTTTGAAGGGGCACTTGACAAGCATCACTGTTTTCCGTTTCCAAGTGTAAATAAAGTATGGTTACTCCTGGTGCATGGTTTCCATTAAAATACTTCTTCTGATTGCAAATGCAAAATTGGGAAAACAAACCTACTGTTTCCAAAACAGCTTACTCCCTCTTGCTTCAGCACATGAGCTGCTCAAGGACATGAAAACACAGGTCAATTGCTTTAGATTCAACACGACTTCCTCCTCCTATGTTGGTTTGGTTTTTCTTTTTCCCTAATAGGTCTAACAGAGCTGAATACACTGTTTATGCCATCCATTATGCATATGTCTGTTACTTGAGCATAGTTCTAATTTCTATTTGAAATTTGTAGAAATTTGCTATTGGCTTTGGATGGGAGATGGCTGGGGCTGAAGTTAGTGTGACAGACTGCACTCCTGTCTAAGCAATTCCTTGAAGTATATATAAATGGAATGAAATTCAGGAGTAGAATCAATGGCAGTTTTTCGAGGCAGATTGTCAGCAGATGTAAATGTTGGTAAGGTGGCCACAAAGCTGGTGTGCAGGTGGTGTGTCAGTGGGCAGCAGTACCCTTGAGACTGCCTTTGTAACAAAACTGTGCTCTTAACTGTAAGGGTTCAGTGAGAAAACATCCAAATGTTCATATAAAAAATGAAATTAATTTATATGGATCTGAATTGGCTTTGGTCACTTCAGTACCCCATTTTTGCCTACACTTTCTCCCCAAAAGCCATGCCTCTGTCCCTGTTATGACTCATGGGCCACCTGGATTTCTGTTCCAGTGTCCCCGAGGTGGTGCCATTGGCATACACCTTCCTCCATCATCCATGAAAACACTAAATACACAACCACCCTGGGATTGTCCCTGACAACCAGGACTACTTCCTCATACAAAATTATAGCTTCAGTTTATCCCCTTGTAAAACGTGGTGAATGGGATATTCTTCCTTTATTAAGCTATTTGAGATTTCTGGGAATGAAATATATGACAGAAAAGAACAGTTGTGGATGCCCCATCCTGGAAGTGTTCAAGGCCAGGTTGGATGGGGCTTTGAGCATCCTGGTCTAGCAGGAGGTGTCCCTGCCCATGGCAGGGGGGTTAGAAGGAGGTCATCTTTAAGGTCCGTTCCAACCCAACCCATTCTATGATTTTATAAAAGCCAGGACCTTTCCTTTGTGTGTGTCTTGCCTGTCCTTCCCTTCTCTCTATACAACTGTTTTCCCTTTGTGTGCTCAGTGGAGTGAATTCCTCTCTTACAATAGTGACTGTGAATTAGGTCAGAGACCTCCAAACCCTTGGTCTACCTTTGAGCCATGCTATTTAGTGTTGAAGCAGAGCTGAGCTTGGATCTGGACAAATTGTCTACTTCTCCTCTTGAAAAACATGGATTTTTATGTTTGTATTTTTTGAGCACAATTGCCATGAATTTCACACAGTTAATCTAAAATAGTCACAGGAATTGGCATGACATTTCAGGAAACTTTCCTATTTAATGGCATACTGTGCACAGAGTAAATAACCAGACGCTCTTCCAGTCCACTTTACAACCTACTCAGGTTACAAGGTTGGCTCACATGACAACTTGCTCTGGGCTGAATCATCCACAGAGCCTGAACTCACAACCTCTGTGACTGCAGTTATAATTTTGGATGACTGGAGCTAAACTACCAGGTTCATTGCCTCAGAGACAGCAAGAGCCTTATCAATCTCCTCTGCACTTCAGTCAATGGGAAGGGAGTAAAAAGCATCATCATACCAAGTGTAACCCATGGGAGAAAAAAGTCCTGGACCTGTTTTGTCAAATGTGTAAGCTTCACCTGTGCATTTTACTGTACAGCATCAAAAATCAGCGAACCTCTTCAACAAATGCACCTGATTTCTTGAAGATTAATTCACCCCAGTGGACAGCTCATGCAAACCTGTGTGATTTCTCTCTTTAAGACAAGACAAAACAGTGCGAGACAGAACAGGGACTAAGGGATCCTGCGATAAGAGTGTTGTGTTAGTCAAATGTTAAAATAGTCACATAAAATCTGGGCAATCTGCTAACGGCTAAGAAGACGTGGGGTAAGCTCTGCAGGAACGCTAAAAACCCCCAGTTATTTAAAAATATATTCTTTGCAAAGGTCAAAAAACGCTCCAGATTAAATTGTTCACCATTAAAAGTAGTCTCAACTGGGATGAGTGAGTCAACACCGGGGGTGGGGGGG
>VZRS01015274.1:400752-627026 GCA_013398055.1 Ifrita kowaldi
AGGCGAGATTTTTATCCAAAATTTGACTGAAATCTTTTTCAGCCAAAATCTGCCTTCCAGGTTTTCAGTTTGAGTACCATGCACCACTAGGACCTGAGAGGGCTCAACTCCCAACTCCTCATAGCCAGGCTCACTACACTTGCACAATGGGGTCCTGGCTGCTGGGTCTAGGCTGAATTGCGCTGTTCAGTAAAAACTCCTTTTTCAGGCATCAGTTATGGTACTCTACTGTGCTCTCTTACTTGATTCAGTCTGAATGGAACTAATTGTGGCATGCACTGAGAGAACATGGTTTAGCACTTACTAAAAAGATTTCTTTTTCTTGAGCTCTCTTTTGCAGGGACTCACATACTCACCTGCACTGAAATCTCAGTCGGTTTTATCACATTTTATGAGCTGGGGGATGGGAGGCTGAAGTTGCTCTCCAGTAACTATTCCTCCAGGTCTGGAGTGACTTCAAAATGAAATTCTCAGGGAAGAAACCAAAGTCCTTTGTAGTCAGTGTCTTTGCACAGTAATACAACCAAAAAATGGTATTAGAACAACATTATGTTAAGTTTAATGACTTTGCCTCGTTCATCTCTACAGCAGCTAATGAAATATTATGAATGCAAAGCAAATACTGTGTTCAGGCTAGTTGAGGATCCACATGGCATTTGAATGTTCTGCATGTATTATTCACTCTGTTTTTGTTCACCCCCCATCATCCCTCCCCCATCACAGACTAAAGCTCCTTTCCTGGCCTTAGCAGACTCCTCTGAAACTGTTCCCCTTGCACTGAGGAAAGTTTCATTTCTAGTGTGTCAAAAACATATGAGCCAGGTCACTCAGTAAAAGCGATATGATAAAATATTAACGTGCTCAAGGGAGGAAGGAGAGAGGGGAGGGGCTGGGAAGCTTCCTCCCCATGTGAGTGAAGGTCTTCCTCATTTTTTATTTTTCAACAAACTATGCCAAGAGTGTTGTGCTTTTCTGTACCACTGCTCCTTCTTCCCATTTAGCTTATAAATGAGATAGCTGGATAGACTGTGTTGAGCTGCTCTTGAGGCAGAAACTGCCTGTCTGGCATAACTCAAACTTCCTCAAAATCAAGGTGCGCTTATTTATGGTAGCATTCAGAACCAACCCAGCTTTGCAGCAGTATCAACTACCTCCCCCCACACCTTTCCTCCAATTCTCAGTTGCCAAAAGTACTGTGATAATTGCTGTTTGACCTCTGTGACCCTTTTGCTAGTTTTTGCAGCCAGGAAAAAAAAAGGACATTCAATTTTCACTCCAAAACAAACATAATGTGGTTTTCAGCATTGACCTGCTGTTTGCCTGTTAGCAGGAGGCAAATATTTGTGGTGGTTTGGAAGGCACACAGAAAACAAATTGATAGAGAGTCAATCAGCACTCCAAATACCTTGCTATTTGCTCTCATGAAAGGCTGGTGAATCCACTTTTTTGTTTGCTTTTGGTTGTTTTTGCTTTTTTTCTTTTTTTTCCCCAGTTTTCTCCTCTATGATTGCCTTACCTACAGGAGAGCTGATCAATTTGTCACAATCTCATTATAATCTCAATTACTGCAATGAAGATAGTGTTTCTAATAGCTTATTTAAAAAATTTCCAGGGTTTTTAGAGTCATACAGGCTTCAGCCTGACAGACCAAGGTGTATACTATATATCACAGCATATCATGCTGTGATAATAACATGTCATAACATGCCCATCAGAGAAAAGCTAGAGGTAGGAGGCAAGTAAACACATAAATTTACTGAAAAGTCCTTGGGCATTTTTAGTCAGGGGAGAAATAAGAAGCATGAGTATGATGAGAGCGTGGAATATTTGGGGTCCTGCCCCCTCACTAGGAACAAGTCAGAAGGGTACAATTGACTCTGCACTGAGAGAGCTTGAAAAAAACTGTGTCTCTCTCTGGACTCGTGGAACTCAAAGGTGCAGTAAAGTCAGTAAAGTCGGATAGATGAATGGGAGATAAAGCTTCAGCGATGGGAAGCCATCAAGGTTTTAAATCCCTGTGTGTGGAAGTATTACAGTATATACCGCCCTGCAGCGAGCTTTCCTGAAGACTGCAACAGGCTGCTGCTCCCTTATTTCTTCACACTTTTCCATCTTAAGCTACTGCTAATTGTGTGATAGTCCCTGTGCTGTCCCTGTATTGTGTCAGTCATTGCAGGCGTGCCATGATATCTCATCCTTGCACTGTCCTTCCTTCTCTCCAGGTCTCTCCCAAGGCATTGTAACAGGCTGCCCAGGAAAGTGGTGGAATTGAAATAATATCACCTTCCCTGGAAGTTTTCCGAAGATGTGTGGATGTGGCACATTTGGGGACATGGTTTAGTGGTGAACATATCAGTGCTGGGTTAATGGCTGGACTTGATATTAGGGTTCTTTTCCAACACAAACGATTCTATGACTCTAAGACAGGAAGGCTAAGAGAAGACAATTCTGATTGTAGCTTTCTGCTGCATCTCTGGTTCTTGGGATGTTTCAGTGCAGTTCAATATATGAAGATTGAGCAGATGGAGTTGGAAGAAGGGAAAATAACCTGTCCTGCTAATCCTCCTTTCCCTTGGTACATTTGCTGTATTATTCCTTATTATTGTATCAAGCTTAAAAGCAGAGCCAGAGAGACCAGAAAGCAGCATGCAATCATCTACTCCAGGTGTTCCATTGCTGCCTTCTCAGCTGTTATTGTTCCTCCAGGCAGGCAGCATAAAGAAAGTGGCATGTTTATTAGCTCACATTCAGCTGTGCTTGATTGATATCTACACAAGAGTGAAACAGCTTTGTGCAGCCGTTTCACTTTCGGTGAAGGATGCTGTTTTAATTGTCATGGTCAGTCTTCTGTCGAATGTTTGTGCGTTGCTGAAGAACCCAGGGTAGCACAGTAGCTGTTACTGCAGGATTAATGAAAGGCATGTTCTGTTTACACAAAACTGACACTGAGTTAAGTGACTACGTAGAAAAAGAGGATCTCGGCTAATAAGTGCCTAAGGACTGAAGGCAAGGAAGTAAAAACTGCAAGCATCCAGGGCCTGTCTTATAGGGAATCTTATTTTTAGGCAGGAAATATTTTACTCTTTTGAGAAATATGATCATAGTAGTTGCTCTTAACCATTTTAATGAAGACATATAATAGTGGTACTATTTTGAATATTTTACAATAGTCCGTAAGAAATGGAACAGAATTTCTTGAGGAAGTAGGTTAATTACCCAGATCCATCACAGAAATTTTATGTGGTACAGTCCAACATAATCATCCTTGAAGTCAAGAGACATTTTCCATCAAACTCAGAGTTGTTTAGACTAGACCTAATATCTTCAGATTTGACCCCTAATTCTTATTTCTTCACTTACCCTGACGGTGAGGGAGGGAGAAACAAAGAGCTAACAAAGCTTATATGACACATATTTTAAATACGGAAAAAGTAACTATGAATTGCAAGGCATCTTATCTAGAAAGCAATTGTTCTATTAAGTCTTCCTCTCCAACAATGTGTTAGGATCCTAATGCATCAGTCCTGTGAAAGTCTAATCACTGGTTCTCATCCAAGAAAAGCACTTAAGCACCTGCTTAACTTTAAGTCTGTGAATGCTCCTGGCAGATGTCCTGAAATATGACTAAGCTGAAAGCAGAATATTCCGCAACTAAAAGGTACTGTCCTATTTAATGACTGTTACTGATGCGAGAAAGACATCAAATTCATTCCAAAGTGTTACCTAAAAAGAAGTAGAAATAATTCATTGCTTTAATGCAATCGATAGTAGTATTAATCCCTGGAGGAAACATTTGGCAAGGGCAAAGATGCATTACAAGTCTACTGTAGTTTAAGAATAAATGTCTACTTTGTTCTTATATAATTAACTGTCAAATGAGCTCTCAAAGCCAGCTCTAGGCATTTCAGAGACTTGAGAAAAACCGGGAGATTTTGGTGGAGGTCAGGTGTGGGAGAGGAATGGAGGCCAGAGAGGTGTCTCCTTGACTTGGGACAGACCATTGCCTCTTTGTGTCTCCCTCTTTCTTTGACCGAAGCAGCTGGATCTGCCAGCACAGGCAGAACTGTTGCCTGATTTGTCTTCTGCCTTAATTTTGGTAGCTCCTCACTTCTGCAAGGTGATCTACAGGATGCTTTGCTCATGCATGTGATTTGTACAAATTATGACTATGTCAATACACTGTGGTGAACAGGCAAGAGAGAACAAATGACACAAAGACAGGTGATCAGCTTGATTTTGTACTTGACTGCAGTAACAGTGAGATAAGTTTGCTGCTGCTGCTGCTAGCTACATGCTTCTGCTGATAGCAATTTTGCTGGCAGAACTTGTGCACTGTGATGGGAGAATCAGCAGCTTTACGGTGAGGACAAAGGCAATGACTAAAATCAGAGACATTTCCTCTCACTAGTGTATCCTCCAGAAAGTCATTGCTTGATTTTTAATGTTGTAGTTATTGTCTCCAAATCACAAATAAGATAAATACCATCTTTGTTAACCAGAAAACCCAGAAATCTGCATTTCCTGGCATAAGATAAGAAACATATACATGACACAAACTGGCCAAGCTCTTTGAATAAGACTCGTTAAAATGAGACTGTTTCAAGTCACCTGTCTGGGTTTTGCTGACATTTGGCAAATGTTGAAAACCAGTTGTTTTACTCAGAGAATATTTTGTTGGATAATGGCATGAGTTATTTGGTTAACCTTACATGTCTCTGCTGCATTGGCACAGACTATTAGCATTCATCTTGGAAGTAAAAGAACATTCCTATTAAGCTTATTTCCTCCTACATCCAAACAAAAGAGTCTCCATAGAGGAGAAGACAAATCTATGCATTTCATTTAAAGGAATCTCAATTTCCTCTCTTTTACCAGCTGAAATATCAGTGACATTTAATAAAACAAAACAAATGAAGCTCAGTATATTTTCTTAAACTCTGTTCACTTTGCTCAATCTCAGCCTTTCTATGGAATTCAGCAGTTTGAAACCCCACGCACGGAATATCCATAAGAAAAAGATTTTAAAAATGGATAATTTTGGTTATTTGTTCAGCCAATACTTCATAAAAGGGAAGTGAAAGGAGTAAAGGCATCATCCTTCTTTTACTCAACTTGTTAGTCATTCAACATGAGAAAGAGCACGTTTGTTCAGCATTTCATGGGGAGAGGACAATCTCAGTAGAGAGAGGGGTGGATAAAACCCACGTGCTGCCAACACAGTTTTTCAGCTGTTCTGAGTCAAGCAAACTCCTGGAAATATGGGGAGGTTCTCAAAAATAACTGCAGCAAATGTGACAAACGTCTTAAACACAAAAATAATCCTCCCTTTGGTGTGAGGAGAAATCTGTATCTCTTCCCCTCTTTCCCCTGTTTTTTCTCCTGTTCCTGCCATACACTTTATCATGGGAGAAAAAAACCCTTACTCATATGTTGCAATTACTGCAAGATTGGGCTTTGATTCTGAATATCTCAGACTGCACACTGTGCAAATAATCCCAAATGAGAATCATGCAAGGTTCTCACAGCTCCCCTCACCCATCAGCAGCTGACATCCAATACCACTTCTATGGGTAATCAGCACTCATCAGGAGTAGATCAGAGTAGGAAGCCAGACTAGGGTTATGTAAACTGCCTAGATGTGGAGAATAGTAAGAAGTCCTGTGACAGGAAGCTAGGAGAGCAGGGAGCAGGTAAGGAAGCACCCAGCCTTCTACCACCAAGGCTCTGCTGGAGGGTGAAACTGGATCAGCAACACCATGAAATCACATCTGGCAGCTGTGATTCACACCAATCAATGCTTCAAATGGCCCAGCTCTCAAAGGACAGTTGGCAAACCCTACATAAAACACTGTTTCCACAACTAGTTTTCTCTACATCCAAGTTATCGTGATAAAGATATGGAGATCTCGATGAGTATGGGAATGTAACATCACTGCCTGTACGTAACAGTCACCAAAGATGTTTATTAGGTACAGGCAGCAGAGCTGAGAGAGGTCTTTGTGCAGATATGGTGAAATTCCACACTACTGATGGGAAGCTGTGGCTTTTTACTCTCTCCTTTAAACCTTACCTGTAACAAATATGGATTTATAATATGAAAAATGAAAATGAAAAAAAATAGATCAGGACACTTGCAATTGCTATTGCATATGAATTTTGACATGAATTTGAAACATTCAATAATTACATAAGGTAGAGTTAAATAGCAAGTTCTTTCATTAAGAAGCCAGGTATGATCATCCAGTCTGTCTTCCATATAGGACAGTGTAAAAAGGCTGGATTTATTTCTATTTGAACTACAACACCTTCATCAGCACATTTCAAGCTTTGTAGTTTACTTACAACACACATCTGCCTATTTTTCATACATGGGAGTGTTCTAGTATCACAGCCATTACTAAACTAATGACATATTAACACACCTGTAAAGAGACGTGATATCACTCTCACTCCTTTAAATCAACTGAATAAAAAAATGTATTACAGAACCTTCAGTTTGTTGCCAAGCTTCTATTGTATTTGGGGAGCAAAATGGAAAACTAAGTCACAATTTACTCAATTATAGAATCATAGAAGGTCTGAACCTCTGGAGATGTTCTAGTCCAACCCCACTGCTAAAGCACGTTCACCCAGGGCAGGTTGCACAGGATCACGTCCAGGAGGGATTTTGAATATCTCCAGAGAAGGAGACTCCATAGCCTCTCTGAGTAGCCTGTTTTAGTAAGAAAGCTTTTCTTCATATTCATTTACTCCTGAAACTATTACTTTACATTCACCACAGAAAACCTGATCACCCCAAGAGATGAGATGATAAAGAATTTGTGCATTAGAGCCAGACGGTGGAGGACTTTTATCAAAAATGGAAGGTATGATTAAATAACATCTCTTGGATTTTTTATTTTTCCTTTCCAAAGAGCACAGTTATGAATTTATAATACAGGATACTTGCTCACCCATTTCTGGAACAGTCTGACTGCACTGACAAAGTACCATTTGACCTCTTTCCTGGCTTTCTTTCCATAAGTAAATATCCCATAATATTTGACACTGTTTCCAAAAACGTTATCCCAGTACATTAGATTAAACTTTTCCTAGGTACAAGCTTCTAGAGCTCCTTTTATAGGCACCCAAAGTTTGCTTCATGCAAGTAGGTATACACCAGTGTCATAGAGCAACTAGGGAGAAAAAAAATTTATTAATTGTATAAAGTTCTCTCCTGAAAATCAGCTGAAGAATTTCTGCCTTTTAGCTATTGATTGACTTCTCAGTGATGGCTGAAGCAGAGACAGGAATTAATTAAAACACCCAATTGATAGATAACATATTTTCCAATTTTCTACAACATTGTGAAGGTCCAGCTATGTTTGAAAGCCTTCCTGGTTCTGTGGAAAGAAGAAAAACCCCTAGTATTTCAGCAAAGTCCTTTCCTGTGACCTATTTCTTTTCCTAAAAAGACTGCAGTGATTCACACCAAAGACCCATCTACCACAACACTCTTCATAAATCATCCTTATAATCACAAGTCAAGTGACCCTGTGGTTTCAATCATTAAAAAGAGGTTTAAAAAGATTTGGTTAGTAAAGCAGTGAACAGGAAAGATAATTCCCCTTCCAATTGTTCATCTTTTTTTCCTTGTATTATCTCAGATTTCTTTGAACCTTGTCCTTTGATGTATTCAGGGATTTCAGGGTGGCTTCATATCCAATTATTGCCTGAATCTTAAACTATTCTTAAAACAACATTGTACCAAACAATCCCAACAGTGTTTGCACTCTGCAAATGAAGGGTGCTGTCAGAATACACTCTCCTGTAGTAGGTGTCCTCATGGCAACCCATTGTCTGGCATATCAGACTCTTACGAGGCAAGAAATGTGTTAGACTGTTAACTTCAAGAAGAAATTGTTTGGACAGAGGCAGGGAAAAAAGGAAAAGAAAAATGAACAGGAAAAGTGAGGAAAAAAGGAGAGCAAGGAAGCTTTTTTAATCAACTGATTCAAGGAGAGGAATAAGCACAGTTTTTTTGTTAAAAAAGCAAGTACAGGTGCTGTAGCTTATAAGTGCAATGATGAATGAATAGAGCAGATGCTCTTTGTGTGAGCGTAGTCTATACATTCACTTTTTCTTTTATCTTTCGGCACAGCGCATCTGTGTGGTTTGAATTGCTCAGAGGTCCCTCGGACACTTGTATATTAAATAATAAAAACTCACAGGATACAGACAGCCAAGCTCCCAAATATGACTTGATTGGAAGTGGTAAAAAAAGTTCTTTGAAACTGCCGTTTCGTTGAAACTTGACTTTAAACACCACAGACATTTTCATAAAAATACATAAAATCTCTGCTCGATGGAATGTGGATTGGTGGGGTTTTTTTTCGTTTTTTTTTTCTTTTTTTTTTTAAATTTCAAATGTTACCTGCTTTGTTCTTGTATTTTTATGAAAAGTTAGAGGGAAAAAGACAAAGAAATATGCAAGACTATCACAGAAACTATGATTGTAGGATATTTCTCAGAAGAAAAAGTTATTGTTCAACCAGTTTCACAAATCACCACATCATCTAAAATTAAAACACCACTGACTGCAATCAAACTTTCCGCCACACCTAGGAGTATACCCAAAGAGTAAAACTGCTTTCCTTCATACTTGTCTAACGCAAGGTCAGCGTTTCTGCGACAAACAGATGTGTCAACACCCAAGTTTATGTGCACTTTACACAGTGCCTTTGTGCAAAGGTCAAAGCATGGTGGGTTTGGATCACAAATTCTGAAACAACTGTAGCATAATGCTTGGTTCATTAAAAGAGCTTAATATCCAGACTAATGATGATTTGGGACTTTATTTTTTTCATCTACCTAGAATTGTTAAGAACCCAGTCTCCTTCTAATGTGAAGAAACCATCCCCTAGGATCTCAGTCCAAAATTCACCAGCGAAGTAAAGTTGTTGGACCCAGCTGGAAGGTTTCTCCAGAAAAGCACATCTTTGGTCAATGGAATACAGTTTTCTAACTTCCAACATACATTCATGGACAACTCATTTCTTCCCACTCATCACTTCCCACACACTCATCTCGCACTGTAGTTTTTCTAGGCTTCACTATCTCATTTCCTTGGTATTCTCTTCTATCTCTAATGCACTTACTGACAGCAACCACTTAACCCTGCCCCATCTCCATTTACTCAACCAAACAAGCCAAACTTCTACAGATCCCTGAGACAGAGCCTCTATTTTCCTATTTTCAGAAACAACTGTCTTTACCTGTTTTACCCTGGATGCATCTTTCTGAACCCCAGTAGCTGGGTCTCATGCTGCCTTGCATTTGAAGGTGGTTTGCAAGGGACCTGACCATGCATAGATCAGTCTCTCTTCATCCTCCTTGGAGGAGTTTCTGCCACAGTAAATGTAACTTACACCACCTCTGGCTTCCTCAGCAAAAAAGACCGGGTCATTTATACAAATAAATAGATAATCAAACAACCCTCCCACCACAACAACTCAACAATCACCACAAACATGTCTTCTTTTTTTTGCTTTTTGACACAGCCAACAGCACAGGAAAGTGGAGAGGGCGTTGCTGATACCATGTTATGGAAGTACGCGTGTATGTGTTTACGATCAAATGGATCCATTTCCTAAGAACACTACTTTATTATGCTCCATTATCATCAAGGCAAATTGAGATTTGAAGCACAAATAGAGCTTCAGGTGCATACCTGACATGCACTGGCTTTCACCATGTGCCCCATCTGCTTTATCAAAAACCAATGATAACACCACAACAAGCAAAAAATATTCCCTGACCTGACTGTTCCTGAAATGTGGTTATTTTATTTAACCTACTTCAAAGGCTGATACTGAGCCAGAGTATTGTAGCAGGCTGAATATCAATCATTCATGATTGCATTGCTCTGTATCTCTGAGGATGGATGTGAAGATTTTTATTAAAGTTCTAGGCAGTCATGAAGAATTGTACTCTGACATCTAGCACAGGCATTTACCTGATTTCTCATCTATCAGGAAAAACTGCTTGCTGCTGTCCACTGAGACGTGTAAGCAAGGCAGGGCTGGTGAGGAACATACAATGGTGGGCAGTGCTGATACAACTCTTTTTTGAAACTCCATTTTTCAGGCACCTGTGGGTCTTACTGACTAGGTGAACACTTCTATTGTGGCTTGGAGAAGAGTAAAACAAGTCAAAATAAACTGATTTCACTAGAGTTTAAATCAAGTGTATTTTGTCCTCACACTCCACTCTCTGCAGCCTGCCAAGATGCAAAAGGCCATTTTCTCAGCACTGGACATTGTGGAAAGATGGCATGGAGCACTACCTGTTCTACGTCCAGAGATTTGTAACAGGTATGAAAACAGTTCAGACATGGGCACATCAGGAGATGACACTTGTATGGGCTCAGGATGGTACCAACATAATTTGATAGATGTGTTTTGTCTTTTTTTACAGAAGGTATCCTTAGGGAACATGTCCCTCACTAGGCGAAACAGAGGAATTTACTTAAATAAACCTCACCATGGAGTGATAGATATAGATAAAGATACAAAGTCCTAAACATAACAACCAAGCCTAGGGAGATCAGTATGAACTTCATGCTTCTCACTGGTGGGGGACCAACATGACGCCAGAAAACCAGGACAGCTCTCCTTTATGACTCTGCTTGACATGCCCAGAGGAGTTTGGGGGAGTAATGGTTGCAAACAGGTGGAGTGCTCCTAATGTCTCTCCCACAGACTGTTGCCTGCTAGCCTGTTCAGAGCTCTACCTCTTTTTGTCCTTATGAAAACACTACTTCTTTTCAGAGGTAAAAAATGGGAATATGTATTTTTAATACCCTTTTTTTTTCTGCTTGGCAGCTACAGATTGAGAAAGGCAGCAGAGCAAATAAGATCTTACCCCTTTAAGGCCTTTGAAGAAAATGACTTTTACAAAGGTCACACTCTCCTTACTAATTATTTAGTATTTTCTCAAGGTCTAGCAAAGGGCTCGAATCAATAATAAGCTGCACAAAACAAGCTAGACAGGTTAAGTAGACTTAGAACTCTTGTCAAAATACATGACATTAATTAATATTATGAAAGCAAAATAATGGTAGTACCCCATAAAAACTGCATTAGGAAGGAGATAGAATAACACAGGTCGTGTTAACTTACTGCATACAGAAGGGAAAGGAAGGGGTAACATTTTTTTCTGGTGAGAATTAGGAAACTATGTAGTTCAGAGGCTATAAAAAGACCTCAAATATCTTAGATCAGAGGTCTCAGGTGGTCCCATGTAGGCAAACTGCCGGACCCAGATGAAGTTCAACTGAGAAATGGTGGGACGCTCCATGGATGTGAGGTCCAGTTGCAATGGTTGCCATCTTATCCTTTGGTTTGAAAAAAATGAAGGGAGAAGGAACAAAATATATGAGGTAAGTAAGGAAGAAAGAGCAAAGAGAAATAAGCTAAGTGGAAGAGATTCATCCTAGCCAGACCTATGCCTTCCTTCTTTTTTTCCTGTCAGTAGTGGATGATCATAAACCAGCCAGAAGAAAGGAAACAAGGAGGGGAGGAGAAAGAGGGAGAAACTGAACCTTCAAGCTGTATAGGGTTGCTGAGGTTGTGTGTTCTACCATCTGTGCCTCTGATGGCCTGAGTACTTCACTCCACACCAAGGAAAAGCAGCAGTATCAAAAGCTGCCCTTGGCCACACCAGAATTCAATCCTGCCTGTGTTGAAGAGACCTGTTTTGTGATCTACTGCTATGACCTTGCTGCTGATTTATGGCTTCTTGCCTGAGACAGTGCAAGGAGTCATAAAAAGCTTTTTCTTTTTTTCTTTTTAATTCTACATTTCTGCCATCAATAGCTCCTCTTTGGATGTGGTCTGCAAGCCCGTGAAATAAAACAACTCCAAGGCCTCTTGACCCTTTTATTATTTTCTCTTCCACTATCTTTTTGTGCCATGTAGGAACCATAAAAGAATAAAAACTCAGCAAACTCTCCTACCAGTTCATGATACACTCTAAGTACATTTTTATAGCAAGTTTAACGTTAATGAGCACCAATCACTCTTGGAAATCATCATAAAAGGCATAAAAAGGCTGATACTGTATATTTAATATACTCCGGAGGCTATCTCCAAGATGGAAGTGCAGGTTTGAGAAACATCCACAAATTCCCTCCATGGGAAGATGGTAATTACTGAGTACACACTGCCTTTGTGGTTTGGGCATGCATCACATTGATGGACAAGACCAATACTCATCATTGAGAGGATGGAATTTGCACCCTTCTGTAACAAAAAAAAAACAAAAAAACAACTTTGCTGAAAAGATGTCTTCAAGATTGCTACTGTAAAGTACTGTCAGCAAATGTATAGGAGATAATCAGCCTTTCTTCTCTATTTCTCAGTTGTGCAGAGAAGGCTTCTTTCAGAAAACTATTAGAGTACCATAAAGTAAACAAGCAAGGCTGAGAAATTCTTCATAGTTTTATAAAATTACATTAATTATAAAAATAACAATAATAATGTCTCAGCAGTAGTAATTTCTAGGCAGTAATTCACACCACAGTTAAGTTAATAGGACTTCTCAGGGTTGTAAGAACCTGCTGAGTTGCCAATAGTTATGGGACAATCCCATAAACATGTGGGACAATTCCACAAACATGATAACTCCAAGCCAAGACTTTTTAGAAATTCCTAAGGAACGCTGTATTACTTCATAAAGAGTCACAGCTGTCATCATAGGCAAAAAAAAAGTATTTAAACGACAGATAACATTTTTCTGCCTCTGTGCATTTTTGTCTCCAAGGTAGATAGAGGTGGACTTTCGTGTGACTGCTGACAAATTTATACCCATTGGTTTCCTTCAGAACAAAGTCAACACCTGTTGTTCATCCATGCACTCTTACAGCAACTGAGTAAATTAGTATCAAATACATATTTCCGCTCCTGTAATACTGGAAGTATTTTTTGGGGGCTTTTCTGAACAAATGCAATATGAAAATGCTGAAAAACCTAGCCCAAGTACTTCCTAAAATGTCTGTCACTATGATTGGGCTTTATTTTCATGTCTGAAATTTCAGCCTGAACTATGGCTTGAACCATTCCTATACCAGTACTCTTAGAAGACCTAAACTGTGTTGTTCAGAAGTTTTTGCATCATGGCTGTAATTCCATGAGACTCTTTGAACATGTTTCCTCAGTGACTCCAAGAATTAAATTTGTAGGCAGTGTATGTCAACATGTGATGTCTCTCTCCTCTTTGTTTCAAAGGAAGACTTCATTCAGAATGAGAGGAATTAAGAGCTGGGTTTCCATGCAAACTCCTGTGGGCTCCTTATATTGTCCTGAATCTCAGAAATAAAGGTAAATGGATGGGGAAAGGCTATGCTGGCACAGCTACAGCTTGGGAAGCCATAGCTGAGCTATTTTTGGACTGCTGATACTACTGGGGACACAGCAACAAGATTTAGTGTGAGAGGGAATGGCTATTGCAACCATCAGCTTGGGCAGAGCTTCAAAATACAAAAATTGCCTTTCTTTGGCACATCTGGCTATCCTAATGCAATTACCTGCACTCCTGCAAAGTCAGCAGGTGCTGTTAGTCTTGATAACAAACTTTCTGCTGGGACAGGCTTCCCATGGAAAATCTGTGCTTAATTCTGAGTGCCAGAAGCCTGGGCAGACAGAGTAACATGGATGGATGTAAGGATGAACCAGCAGGAATGACTGCAGGATGAATGGCTTCCCTTGCCCCCAGCACACTGTAATTTCCCATGAGTCATTTGGAAGGTATTAAGAGTCAACTAAGCCACCCTAAAAATAACATTTTTTTCTCCTGCTTAAACTAGCAACATTTAATTATAGAGGAGAAACGTAAATATCTTTGAAATATTTCCACCTCTGAAAAGCTCCTTTAATACCCACAAACAGCTGCCAGATTTGTCAAATAATAAATCAAAGTCACTTCTCTCCAAATAGGAAAGTGGCAACCAATAAATCTCCGGGCTGACCATCACCGGGCACAAGTACATTGTATTTGGGAAGGATTTAATGGTAAACAGAACATGGCCAGCAAAATCCAGCTCCATGTTCTGCAAGAGGCTTGCTTTGCACATTTATGTACCAAAACAAGTTTTCCTGTAGCTTTCCTAGTCCAGCCCCCATGCCACAGAAGGCTTCTGTCAGGACAATGCAGTTCTTTCCACCACCCTGAGGAACTCAGCAGAGCATCACAAAACTGTGGGGTTTCAAAAACCTGCAGCCCTCTAAGAATCTAGCCTAAGAATATTTATGTTTGTTATTTGTGATTCCCTTTACAAATATTTTAATGGTATAATTTGTAAAATTTTTGTTTTCATGGACTATATATAAAAGTAATTATATTATTAGCTGCCTTTTTTTTTAAGGAAGAACTTATTTATAATGCACAAGCTCAGTCACATTTAATTTTCTTCTTAATTTTTACTTTCATGAGATCCTATTCTGCAAAATGGATTAGACTGCAATCTGTCTGGATTTGTCTCAAATCTAACCCCTCTTCATAT
This sequence comes from Ifrita kowaldi, assembly GCA_013398055.1. Taxonomy (NCBI): domain Eukaryota; kingdom Metazoa; phylum Chordata; class Aves; order Passeriformes; family Cinclosomatidae; genus Ifrita; species Ifrita kowaldi. The sequence continues at coordinate 415,292 of VZRS01015274.1, forward strand.
ACTTCACATCCACTACTCACTGTAATGCCACAACCTTGGCAGTGATTGTATCAAGATAACAAGGTTGTGTCTGTCCCATAACAAATGTAGGCTGGGAAGGTAACATAATACCCAGTAAGTAAGAATTAATCTTTTAAATCCAAATATATTACTGATAGCAGGGATTTCTGTTGAATGCTCATAAGCACTGAGGGAAGATGGATTCCTCAGGTGTAGAGTCAGCCCTCTTACAGTCTGCTCTGTGCAGCTTTGGGAATCTGTCATTCTTTAGAATCAGACTCACATTTTTCAAGCTGTTTAAATAAAACTATTGGTATTTTCTTAGGAGGTAGAGTTTTCAGTCTGTGATTGGGGTTTAAAAAAAAAAAAAAAACAAACCAAAAAAACCCAAAACCCCAAACTGATCTGATGAAAGAAAATATTCCACTGACTTCAGAGAATGAATCTGCATTGATGCAATAAGCTTTGCTTTTCACACCCACTACGGGGAAACCCACACATTTGTCAGATTTCACCCCCCTTCATAGTTCTTCTGTGAAAAGTCTTCCTTTCTCCTATATACAAGTTTTATGGACATTCTACCAATTACTGACACAATCTACAAGAAGCAAAAATTCCAGAAATGTTTTCCACGATGTGCCTGGTTTTTACTGGTTTAGTCCTTTTCTACTAGCAACATATGGAAATAGAGCCTTGAAATCATTTGGGGCTCGGGGAAGCATATGCTGGAATTAATATTGTTTTTGACAATTGATCCAGGGCACACTGCCTATGAAAGAGCAGCAGCTTTGTGCTCTGCAGTTGAAACTGGATAATGAAAAAGAAACTGAAATTGATATTCTTCTGACGAGAGCTGTTGAGATCCCGTTTTCAGTCATCTCTGCCTTAACACAACCACACTCAGGAGGTTACTTTGCCTGCACTGTAGCTTTAATTAAACACACCTCTCAGTTTTGCTTTCAGTGACCAAATGCTCATGCCAGTGAAACCACTACCAAGACTGACAAAAGTTGTCTATTCAGTTAGACATCCAGTAGCAGAACTCACAGGTCTCATAGGCAGGTTTCAGTTTGCCAGAGTCAGTAGCCAGATTCTCAGAAGCTTTTGGCACATTGCATGCAAAGCTGTTGATTGGCTGAAAGAGAGTGAAGAGCCTGTGAAAATCTGGCTCCTGTTGGGCAGAGAGACGGAGCTGGAGAGCAGCCCTTCCCAGCACATTGAAACTTGTCCTGTTGCTGCCAGCTCTGGACATGTTCAGCAGGTAATCACTGCGTTCTGACACTGTGGCTGTCAAATCAGCACCTCTCCTGAGCTCTGAAGTGGCACACACACAAGTAAAACGTAGGTAGAGATACACACACACAAACAAAAACTTTTCTCGTCCCTCACATTTTTTATCAATACTCTTTTCAAGCTTAAGAAAAATTGCCCTTCATTCCTCACAATCCCAACTCTGACACCTCACAGCTTGCTGCTAAGCTGCTCAACTCTCAGCACTAAGCAGTGTTTTTATCACCACTTGACAGTTGTGAGCTCATGGAGTTAAACACTCCTAACTTGGCTCTCAACTCCAGCTGCCCTCTGCACTTTGCCAAGGCTCCTGTAAGTGTGCCAACACAATCAGCTTCTGCTGGGGACAGACAAAAACTGGTCTGCCTTTTCAGGAAGAAGTTAACTTCTCTATCTGTAGTGAAATACGGAATTTTGCCACACATATATAGAAAGATATATATATATATACACACACACACACTTATATATACATATATATACATGCATTTACACACCTATAAAAAGTAAATAATGCCTGGCTTGAGAGCAATTGCTGGTTCTTGCATTTCCTGACTTCTGTCATAGCTCTTCACATAACAGTTTTTGTTATTTACGTTCCTATTTAACTGGGGCTAGGACACGACTGCTGAAGTTACAGATAACAACCTTGTCTATCTAAAGCACTGATTTAGGTTTGGAACTATTTAATCATTGCTTTAAAATGTTCACAATTTCATTTTTAGAAGGCTACTAAGAATAATTGTTAGACTGGAAGAGAACAGAGTAAGAGTATGTTGCCTACAGGACAGACAGAAGTCCTTTTCTTGAGAAAATGGGATAAAATAAGGTAACATTCAAAAAATTGCTATGGAATAACTGTGATGAGCAGCCAGAAAACTAATGTCTGAGTTCTTGGCAGGTTGACCATACAGAGTTAGAGACTGAGACTCAGCCCAGGACACAGAGGACACGTGTACCTGTCTCCTATTTCCCTCCATGAAAGAGAAATCAATAAAAACTATCAAATTTCTATCAAAATCCTGGAAAGAGAGGGTTGATGAAGAAAAATGATTGAGTGTCTGATCTAAAGCTGGTATCAGTTACAACAAGAGCATCAAAACACAGCAGCTTCAGTAGATCAGGCCTTCAAGGTTGTTTCTACTGATTGATGTTTCGCTGTTGTTTCAGATGTTGCCAAATAGCATAAGTATTAATAAAATCCCTGAAAAAACCCAGATTGAATGGACAGTGTACCAGACCCTTGTGCATCCTGATCAGTCTCTCCTTAGAACACATAATTAGCTAAAAGTATTTTTGACTTCTCCTTGAGGCTGCACAAACATTTTTCATTTCATAGGTCATATCTGAGAGGGCCTCCAGAGAAAGTGTGGTATTAGCTTTATAGTCTTTTTAAGAAAAGATTTGGCTCAAATAGAACAAATACAGTCAAGGCAGCAGCAACAATACTCTCTGCATTGCCCTATAAGTATTAAGTTCACAATGTAATATGTGTCAATTAGGGGTGATCTATGCTGCAGACCGATATACAGTATAACAAATACAGGAATGAGATCAGTGCCATATATTAAAACTTAACATCCAAACAGCCATCATGCAGCAAAGCCTTATATCAATGAACTCAAATTAATATAAAACCATGATTAAAAGAGTTATAGATTACATGGTTCTCCTGACAATTCCAGCCAGGACCATTTACATCTGCCTTGTTTTGTTTTTCTGTTCTGTTATTTCTATTTCTATTATTCTATTATTTCTATTCCTGAAGTACAGAGCAAACACCTAATCTCCTGGAAGCCAAAGGCTTGGTGATTTATTTTTTTTTGATAATAAAAGGAAAAATCAATAAAAGAAGTTAAGAAAATAATACACTTTGATGGGTAGATATTAAAAATTCATCTTTTGCTGTAGTCATAGGGGAACTTCTAAGAAAAATTTTAGCATGATCTGTGATCATTTTGTGCAGAGATTACAGAAAGATTAGCAGTCATTCAACATTAATAATATCATCAAAATTGGAAGGGCTGGTTTTTTGGTTTTTTTTTGATTCAGGATGTAACCAGGTGTAAAAACCACACCTGGAAGAGAAAAATCTCAAAATCTCTTCCAGCGACATTAAATGGAAATAATTGCAAGACTATCTGCCAAACATAACAAGTTCAGATGTCTTTGGACATATAAAAATGAAACCTGAAAAGTTACAGTGGCTTAATAGCTGAAACAATAGTGTTTTGAATGTGGAAGTTGAAAAGCACAAGGAGTTATCAGAAATATTTGAATTTGAAATATAAACCTAATATGAAATTTGTAACATATGTTCTTAAAATCAGATTAACACACTGATAAAGAAAACCTGCTGTGCCTGGATTGTTTATCTCTGAAATCCTCCTCTGAGGACTACATATCTTTTAAGATGACAAGCTTTTGCCAAACTAAATCTCTTTGTCTCAATAAAAGAGAAACAGGGCAAAAATTGATGGCCCTTATTTTTTAAACAGCCAAATTCTATGTTCTGCAGGTTCTTTCTGACCTTTGATTTTTCTGACCTCTGTAAAGGACTGAATAAGAGAGAATTTGGTGGGTTTTTTTATAGAAGAAAGTGATTGCAAGCTGCAACGATAATATGAAGGATTTCATTAGGGTCCATAAACAGGTGCTTGATTTCTGGAGTTACATTCACAGATTCTCCACAGGCAAAGCTGCTTAAAAGCAACCCTTTCACTCAGTCCCCTGCTTCCTTTTGTCACTTGTCTAAACCCATCCTTCTGCAGCAGACATTGGCCACTCTGCCTTTACTGGAAGCTAAGAAAACACAGTGGTAAAAGTTTCAATATCCCTGGCTATTCACAAAGAGATACAATTTGTTTTTGCTGCTCAGGCCAGCAGTCCACTGGACTGCATTTCTATGCCTTGCCACTCTTCATTGCACTCATTTTGGAGAAATTATTACCATGTATTTTTGCCCGTGGTTGTCCACCTTACAACTAGAAAATATATTGTATATTTTCAACAAGCACTTTGAGTTCTACTGAGAGAAAAAACGAAAACAAGCTACCAAAAAACACAAACCAAAAACCCCAAAGCAACAGAAAATTCTCCTTAAGAGATCTTGCTATGATTCATTATCTGACCTCCAAGATGTGAATTACCACTCACAGGAAATAAATTTTACACTGCTCCTTCAGTGTTTGGAAACAGAATTTCAGGAAACTTGATTTACTGATGTGTAAAACAAAACCAAAAGATTTTAATCTCTGATTATAAGAAAAGCATAGTTTTTAAGGGAAAAGGCTTAGCATCTATTATGCCCTGTTAGCATCCATGACTCAAGAGGAAGCATTTAATTTTGCCTTCTTTTCTGCTATTTCTCTACTTTTGAATGATGCAGAGAGGGTGGAAATCATCCCACTGAGCATTCAGCCGATAAACTGACAGTGAAGTGAATGAGGCTCTCTACATGAGAGTTCCTTCTTCCTGAGCAATAGCTAGAGAAGTCTATCTATAAATGACCCTTGGTTTCCATTTAAAAGCCCATCGTCTCAGTAGGAAAAGTCTTCTAAAGCCCTCTGACTTAGAGAGAAAAAGCTCTGCTAGCTGGCCTGAGGGCAATTTCTTCCTTCTGTTTACCTCTCTTTGAGAGGCAGCAGCCCAAATACATTACTGTCTAGAAAGCCCTGCTCATAAAATGGGGGGCTGGAGGCAGAGCAGGGTGAAAGGAGGAAGGAAGAAAATAAAAAAAAAAAGAGATTCAGAGCTGAGGCAGAGAGAAAATGAGAGTGTTGTATCCTTTGGTGCAAGCTGTGTACAGGCATGTGTGTCAAGAAGGGCATGATTAAGACTTGACCCAAGACCCACCCCATTACAACCTCTCTTATTTTCGTGGGGCCAGACCCATGCAACTTTCCCTGATGGTACAATTTACTTTATGGAAGCTGTTTTACATAAGACGCATTGCAGGACCCCAAGGAAAGCTGGTGATGGGATTAGAGTCATCACCATGCCAGTTTGCCTCTGGCTTTTACTAATTCTTTCAAGCTAACATAACCCATTAAAATAAAACTCAATCCCTGCCTGGATCAATCTTACAGCATGGGCTAGAACAGCATGTGCACTTGCTTGCAAGGCTTTCTGCTCCCTGCACACAAAAAAAAGGACTGACATTACCTCCTCTCTGGAAAATGGTCCTCCACAACATCTGCAGCCAGCATCTGCAACACCTACACAGAGAGCAGCAATCATTTAGGACTCTTAATTGGCATATGTGACATAGACCCCATCATGAGGGATCAAAAGGTCTCAATGAAAAAGTCTCCCTTTCCATTGACAGCAAAAGATGTTTAAACGATATTCAGGAGAGGTCAAGTCCCTGGACAGCTTCCTTGCCTGGGCATGTCAGCAGAATAAAAGAAAGTTCTGTTTTGGTTTCCTTTTGAGCTCCTAGTGCTGATAAAACTTGAGCAGAACACTTCCTGAAGCCTGGGAAGGTTGCAGTGGCTGCTGCCAAAGTTGTCTCCGTCAGCAGCCTGCCACAGAGGGAGTTGCCAAGAGCAGGTTTGCGTTGCTGCTGCCAAGTGTCAGTACCACGGAGCTGCTAAAGCCTTTTCTCTCTGGAAGAGCCCTCATCTGTCACATATGGATAGACACAGCAATGCTGAGAGAACAAGGTCTCATCCTGAGGGCACAGAAACAAAGTGTCTCTTCTTCCATGCCTTGAGATGCCTTCCTGTGCCTCTCTTCTCTCACCACACCTCTTCACAAACTCACACAAAACCTCTCTTTCCTCACCACTGCATCCCCTCCTTTTGGCCTCTTTGTGGCAGGAAAAACAGCTGAGAGCCCCCAGTCCCCATCCCAAGCATCAGGCCTTCCTCCAGCAGGTTTTTACACCTCCACTAACATCTCAGCCCTCCACAGAAAAAAACAGCCCAAAACCCTAAAGAAACTCCTTAAGTACCACACTCCATGACAGGGCTGCAGTCGCTTTTCTAGGAAGCTGCAGATTTCCTTAAAGATGCCCATAACCCTGTTATTACCTGAAATAGCACACCTGAAGAGAAATGATTTTATAGAACTGCATTCTGGCTAATCACTGACCAAAAATACCCAAGCAGTGAGAGACTATCTGGGCTGCCTGAGTTGTACTGAAAAATCAAGGTCAATGTATTTCTAGATTTTTCTAGAAAGACAGCCTTGAGCCCAGCATCACTCACTCTCAGACAAAGCTCAGTGTGGAAACTGAGACTTGACAGACAAAGTGTCTCAGCAAAGATGCATGTCTTGGAACAAGTCAGATAATTTGTAGTAATTGCAGGTGGCTCATACAGAGCCATGAGAAGAAGCCTCCCTTGAGTCATCTTGCACTTAAGTTGGATTTCTTCCAAGAAGATATTTGACTTAGCTTTTTTTTTTAAAATCAGAGCCAAAAAGGAATTAAAAAAGCTTTTAATCACTGCAAGAATCCCATTTAATCAGACTACTGTCTGAGTTTGTTTCTTTAGCACTGATGATTTAACCTGATCACAGTGTGATTTAGCTAAGAGTTTTGATACTGTAATATTAAAATTTTTCTGTTAGTTGCCTGCATTTATGTCTGTTACAAACTTCGCTTACAGAAAAGGGTTGATAAGAGAGGTCTTAAATGCAAATCCCTGACGAAAATAATGAATTTCCATGTTCAGACCCTGCTATTCTTATTTTCCAAATGGGAATATTCAAAGAATTACTATGAACTGTTCTATGATACAGGTGATTCTAATCATGCAAATTGAAACCAAGTGAACAAATCCAGTGTTTTCTTACTGGACTGGAGATTTAAAGCAGAAAAGGTAAAAATCTGAAGTAGCTTGGGCCTTTTCCTAGAGTTACATGACTTATGTTGCCATCATATTATCCATTTCTTCCCCCTCCCCCGGGAATTCATTCAGACATTGGACTCACAGCTTTTCAGCTAGCTACTTTGAAATGCACAAGCTAATGAAAATCATCCCACTGCTGAATTTGAAAGGAAATCACAAACACAGGTAAGACAAACTGGTTAATGTGAAGTCATATGTAACAACAACATTAGAACAGGTTTAAACTCATAACCCAGTGGAGTCATGGCCAGAGAATTTTTCTGAAACCGCATGGTATCTGCCAAGAGAATGTCAAGAAATATTGCTCCTCTCCTCATAGCTGTCTCTGGGATGGCAGATGGGGGAAAGAGTACATGTGCCAGCATGTCTGATTAGCTTAGAGACTCTTAATTCCTTTGCTGTTTTTTAAATGCCACTCTGTCAATATCTGATCCAATGACCATGGAAGTGGAGGGGAGTTTTTCAACTGACCCTGGTAGGTGCTAGCCTCAAACCCACACACTTTATGTAAGAACGAATTTGGCTGCTGGCCTGCTGCAGAGTTGTTTGTAGGACGCAGGGAAGAGAAAGGACTGGATCAAAAGCAAGATGGAGATGGGGCTACTTCTGAGAATTACACAGGGATTTACTGTGGGTCTATAGTAAAGAGGACATTTCACCCTAAATCCAGATTTGGAGTGTTTTTGTGTGTGCTTACATCAATAGAAAAACACCCCGAAGGCTGGTTTCCTTTTCTTTTTTTCTTCCTCTCAGAAAAGATTTATTTTTTTCTCCCAGTCAAAGCTCTGCTTTTTCTGTTCCCATGATGTTTTCTCATCTTCATCCCATGCTCTTGCAAGGAATCAGTGCCAGGGATCCCACTTTCCCAAGGGTGGATTGTTGTCACATCAGCTGCCTGGCTGGGTCCAGTTGCTGTACTTCATCCCATGTCACATCTTCCTGTCATAGGAAAAACAAGGCATACAGCAGAGGGACAGTCACCCACTCACTCTGTGGGCTCCAAAAAGCTTCTAAAGAGCTGGGTTTCTTCTGCATGAGGGGATCTTTTGCTGTGCTGATTCATGGCACAGCAGAAGGATTCAGGCCAGCTAGGCAAAGAGATCGTTTTCCTTTGCTTTGGGAAGGAGCTGGCAGACTGTGCAGGAAACCTCTGCCCAGAGCAGCACTGACCTTGTTAATGGTGCCTGCTCATGCTGGGCTGGGAGATCCTCTCACTTTATTTATCTGCCAAGGGGAGCCAAGCTGATACCTGCTGCCAAGACAGCCCTCACACCACCCAGTGTGACCGGTCGCACACGGTCAGCTCTGCCAGCCTGTACTCAGCACTGGCCTGAGCTAATCCGTGGAGAGGGGTTAGTGACTGACCAGTGACTTGTGCTTGGATTGCACATTTCCTCAAACAAACCTCACCAGGGTGGCTGAGGAGAGGAAGCACTGCCATTTCTATCTCATTCATGTGAAGGTACAGGTACATGGCTGATTAACGCACTCAGAAAAGGCAAAATAGAGTTTAGCACAAGATTTGTAATCCAGTAATAAACATAATCATTCTGCATCTTGGTGCTTCTTACTCAGCTTGGAGTGGAATTGAAAATAAAATCAAGTCCTGTGGCTGTGAGCCGGCCAGGTTTAGAGAGGCATAGTTTGAATAACCACACTTTTTCACTGCCATGTGCTCGAGCATATCTTGGTGTTAGATAAAGGAGGAACATTTCCGGAAAAGCAGCCTGCTTTTGTTCCATCTCCCTTCTGAGGTCTGAAGTTCTATTCAAGACTGTCCAGACCTTGATTTGCACTGCACAAGGCAAGACCTGAATGAATGTGGTCTGAATTGATCACTCAGGGAGAAAGAAAGATGTCATTCAGACTCTGAAAATATAGTTTTTATGAAGGTAGAAATACAAAACCTACAGAGCACAGTTAAAACCACAAAGAGCAGAGGGTTTGCTCACAAATGTACATTTCTGCTCATTCTTATGACAGGCACACAACTAAGTTTGTAAAGGTTTCATCACAATTCCTACACAAGAATACAGTCAGGAAGTCTGTCTAGGCAGTCACATAGTTTTTAGTGGCTGTGATTTTTTTGTTCCTAAGGAAAATATTTTTGCTTTTATGGACATTGTTTCCATAGCACACAGGTGCATTCACACATACTGGTACATTCACTGGACTGACAACTGTGCTGGGCATTATATAGTCCTTCCCCTAGCCCCCTTGCTCCAGTTCATTAGTTTCTCTTTTAGAATTATTGCCTAATGGCAAGTTAGAGCTTTAAAAACTGAGTTTTGAATTGAAATCTTACTGAATGCTGGTTTTGGCTTGAGTATGTTTCACTTGAGGACTCTGCCATGAAAAAAAAAATGGACAGGAAGCTTCATACTCTAGAAAGTGCTCTCCTCTGTTCTTGTATTTTTAAAGTCTTTATAGCAACTCTTGCAGGAAGCTTCCTAAACTATCAAACAAACAAACCAACCCCAAAAAACACCCCCAAAACCCCCCAAAAACAAAAACCACCCAGTCCTAATCTCACATGGTCTGCTATAGGACAATTTTGTCTTTTGATATGGTTCGTGAGGAACTGTAGTCAAAACTATTTTCCTTCCCTCTTCATATAAATAAACATAGCCAACTAAACACACTCCCCAGTGTAACCAACCTCTAAACTCTGAGACAGAATTTCTCCTTTTTTCTGACTTGATATTCAAAATTGTATAGTGTAAGTTTTTAAAAAGATTTTGTATGAAAAAAGCATTTCCCAACAATTTTCATTTTTAAGTTTTTTAAACTGACTTGCTGGTTTTGCTCAACATTTTCTACTCCACAGTTTAACCACATTCATAATTCACTCAACATATGGCAAAATCTAAGAAAATTCATTCAGAGAACCATTAGAGTAAGTGGAATGAGACACATTGCCTATTTAGCCTTATATATTGCTTGCAGGAATTGCTTTTACTTCCAGGGAAAGCAGTTTTACTAAGCATGTAGATCTTCAATTATTAAGTGTAATTACTCAGAAGAAAATGTTATTTTCTGTCCCCTGGAGATAAGTAACTTATGACTTCAAGCACAATGGTAAATATCCCAAAGCTTGAATTCTGGATAGCAATATTGTGTCTAAAGTTTTGTAAATCAATACAGAATTCCTGCTTGTTTAGCAAACCCCAGTACTGTGTGCATGGAGATGTGAAGTGATTGGCAAACACACCCAAGGAAAAGGAATAAATACATCAAATTTGGAAATGGAAAGCACCTCACTAAAGGACTGAGAGGAAACATTTATTTTCCTTTAATTATTAGTCTGAAGGCAGGTCAGTCATCACCAACAGATGTAATCCAAAGGTTGGTATTGAAGCATTTGACTCAGATGGGATGTAGCATTCCAAGGGATTTTGTCAGTCGTAGGGTTGAGTCCCTGCATTTGCTGCAGCTCAACAATGAGATGTATGAGATCAAACCCAGCAGGTACACAGAAAACCCAGTCTAGAGAGCACTCCACACTACCAGCCACCAAGCCTCCTAAAAACCCTTCTAAAAACCTGAAACATTACTGAACTGTGGAGCAGATGGGAAAGATCAGTTTTCCACTTGAAATGAAAAGCACCTGTACACTTGAGGTTGAATTCATCAGCACTCATATTAGATTGTATGCTTCATTTTCCTTCAAGTAAGTAGATGACAAACTTTCTGAAAAAAAACTGTCATAAAAAGCTGTCCTGCCCATAAAAAAAAAAAGATTACTACTAAAAACAAAACCAGAAAATTTTTATCACTGTATTCTTGACTTCACACTGCATTACCAAAAATTGATCTGTGCATAATTAATAGCTTCCTTCAGCTAATCTGCTTCATCTTGACCTTTGAAAGGATTTATTATACAGGGGACACACTCACATTTCAGATAATTCCCTATAAGCTCTCTGATAACATAAGGAAGCTGATAACACAATGAAACTGTTAAGAAACCTGTTTAATATCAAAAAGAAGAAACACAATATTTTATTATTAGAGAGTTCTATGAGAACCAGCAAAGAAAATAAGTTATCTGTTGGATAGGAAGACTTCAGAACTTAAAAATATTAAACATCATCTCCAGGTACATCTCTCAGTTCCTTTGGCAGCAAGGCAGCGATCTGTCATTCGTAAAAGCAAACGAATTATGGAAGTGAGAAATGCAATGCAGTCATGATGTGACAGGTGTCCAGATCAAGCTCTGTGTACCAAGACTCGTGAGGTCACCAGAGCTCAACAGTGGGCCATGGGGGAAGTTTTCAATTATTTCACTCAGAAGGCACACTGGTAACAAACTTACTGCATATCAGGAATGCTATATATCTTTCATGCTACTTTGAAAACACTGGTTTGTTATGAAATTTCTGTTTACTCTTCAACAAACAAACAGCATCTGCCTACATCAGAACCAAGAACAATAAGCAATAAATCACCGCAGCAGCCAAGATAACAGAATTGTTGAGGAAAGATGGCATCTGTGCTGAGAAAGGACATTTCCAGATGCCATCTCCTCAGGAGACGCTGTGTAACAGCATGAAGTGAATGATGAAAGGCATCAATGCTTATCAGTTTGGGTTGATCATGCACAGAAGAACTATTTCGGAAAGGGCTGTAAGGTTTGGAGAAGAGACTGTGGAAGTGACACCATGCTATGAGGTCTCCTGGAAGAAGAAGCACAAGGAACATGGTTGAAGAACCAATGCACTGAGCCTCACTACAGGTTCTGCAGGTCCTGGACCACAATCCACAGCTCTTTCAATGTGTTGATTCTGAGCTGCAACAAAGCTTAAAGCCAGAGACTTCAGTGACTGTAGCCAAAGCATACCACTACAGAAACACAGATACAGGTATCCAAACATATCTCTTTAGACAGTTGTATATGCAGACATGTCAACCTCTGCCGTAAAATTAAGTGGAAGCATCCCACTACTGCCTTGAAGACTGGGGCCAGGCACAGGTTGGAAGATCTACACAAACCTAGGAATTACAGGTCTCCAACACAGGGAAGATAGCCTTTTAATGCTTAGGGTGAAACAGGATAAATGAGAGGCAGATGAATGTCTTTTGGTACATACAAAGCAGTGGATATGTTGACCACGTGTTGTTGCTAGTGGAGAAGCATATTTTGTGACCTGGACTTAAAGAAAAATTGCATATTGAACAGTTACTTCTGATTTGATTAAAATAAAAATTACTATGCAGGACCGTTGAGTCTGAATCTGATCTAGCTGGGGAAAGCACATAAAGATCCATAAAATCGCAGAATATGCTAAGTTGGAAGGGACCCACAAAGGTCACAGAGCTCAATTCCCAGTCTTGCACAGGACCATCTCCCAGAATCACACCATGAACCTGAGAGCATTGTCCAAACACTTCTTAACCTCTGTCAGGCTGGTGCTGTGACCATTGCCTTGGGGAACCTGTTCCTGTGCCTAACCACCCTCTGGGGGAAGAACCTTTTCCTAATATCCAACCAAACCTCTCCTGACACAGCCTCATATCCTGTCATTAGTCACCAGAGATCATTATCTGGCACTCCACTCCCCATCATGAAGAAGATGTAGGCTGCTAAGAGGTGTCACCCCAGTCTCCTCTCATTTAGCCTGAACAAGCCAAGTGATCTCAACTGCTCCTTGTAGGTTTTCTTCTCTAGACCCTTTATCACCTTAATAACTCTCCTTTGGATGCTTTCTGATAGCTCTATAACTTTCACATATTATGCTGCCCAAAACTTACCATAGCCCAACAGTCAATCATACCCTGAATGGATACTGTTATCTATTCCTAGGTCTTTTGTACTAGGAATAAAAACCAAGCCCAAAACAACAAAATATTAAAGGCCTGGACGCCATCATGGAGATCTGAACCAAAGACAACAATCTCTGCTTAGGATGCAAGCGATGTATTAGATAATAGTAAGAGGGAAAGCAATAGGGATATTGTATAGCTTGGAAATATAATAAAAATGCGTCAAAGGAATATTTCAAGTTTGAGGTTTTCAAGTTCTTCCCATTTTGGAGGGAAATAAATGTTTTCCTAATCATGTGCGCTGTGGCACAGCAGAAGCTGCCTTACGCTGGAGGAAATATTCTTCAAGGAACAAATGGATTTGAAAGACTGAGGAATGAAGAGGAAAAAGCCAACAACAAAAACCAAAACAAACCCTGAAGAGAGCCTTAATTATACACGTTGAATAAGATGCTCTCTGGCTGCTTTTGTTTAACATAATTTTAAGGCAAAGTCCTTTAAGCGCTGTGGAGAGAATGTAGAGGATAAATCAGGCTGCTCATTAACTGCTGTAACTCTGAGATATTTTGCATTTCCTGCTCAGGTCCCAGTTTAGGCCTTTTTTGTGTGTGTGTTAGTGATTAACCTCTGCAGGGAAAATGGAGGGGGCTAAATGGATAATCCCAATTAAATTTGACAAAAACATTTATCAGCCTAACATTACATCTTTTCTCTCCCTTTCCTTGGGCAGTACATAGTTGGTCTCTGCAGGAAGGAACCCTCCAGAAAATCACCTAGGCGTCAGCAGTTTTGATTATGAGAAAGATGAGTACAGCTGTACAAAGGGCTTGCCTGCTGTCTTCACAGACAGACTGCAAGGTGTTTGACAGTGCTCTGAAGGTTGTATTAAAAGCACCATGACGGCCACATCTCTGTGGAACATCCCATTGCTTGGGACAAAGCACATGATATTTTGAGGGAAAATATTCTTTGACACTGTACCTGAACACAGCTTCTGGCCATGGAAATGTGGCATTCTTTTTGTCTCAAAAACCCCAGTCCCTTAACCCCAACACTATTTCCTGCACAGACATGTCTGGTCCTGTCTGATGGCAGGGGGACTTGCAACAGTTGAGCTTTCAAGATCCATTCTAGCACCACTTTTCCAGTGTTTGTCTGGGAGACATCAGGATGTAAGTTAGCTCATCGGTATGAAATTCAAGTAATTCTCTGGTGGTGTTCATCACAAAACCCTTGGAAATGAAAAGCCAAACAGACTCTTGACATTTATGTAGGCCTCTCCCTGCCTAATTGCAATGAAAAGATATTTGTATGAATTGAATTTCTTTCTAGTTTAAATCTCTCTTGGATTCATATTCAGGGGATTTTGTGGCAGATCTTAATATCTAAAGAAAAAAATAAACACTTGTGATGGTATTTGATTTCTATTGTCTCTTCTCATACGGCATCGTTGCCATGTTCCTCTGATGTACTTCACCTCTGCGAGCTCATTCAAGGGCACTAGGGCAGACCCCAATCCAAGCATAAGAAGTGGTGTTTATAGCTAGACACAGATTAAAGCTAAATGTCAAAGTACAGAAGGAGGCATTGTAAAGGGTAAGTATTAAAAAGTAATAACACACACAAAAAAAAAATGCTTGGAGCAGGTGAACAGTTTCACTGAAATTTCCTTTGTGTCAAATTGTAGACTTTTGCCCTTTGCTAGGTGGGGAAGTGAATGGGAAGAAATAAATCAGAAAATACTTGAGAGAAAAAAGTGCAGAGATTCCTCAATTTTATTGTAACCAACACATTCTCATATCTTAAATCTAGCTCAATGTTCTTTCCACTTAGTTACCAGTGAATATAGCAAGCAAGAAATTATTTATATGCGTATCGCAGAAAACATAAATAAGAAAATAGTTGTTTCTTTCCGGACAATGCTTTAAGTGATGTTTTGTGGGACGGTCTCAATCTGGGCACAAAGAAATAGAAAATAGAATTCTAATGAGGATTCATTTGCTTTGTGATAAAGAGAAGCAAAGAAAAACAAACCCAGGCAGGTAAGACAATGGTAAATGTCTCAAAAGAGAAATGGGCAGGAGGTAGAGCAAGAGAGGGACGTAGACAAAGGAGCAGACCATAATCAAACCATATAATCAAACCATAACCAGAGGGTGAAACCTGTATCCAGTGAAACCAGAATTTTCAATTACTTCTTAGACTTACTGATTGAAGAATGCTTGGACAGGCTCTTAGTTCTCAAATATCCCCAAGCATCTCCCACTATAGTTCTCCTATTGTCCCATTGAGGAGAAACTTTTCAGGAGTTAAGCCCTAGTCACCTCTTCCCTCCAGCACAAGCCATACAGCTCTTCCACAGGAGCTACAAAAGCAGGTAATGAGCCTTCAGCCAGAACCTAAGGAGCCAAGAAAAGTGGCTGAGAGCCCCAACATGACTCTGGTCTCTGTCTCTGCTAAACACCTGCTCTCAGCATGCAAGACAAGGGAATCCTGCAGTCAAAAAACTTGCCTAAGTTCAAGGAGAGAGTCTATTCCCTGCACTGGCACAGGATTTCCTTGATAATTCCAGCAAGTAACTTAGTCTCCTTATCTTATTTTTCCTCATCTGGAAAAGTGGGTCAGTAATTTCACTTTTATTTATTTTGCCTATTCTGATTAAAAGTCCAAGCCAAGCATTCTTTCCTTCACTGCACTTGACTCAAACCATGTGAAGTTCAGAACATGTTTTTTCTGAACTTTGAGGCATCTTTCAGCTTTTCACTGCAGACATAAGGGCTGAGAACTTGATGGGGTTACTTATGAAAGACAGGTCATATAGTCATAGGGCTTTTAGGGTCACCTCTTTAAAGAGGAAGCCAGTATTACATTGCCAATAATAAACCTACAAAATTTTTGCTGTGTTTACAAATATGTGAATTTTATCCACTTTAAAGCTTGTAGATACTATTTTAAAGTTATTAGAAACCCCTATACTTCAGCTTTTCAAAGCCTCACTCCTGAACTTCTGCTTCTGCCTCTTCTCATCTCACCATCACTCTACTGCAAAAACATCCTCCACAGAGCTAAACTTCAAGCACAAAAACAGCTCTTTGAATCAAGAGATTCTGCAGTGGAAACATTTTTGTTGTTGTATCTACAGACCTCTACCAAAGAGGAATGTTTTCCCTCTGCCTTGTGGTGTTCAATGGAAAGCATTCAAATAGAATGAAGTCCCCTGAGATCTTGAGCACATGATAGGATGGACTTACTGTGACTGCTGTGAAAAACACAAACAGTGGGATTAAATTCATTTACCCCAAGGCAAAGGAAAGAAGGTAATTCCAAAGTTACCAGAGTGCTACAGTACAGATAAATAGACTCTGTAAAAGTTACTGAAGTGTTCTGAAAAGGATTTGTTGGCATCAAGAAACCCCACCTACACTTACTGGAGGGGTAGTGGATTTATCATGTCCTCAGATCCATTCTGCACTACAAATCTTGCAGATGAGCTGGTCAAGATGGAAGTTAAGATGAAGACAAAGGGGTAAAGGGTAAATATTGTGAGTAATTGTGTCCAGAATTAACCTAACTGGGTGATATAATTTTTCTTACCATAAACTCTAGTACAGGTCGCAGCTGTTTCCAGGCAAACAGATTTTGTTTCAACCTGGTGCACCTTCAAACTCTTAGAGTTGTAAAGGCCACATGATTAAACACCACAGTCAGATTTAATGACAATAGAAGACACCTCGTGGAAAGCTGCAGCCAGTGGAGAGAAATGGAGATTTCTAGGTAGCGCTGCTTTTTATCTCAAGCTAGTAGAAATTTAAATGTCCATTTGGAGGTGCCTACCTAGTTCCATCTTTACTTCAGACAGAGGCAAGAAGAGCAGTTACAACCTGATTTCTAAGTGCAATATTTGAACTTAACTGGGTCCCAAGCTTTGTACTCTCCCTGACTTATCTTACAGGTAACTTCTCCTCACTGAATTTTGCCACTGAGGTGCCTGGAACCATAATAATATTTCCTATAATAAAGGAAAAATTATAAAAGCAGTATATTTTCTGATTCCAGCTGCATTTCCTTTCAGAACTTGATATATTTCTTTTTTTAAATGTTATGTAGTGCTAGGGATTATGACACTGGAATCCTTCCAGGTAATAAATTGTGGATGTTATTTACTATGCATGAAAGTAGAAAACATAACTTCATATTATTGGTTTGAACCATGGAGTTAGAATTCCTTTTTTTAAGCAAATATTCTAAGCCTGAAGTTACCGGCTTTCCAAGAGAATTCAGGTTGTTCTGCCCGGAGAACAGAGAGCTTGATAAGAAATTAAAGGCCTTTCAGTACCTAGAAGGGCTACATGAGATGGAGAGGGGCTTTTTAGAAGGACATGGATTGATAGGACAAGGCACAATGGCTTTAAAAATGAAAGAGAGTAGGTTTAGATTAGGTATTAGGAAGAAATTCTTCACTATGATGGTGGTGAGGCACTGGCGCAGGTTGCCCAGAGAAGCTGAACGGGATGTCCCATTCCTGCAAGTGTTCAAGGCCAGGTTGGATGGGGCTCTGAGCATCCTAGTCTAGTGGGAAGTGTCCCTGCACATGGCAAGGGAGGTGGAACAAGATGATCTTTAAGGTCCCTTCTAATCCAAACCATTCTATGATTCTGTGATGTCTTGTGTTTGAGTAAGAAACTCCATCCAAGGTCAAGTTGGGAAAAAACCCAAAACCAACACAAAACATTTCCTCACAAAACCCCCAGAACACTAAGACATTCCTAACCGATTCCAGCTTTAATGGCATCTCTTGACCTTTTGTGTCAATTGACTGGCTCCATTGTGACTTTAGCTGTGTGAAAGGTCTTAGGGATTCAGCTAGGTCAACCAGCTCAGAATGCCCCATGTGGAGAGCAAACTTAGAATAGCACAGAGGCATTCCTGCAAAATTAATTGCTGATCCTTTTGCACATTTTCCCCACCAAAAGCACTAGTTTTAGTAGTGAGTTTTGGTGGGAAAGATATTTGTCCTTTTATCTTCAGAGTGAACTCATTTCACAAATAGTAACAACTAATAGCACTTGATGCTCAACTCAGCACTAGAGAAAGGAATTTGACTTTTTTTTCCACAAAATAGACAGGAATTCACAGTCAATGTTATAACTTTTCATATATTAGAAGTCGCAGATTTATGAATGAAGACAGTTTGGATAAGCTGAATAATAACCTTTGCAGGATATAGCAGAATAAATTTACAATGCAACTGCCACTTTTACAGGTGAACTGTCTCTTTTTATGATGGAGGATAGGACGCACTCAGACAGAGTTCTGTAAATTTACGTTGTGTTGATGTATCTTTTTTAATGAAGTGTCCTAATAAAAAAAATAGGTAAAATTGTCTGAAGTTGTCAGTGGCAGTGCTATTACTTTAGAATGTGCAGCGCAGAGGGAAGAAAGCCCTCCACAATTGAGCTGTTACAAAAATTCTGTGAAAATAATTATTGGGGTTCTTTTTGTTTGTTACCAAACTGTCAGTGTTGCTAACCCTTTCCCCGCTCCCAGCCTGCCCTGTTCAGCACTAAATCTTTCCCCAAAGGGATCTGCAGAACCAAACTAGCTCTCTGCTGCCCTTATTTTGAGAAAGGAAAAAAAACCATCTCACCCATCTCCAGTTCCCAAAATGCTTCATTACAGTCAGATGTATCTGCCAAAAGAACCTTTCAAACTATATGCCTTTGAGTCTGCAGGTGACTATAAAAAGTAATAACGAGCCCAGTTTTATTCTCTAATGGATCTTGTCTAGAAAAATACATTTTAGGTCATACACTTAGTGTGTTGACTTTTTTTCTGTAGAAGTATCCTACATGGATGTAAGGAAGAAAGGAATTTGGCCTCTATTTCAGCTGAAGTTTCATTCCAAAGAGTGGTATCAGAAGCTGAGGTTGAAGTCCAGAGCAACTGCTATTCCTAAGCTTACCCATTCTTCATAAATAGTTTCAAATAAAATTACATGTTTTTGTTCCTGTATTAATTTAAAGGTTGATGTAATCAAAATATTTGCATTACCTTTTTTATGGATATCGTAATAAAAACTGGTCTAAAAATACGTCCTATGAGATTTTTTATTAAGCCATTTTTATAATTAAGACATTCTGCTTCTTGCATTGCTAAAACGATAAGAAAATAATAATAAAAACCCCCCCAACAGTTTGCCAAGATTTAATTGCAGGATTATAGGACTGGAATTCTTCATTTTATTTGCTGCTAGATTTAGCAAGTAAGTGGCTATCTAAGCTTCCTTTCCCAAGTTCTGTTCTGCTATGTAACACACTGTCCTGTGGTTCCCTCTTTCTGACTTTATGCCAACAGTCAGGAATGTACGGAAACCAAGAGCTGTGGAAGGTTTTGTGCTGTCTTCAGAAAGAAAATATGTAAGTGGATAACTGGTCACAAATCTCAAAATTAAAGAGTAGCAAGGTTTCCTAATCTAGGGGCTTTTTTTTTTTTAGAGAATGCTGAAAGGAAGATTTTCTCCAAGACACAGATTGATTCCCTTGTTTGCTCTAAGCAGGATTCATTATCTAGCACAGCTTTTAAACATATAGTTTTAACTTCAGGTAACAGTCACAACCATGCTTAAAAGTACACTGTACCTACAAAGAAGTGACCACAGGCTTCTGTAGGTTGTAGATTGGTATCACTGTCGTTCAAAAGACACAGGATTAAACCTTTTCCAGAACATCCAGTAAACCACTGAAAGCCTTGAGAAAAAAATTTCCACTAAACAACTGATTTCATAGGGCATTATAGAACCTCATCATAGCACTCACCTTTGCTTGCTGAACCAGAGATAATTGTTGCTCAGGCTGCTCCACCACAAGAAATTAATCTCTAAGTACACTCCAGCAATCACAGCACCTAAATGCAATGGCTCAGCCCCAACAAAATTAAGGCTACTATAAGATTTTTATACTGGTTCAATTCGGTGCAGCTGGTTGCAGAGAGCAAGTATTTGAGTTGGGATTAAATTCACCTTCAGGACTGGAGATAAAATTCACCTGTAGCAGAAAACCATTCTTTGTAATATTTAACAATTCCTAAGCAGCATTTTGAGTGGGTCACAACTTTTTTTAGGATCAAAAGAAACAGAAAGATAAAATTGAAAGAAGAAAAACAGTTGATGCATTCACAAGCAGTTTAAAAGTGAAAAATAAATGGTTAATACAGTCTGCTCAGCTAGGTTTTACAGTGATAGGAAAAATCTGCAGGAGGAGATAGAAATCTTACAGTGAAACATCTGGGACAAGCCTTTGTATTCATCTGTATAAAAGACCTGCTATTCTGTAGAACAGGACCATGTCTTTCTCATTTAATCCCATATGGACTCAGATAACAAAAGAAGATCTGAACAGTCTCAGTAGAGTGTTCTCTCCTACCATCAAAAGAAAATGCTGGTTTGGCTTTATTCTCCTAGCAGTTTGGCAATGTCTATTCATATTTCAAAACTGTTGGTGATCTCTGTTCTTGTAAGTCCATGGTATCTGACTTGTCACGGCTATATGCATTTTCCTGGAAGTCATGGGAGACCACCATCAATTCAAGAATGTCCTGGGAAATCCATAAATGTTTTGCAAACATTTGGTGGGTGAGTGGCAATATTGAAGGAGGCTATACTTGGTTACTCAAACATTTTAACAGGAAACAGATTCCCCAAACAGAAAGAAAGGTTGTTGAATAAGAAGGGAGATTGCAAAAGGTTGCCAGGCTGACTCCTCCACTGGATACCAGGTCAGTGCCCACAGCTGCCTGTAAAGAGAAACTGCTTCATCACAAAATAATATTGGGCTGTACCACGACATGACCTCACATCATTCTCTTTAATAGACTTAGTCCTGTTTGCTGGAGCCTTCATAATACTCTAGGTACAAGTCACGAGGAAAAGCTGATGCAGAAAGAGATGTGGGAAACAGCTCTGTTGTTACATTCTGTTGGCTCTGAATCTGTGGAAAGTTTCACAGCTGTATCAAAAGTCTTTATCCATCCTTAGGTTAGGTTGAGTCAAGTTTATCTCCTTATTACTGAAATTGAAGAAGTTAAAAAAAGTATTGAAGAAGAAAGCATATGTTTTCAGTTATCCTCCCTGAAAAGGAAGTTGGTCAGACGACCAAATGAGGTGAAATAAATAGAAAGTACATTTTGAACATACGGCTCTTCCTGTGAATCCTTTATGGGAAACGGATTTTTTTTTCCGTGCAGAATTTGCTTACAAAGTAAAGGTCTTGTTTATAGATTGTAAAATATTCATGCAAACATAACAATCTCAGTTGCATTTTCAGACTTTTGATCCATTTACATGGGAAAAAAGAGTGTGTGAAAGGTTTTGATTAGCCTTAGAAACCTCTTAATTCTTGGAGCACAGAAAAACATTAGCCCTGGGGGTTTTTTTTATATTAACTCTATATTAAATCCCAGGAGTAGCATATTTCTATGACTTTTTCATAAGACAAATGCCGGTATTGATTTCTAACCACCATTCTATTACTATCCATATATTACACATTAACACTTCCATGATTCTAATTCAATATTCTGCAACCTGTAAATGTCCACTGAACCTGCACAAATCCCACTGAAAACGGTGCAAAAAAAAGAATCTACTTATTTCACTGGGCTTTGGAACAGCATTCCCTAAAGAAATTCAGGCTTACACGCCACCCTGTGTTAGATCTGCTCTTTTCCTGCATCTTCTCAAATGCAGCAACTGAGCCTGAAAGATTCTATAAATCATATAATTGAGAAACTAACGCACATAAAAGGAATTATGGCAAAGTAATTTTTATTTTGTAATATCCTGGGCCAATGCCCGGGATGGACTGCACTCAGAGCTCCCTAGGTGATCATTATGGTTCAAGAAGGATTTGGGAAAAATCATTCTACTACAGACAGTAAGCAAGTATTGAGTAGAGCCATTGAAATTGTTTATGTTTCTACCACAATAGAATGTCACTAAGGAGACAGAAATCGCTACCTAAACTCATGACCAGAATTCAGAATCACCAATGGTTTCTCTTCAATACAACCAGTATGTGCCTGAAGACAATCCACTGACTTCCAGAGAGTCACCCAAAATTACAGTGGTTTCTTGAAGGATTATTGTTAAATGCTATTTAACTATTCACTTTTTGGATCAGCTTCTTATTGCAGTGGAATTGCTATGCATTCACCCTGATAAATCTAATATTTTACTTAAAGCCACACACTTTTTGATGACTGCTTTTCACATTATTGCAATGAGTCAAGCCTTTCCTTAGTCCTTAATCCAGAATTTTTCTTTTGACTTGAACCCCCGTGTGTGATTTCACTATTAATTGACAAGTTTAAGATAAAAAAACCACAGGTTTCTGTATGTCTGCTTTGTCAGGGATGTGTATCTCCCAGAAAACAGATTACAAATGAATAAAACTCAGATTTTATCCATTCTCCTTATGTAATCACAAAGTTCTCCTCTGCTGTTTTCTGGGTTTTTTCCTTATAGCAGAAAAAATGGTGCTGATGAAATTGGGTTGCTGTTTTTAACTGACCTTGCAAATTGTATGGGAACTAAGTTATTTTGGCAACCCACCTCCTCTGCTACACTGGGGACACATAGGCTAAAAAGGTTCAAAAGTAATTCAGTGACACCCAGAGTAATGTGTGGGCCTTGCTTTCATAAGGAGCCAGGCTAAAAACAAACCTGAACTGGAACCTTTCTCTGTGGTCACCAAAATGGGACGTGGCTGTATCCATCATTTGGTAAAGTGATATGAAGAAGATTGTAGAATTCAAAGTTCCTATACCACAGTGGTGTCCCAGTGACAACTTGTTCTACACATCAGAACCACCCCATACAGCTTAATGTCTTAGAAAGAGGAACCTGTAGATGAACTGTGTGTGTGCCTTTCTGGAGTTCTGGGTAATACTGACGTGGTTTGCTACTAATTGCCACTGTAGTGAAGCCTAACACAGCAGTGGCACTGTTCTCTGCACTGGCAGTGGAATACTGGGAGATTCCTCAAAGCCTGACAAAAGGAATGGAGTTCCCTGCCTCCTGGGGAACTAGCAGTGATGGGAGGCATTGTCTGAAACAGTGGTGAGTTGAGCCAGGGAGCAGTGAAACTTCTCTTTGCCATTTCTGTTGGCCATGACTGAAAATTTCCTGCTTGTAACAGGCTGGTAGGAATTAAGAAATCCACTGTTTTCTATAGAGAAAAAAAGAGGAAAGAAAACACCACAACAAGGTTGAAAAAAACCTTTTAACTGTCACCATGATGCTGGCATGTACTACCTTTACACTTCATTGGGGATGCTGATATTCCATTAATGAGAAATTAGATGCAACAGCAGAGACCACTATACAAACACAACCTGTGTCTAGATAAATAATAAAAGCAATACTGTACACAGGGACAGGTCTGGACTAAGTGCTTCCCAAAATATGGGATCATTCAGACCTGTCTCAGAGATTGTCTGCAACAGTCACAAAGCTCAGATCCAGAACTCCCAGCAATAATGTGCTCAGATTTTGCCCTGTCACTATTGTAGAAGTGTATTTTGCTGCTCTGGTTGCCCTCGTGCTTTCTTGGTTTTTTTTATGGTGCTTATGAAATGACTCCTGCTCACAGGAAAAGTGTGACTGGTTTTGTTTATCCTACTTGTTGCGTGAGAACAATTTGCAGGCTGTCATTTCATTATTAAATTTGAAAGCAAAGCAAACACCAGATCACTACTAGACTGGATTATATGAAAATAAACCCAATCCTGCCTTACCTGTTTTAGTAAAACTTAGTATGAGTGATGGTAGGTAAAAATTCTGTCATCTAATGCCAAAAGCACTAAATGACTAATACTTCTTGTCAACAAGATCTGCTTTCAAAGTTAAGTCTACCTTGTCTACCTTCCAAAAATTACTAGGAAATTTATGATTCAACAATGACCTCTTAATTGCTTCCTCTTTATGTTGATCTGTTTTCCTGGAAATACAATTAATTCTCTATGCTGAGCCTCTAAGAATGAAACAAATTGGAGCCCTTGCTCACTTTGACAATGCAATCACTTTTAATCAGTGCATAATTAGGATTTAAACAGTATCAACCTGTCCCTGTTGCAAGAAGGTAACTGCACTTAAACTTCAATTACTCCTAAATTTAAAAATCAATTGCAAATAAAATGTCCTTCTGCTGATGGTAAAGAGATTAGAAAGACCAGAATACATTCACACAAGAAGCCAGTCATGTCAACACAATTGCAACAAGCAGCTGCCATAATGTAGGTAATTCTGCTGTAATGCAATATTAAGGCCTTTATCTAATCAAAGGCTGTGGGCTAAGGCTGTCAAAAAATACAAGATGCCTCAAAAGGCAGAATGCTATTGTTTTTTATATGGCTTTATCTAGTGCAGGATAAATGAGCTGTTTTGCTGTAAAAAATGTTTTTTTTGTGTGAATGCTTTCTACGGTGGGAGTTGAAAGGAGTTTTTTAATCGTTGTAGTGTTTTCTTTCCTCTTTCTTCGTCTGTAGAAAAAAGGTTTTTTTCTCACAATATATCTACGGCAAGATGACAGAACGGTTGAAAACCAGACATCCTTTGTGATGACTCTAAAGATGTGAAATAACAAGACCTTTTTTGTATATGTTGATCACAGTGTTTTCTGGAGGCATCAGGGCAGCACTGCAACAACGCAGTGAGGCAGCGGTCTTGCAAAGAGGCAGATGGGACGGCTTTCGGGGAAACCTGGCATTGGACTCAAATTTCTGGACCTTGGTTTCCTATGCTCACCCCTGCTCAGTGTGCAGGGAAAGGGCTCCCAGGACGTGGCTGAAGGAGCAAAGCTCTCAGCAGGCAGTGGAGGAGCGAGCTCCTGCTGGGACCTGCTCCAAGTGGGAGTGCAGGTGCACAGGAACACTCAGCACCAGGTCTGGGCTCAAAACCAGTTACCGCTGTGTCCTAGGAGGGAAGGACCATGAGGTCTTTATTCCTGTCTAAGGCACTGTAATACCTGAGGAAAACTTAACAAATTTATTCCTATTCTTGGGTGGAAACTGCCAGAAAAAAAAAAAATTCATAATGACTACCTGGAGACTCTTTTTAAAGAATTCTTCCAAACCATCTCTCTGGGGATGTGACTCTCATGTCACCATGGCAGGAAACAGCGAAGACTTATTGGCTGCAAAACAAAGCTAAACTGAAATGTGTTGAAAGGAGTATCCAGACTCTACACTCTGTGAGCAGTTACTGTTCTGCAAGCCTGGCTGTCATGCCCCTGCCTGCTAAACTACATCAATACCTGTGCAAACTGGTTCCTATCAAGATGGTTGTGGAGAAAATCCCAGAAGCATTGAGATACCTGGCAAGAAAGTAACGTGATCATTCTTTCATGTTTAGTATTCTGGAAACTGGGCAAAGTAGACACTGATGACAGCAGATATTTAATAAAAAGCATATTAAACCCCACATGGAAAATATCTGCCTTCTTCCCTTTTCAGGGTGGAGAAGAAAACTTATTTTCCATCCAAGGCATGCCTTTGGCCTGACTTCTTAAAAATCTCTATTTTTTTTCAGATGGTGAAGGGACAGGCACCTGGCAGCTGCATCAATACCAAGCAATGCTAGTGGGCACCTCTGGTGACAGAAGAAAATTTTTTATTTGGTATATACATGAATTTTCTTCTTCTTCAACTTCTCTTTTTTTTTTTTTTTTTTTTTTTTTTTTTTTTTTTTTTTTTTTTTTTTTTTTTTTTTTTTTTTTTTTTTTTTTCTGAAACAAATCACCATGGTACTGTTCAGAGCTGCCGAAAGTTGTGGCTTTAAGAAGCAAGCTGGGGAAAGTACTCAGAGGACCTCTAATGGTCCCAGGTACAGGGGGAAGCAAGCTCACTGTTAGAAAAGATTTTAAGGCTGTTACACATAAGCAGGTAGAGGCACTGCTTCGTGTCCCTTCTGGGTGCTC
The DNA here is from genome assembly GCA_013398055.1 of Ifrita kowaldi. Lineage (NCBI taxonomy): Eukaryota > Metazoa > Chordata > Aves > Passeriformes > Cinclosomatidae > Ifrita > Ifrita kowaldi. The sequence continues at coordinate 441,171 of VZRS01015274.1, forward strand.
CATCCTTTCTTGTTTCTCCTGCAGGTGGGATTTCATTGACAACAGCTGGGCCTGAATCCTTGGACAAGCTGCACAAAACGAAGAGAAGAGAGAAAACCTCTGTCCTTTTCCTTGCTTTTGCACATCCACACCTACAATTTGGGCTCTCTCTCACATACACCTCGGGGCCTGCAGTCAGTTTTCATTCCTCCTTCACTGAGGCACATCTCCCACTGAGGTATCGTTACTTCTGCACTCAATTCTCTCACTGAATATCCTAAAAAGAAGCACAGCCTGACATCCTACAGTGTGTGAAAGTGAAATAAAAATGTTGTTTCCTTTTCCCCTGTGTGATCCAAAGTTAGAAATGCTTATCTGTCTCTGTGGCTTGGTTATTCTAACCTGATCAAGTGCCACTCAGTACGTCTTCATCTTAGACTGTGTTAGAAGCTGCAGCCCATGTGGGACAAAAAACTATGCAGAGCAAAAATGATGAATGGCCTCAAAATAATTAAGGCCAGTTTTTCCATTTTTCCTTCCCCAGCCTTTGTGTGATTTCGTACCTCTTAAACCTACAGAGGACAAAGGATATAAATTTTCCTTTGGACCTGGGTGGTTAAGTCCACACCTATACAACACAGCCTCTGGTGTCTGTAAAGATGCATTAAATGCATCCTGGTCCTGTAGAGAAGAGGACTCTTTGTTGTGTGCAGGGGCCCTGGTGTTAAACCTAAGGGTTTGCAGAATGTGATCACTGACACAGCAAGAACAGAATGACCTGGCATCTTTATCCACTGTAAAGTGAGTGGAGCTGCGCATGAAAACAACCAGGCAAACAATATTTGAAAGCTGGGGTTGCTAGAAGCCAACCTGGCCCAACGCCTGTTGTTACAGAGTCATAAGATCAGGGCACAATAGGAAAAAGGCAATGTTTTATATTAGCTGAGATGAAGCTGCAGGTAGGGGAGAAGCAATAGAGGTATTTGATCACCCACCAGGCTTGTAACAGCAGAGAATAATAATTTTTTATATTCGACACCTGATCAGTTACCACTCAGCTTGCTCTGCCTGGGAGCAATGCCAGGATGACTGTTGTTTTCATGAGGATTCCCATGCTCAGATAAACTGCTGTCTCCCTTCAGCTGAGTAGCCATCCTTATTCTTTTTGTTGTAAGACACTTTTCTGGCAAATACAGACAAATTACTTATAGTTGCTGTGCTATTTGCTCATTTAAAATAATAATGTCATCACTGAACTTCAACATGCTGTCTTGTCAGACAGCTCCTACAGCTAAAGTTCTTCTGCAGGACTGAAAGTCCTGCTTTGAGTTTTCACATCATTCAACATGATGGCCTTTGATCAAGCTCAGGGTTAGTACTGCTGACATGGGGAAAATGGCACTGATAGGAAATGGGAAATCCTTTCTTCCTGAATCTCTGAAATCAGTTCTGCTGAATTGCTGTCTGGAACCTCATGCTGCCATCAGCCTCTCCAGTGTCTGAGTGCCTCCCAGGTTAAACCAATGCTCACCTCTACCAGTAGGAATAGAATAGATTTCAGTTGGAAGGGACACACTAATATAATTTGGAATACCTGCAACTCAGTGATGAGATATCTCAGTACTTTTAACAGGGTCAAAATTGTAGAATATCCTAATTTTATTTTTTTTCCACACTTCCCCAAACTGGGATCAGAAAGCAATTTTTTAATGTTGGCAATATTGAGAGAGTTCGGCTGTGACCCAGTTTTTTGGCATATATGGAGAACTGTTGGCTCCTAGTGATGTATTTGCAGAAGGCATGTGGCATTGCTTTTTTCAGAATAAAACCTCCTGAGAAATCGTGGAGTGTCTGAAGTACCAAAAGTAATTAGTCACAAACACACAGCAATTTATCTCCAGTTTTCTGTAACAGTAGGAAAAAGGCTTTTTTTAATCTTGTCATATTTTGTGCTTCACCAAAAGAAGCTGAGTTCTAATCAACAGTGGTTGAAGTTTTTACCAAAGTTCAAGTACTCTACAAAATCTTTAGGTAAACATTATCAAATTGTTTTAATCATTAATTAATTTCATGATTATAAAATGATTTTGCAACCAGCTCTTCCCACAATGGTTTGTTTCTACTGACTTTGCAGACCAAAGAAATAACCAAAAAAAGGGAATATGAGCCATGAGAACTGCTGCCTCACTCTTTTGCCTCACCCAAAGCATGCCATTGTGTTAATGTCCATCTTCCTACATAAACATGATGTTCTATACCACATATTCTTCCCAAAATGATCATCCGTAGCACTTTTAATTTCTGGAACACTAATTCTGCTGCACATTTAGTAGTTAGTAGAAAACCCTGAGGGTGTGCTTTATTTGGGCATTCTGAGAGAACTTTGCTCACAAGGGAAGGTGTGAATAAAACTGGTGCAATGGAATTTCTGTTGAAGCCATTAGACAAACTTTAATTCCCCAGGCTTTGGGTAAGTTTTTGCCCAATTCCCTTTTTTTTCTTCCTGTGGCTCTGACATGTACAATCTAAGCCCATCACACTGAGAATGAGATAATTATTTTTTTCACAATGATATTTCGTGATATTTCAGCTGCTCTTTCTGTCTCTCGTGTTCAGAACAGTTCGAATTTCTTGGTACCTCTGGAAAAGTGATATTTCTTCTCTCAGCCTCTCAGGGTAGCTCTGGCTGTTTTCTCATTAGGCTCTCAGCAAGAAATAAATGAAGCAGGTGACTGGCACTGAGATTTTGACTCTGATGGGATCTCTGCCACACAGTGAACTACAGCTGCAGCACTAAGCATGTGCTTTTAGGTGAGAAATAAAGATATAAAATAAGCTAACTATCAAAACTCAAGTAACACAGTTATGGCTCTATCTAAAACAAGACTGTACATGTTTTAGTGGATTCCTCTTTTGTTCATAACATCCTTTAACAGGTTTGACTCATATGGTGGAATGATGCCCTATCACAGTCCTTTCCCCAGCATGCCAGCATAATTTGTAATAGCAAGAGCCTACACATTCAAAAGGCCAAACCTGATTCTGCTGTAGTCTGTATACATTCTGCTGTTATCTCCAGTGGAAAGTAGATTGATAAGTCAATTTAATGGATGTCATGTTCATGCAGAGATAAGAAACCTCCTTACCACCAAATTTTATCATCAGATTTGAAGCAGCTTTGTTTTGTGCACTGTGGAGAGCTGCCTGTTTTGCTAGTGTTGCCAACTAAGTGTGAATAGGTTATTTAACAAAGATTGTGCTTATGATTGAATTGCAGTTGTTGGCAGCGTTTTTTGGAGGCCATTCTGGTTCTGATTCTACTCTGAGAAAATTATAACGGAGCAAAAAACCTCAAATAGTGGTGAGAACAAGAGTACTGAAAACCCTGATAAAGCTCTTAAGATTTGCAGTCTTCTGTTTAGTCTACAGGGAGAACTATGATATTGGAAATTATTATTATGTGCCATAAAAAAATGGAAAATTCTTATGCATATTAAGGATACATTCTTTCTACTAGACTAAGAGAGACTAAATTGAGCATATCTAATACAGGTATTAGAGATGGAAATGCCTACAAGGATGCTATCAAAGTTCAGTAAGGTAGCTTCCCTGAAATACTGGGAGACATCTTCATATTGTTGAAAATTAATACAATTAAAGTGTCATTTCGGCTATCTGAGTCTGAGTTGTCACAGCACATACGACTTGAGGTACCTTCTTTTCCATATTGTTGATATTTGTATGCATGTTTAAATATTTCCTTTTTCATCTTAGTTCAAAAGGCATAACTTGTGTTGACTTTATTATTTATAACCTTGATACATATTCATTTCATACTCTGCTCTGCTAAGGCACATTATTCATTCATATAGTCAATTTCTTCACTGTGAGATCTTCTGGACTTTGGAGGTGGTTTATGATTTGCATGAGTTGCCAAAATTTATTTGTCTTTGCATCTGAAAAGAAGGAGTTGCACACCTTATTTTAATTTCATGTTACAGTCCTGCCAGAAGTGCCTCTTAATCCATTGAACTGAGGTGGAATACTAGGAGACAGCAAGACCTGATTCTTTCTGGTTTTACTATTTCTATCTCAAAGAAATTTCTTTGTCTTGAAAAGAGGTGCTCCTTCTTTATTCTAGTTTCAATTAGAATAGAATCAAGCCTAATTTAGGGTTCAGAATGCCCATGCCTGATGCATCGAGCACTTGTAAATAGGCAATTCAGATTCCCAGTGAAGCCCTGAAAGTTATATACCTTTAGTATATAGTCTAACCCCATAGTCTGCAGCTGTACCTTTTACCACGTTGGTCAAACGCAATCAGGCTGCTACAGTTACAGGAGAAAGAAAAATCTATCTGGCTTGTTGAAATAAGATATTGGCATGACATAATAAACATTAATTACACTGCATTCATTAAATTAGTCACTACTAATTAAGCTGACATACAAGGAACGATTTTTATGTTCAGCTATTGCCTAAGTTAGGAAGTATAATAAGTCAACTGAAGCAATCAGTTCCTTAACCAGCACAAACTGATGCAGCCTTACTAAAATTCAGTGTGACTTTGCAAATTTACCACAGAGGAGACACTTGCCATTCAAATTCAGATTTCCTGACTTGCAATCTCCTGCACAGTGACTCTTTCACAAAGATGCCTACAAGAGTGGAATTTGCATAAGGTTTTCTTACTGCTAGCACAGGAATCTTGGGTGCTCAAATTATACATATCGTTAGCACGGGAAGTGCTGGCTGTGCTGCACAGAGACAAGCAGTGTTTGGAAATATGATGGATTCTTCCCAAGGGGTCTGGCTGTCAGCTGCTTTTCCTAGATTACTGCCAGAGCGAGTCAACCTTTACCACCTGCTCTTCAGAACTGAAGGACGAGAAGGAGGCTCCATAAATCCATTACTCTTTCGGAGAAGTATCTTGGGTGCTGTGCACTTTTGGTCCCCCCACGGGTCGTACAACAGCACTGTGAAAAGCCAGCAGGACACATTATTAACAGCCTCCTGAGTATCTGATAGCACTACATTTACTGGGTTGGTAGGTGCAAGACCCATAGCACCTGTCCAGACCAAGAACTGGGTTTCCTGCATGAGCAGAGAGGCAATGAGGTCTGTGTGGAGTCCCTGCAAAGAGTACCCTGCGCAGAAATAAGGAATCCCCCTAGTTGCTTTGCCACCTTTTTTGTTCAGGAAATTCTGATTTCCTCTATCATAATAAATAATATTCTCCTTCAATAGACATCCTTCTGTCAGCAGCACCCCCATATTTAGACCTTACAACATTTAGGATAAATAAAAAACAGGAAATCAAGACTTTGTTCCCATACCTGCTACAACCTTGCTGAACAAAACATATTTTCTGTGTATTTCGAGTTGTCTTTATCCCTTGTCCCATTCATGTCTGATTTTGTAGACTGAAATGTTTTCTATGTTTTCTGCACTATTATCATCTCTCTTTGTCCTGACAGTGCTTGGGGTGTAAACATTGGTGTCAGACTCTATACTTTTGGGATGAATTGTGGGCTTCTGAACACAGTCCTACACAGTGTGAAATGGTATAAAAATAGATGCTGTAATAAAAAATTGTAATTCTAACAGACATTTTACTTAACTGAAAATGTCAGTGTTTTTTGGTTCCTCCATTTCCAATGAATCAGCTGATGCATATTGTAAAAAAAATCATCAGGCTGTATGTGGTCTAACGTTATTTAGGCATCTTCAAAGAGATGAACAGTGCATACTACTGGAAAGGATCTAATAAGTTAAAAACCCACCTATTACGTGATATGATGGCTGCTGAAATAGTGAGCATTACCCTGGGTAAAGGAATATTTACCTGCATAGGCATCATTACGAAGAGCCCTGCACACGCCTTTCCTAAACTGATGGATCCTTCAAGCAACTTACACTCTCTGGGCCTTGCTTCATGTTTAGAGGCAGTGCTTGTCAAGTACATAAGCAAAACTGATTTATACTACATATGATGGCAATCAATTTTTTTCTTAGCACATTTTTTGTGTCCTATTTTTCTCTTACTAATGAACCTGACAAATACCTTTTTTTTTTTTTCTTTTCAGAAAGAACATACAAAAATCTTATTTTCACAGCTGTTCATCTGTCTACGCATCCTGCTAGTGATAAAAGGTTCAACTGCCAGGGAGAGAAAATCCAAGTCTCTGGTTTTAATGCATTAAATCTTACGTTTTAAATAACGGGTTTTCACCTTGGAAAACTTCAAGAAAGGAACTGCTGCAGTTTTTGATTTCTCTCAGCTGGGGATGATAAGAGGCAGTGTCTATTTCCACATAAACAGAGAAAAATGAATCTCATTATTTTTGATGATGTAGCAAAGAAGTAATGACCCTGTGGGATCTTATTACATGGCTGAAAAGTGAATTAACTTTGGCATAACCATATCGAGTGAATTACTCTAATGATCTGTTTCCTAACCCTTATGGGTGATCTCATAACAATGCTCTCATAATCTGGGAGTATGCATGAAAGCATAAATTGATTTTGCTTTTCAGTATCCAAACTTCATTCTCAAAGGAAATCACAGAGAGCTTTGTCATCACACTGCTGAGGGAAGCAGTTGTTGCTGTAGGTGATGATGACACCTTCTGTGACAGTGATAAAACTGGTCCAAAGACAGGCATTCATATAAACCCCTATGGATGTAAAATTGAAGGTGGCCCTTGTGTGAAAGAGGAGGAGGAGTTATTGTCTTCCTCTGACTGGTCACCTTATTCACAGGACAGGCTGAGGGAACTGCAAAGCCCCTCTGCCTGGAAACCTGTTGCAAACGTGAAAAGAAAATGAGCTGAAAGATAAAAGGTAGAATCTTTTCACTTTTACAGGAAAGGCTGGGTTTTTCAGCAGAGAGATCCTCAGGACTTTCTGTTAATCACATCTTCTGAGAGACTGGAAATTACGGACACTCAAATTCATTAGTCATTTACGAGTTAGAAGATTAAGGTTCCAAGTCTCTCATTTTTGTTTTCTGACAGATAAATATTTATCAGAGTTTGAAATAACACTGTCTAGGGTTTCTCATTCATCAATGATCAGAGCAGGGTATAACATTCATTCTGTTTCCGGCTTCCTTGTCCTGAAGTCTCAATATTACTCACTAAATTTGCGTAACACTAATTAAGGATGTGATCAGACAAAGTAATCAACAGTAGTTCTGTCGTGCACTGTGATTATTTCAAGTTGAGATGTGAGTAAATATGCAATTTCAACACGGGGATTTTAATTTTCTAGCAGCAGGATTAATGAGTTTGGTTTGCATTGGTCACCACTGACGTGTGAAGTGATGGAAAGCAGAGGTGGCTGAGGAGCAGAGGTTGCACGGAACCCTTGCCCACGGCCACACTCACCCTGCTGCTGAAGCCTTTCCCCTTTCAGATCTTGTTGCTTTAAACAGTTGTTTGTTACAAAATCCTTGATGGAAGCAAGTATCCTTTTGGAGATTAATTTTCTGGCACCTCTGAAAAGACCAGCTGTTGGGTGACAGCCTGTCAGATTTTTTAAAACAATCCAACATTAAAGGGCAAAAATACTATGTCTGACAGGAGTAGCAGTAGTGGTTGTGCCAGGCAGCTAGTACAGCAGGTGGGTTCTGAGGTACTACAGCACATATGCTGTCTGCCACAAAAATTCTGCAGCAGGAGACAAAACCTAAAACTGAACATAATAGAAATGTAGATGAAGTAGTGCCACTGCATGTCCTTAGCTGCCCACCCTGCACCCAGGCCTGGAAAGGGCAAAAGAGGTGTCATTTTCAGCTGTAGTCAGCACACGTTTCACTTGTTAAAGAATGAAGTAATTTTTATCCTACTTTCACCAAGAAAGAACTGGAGCAGAAAGCAAAGCCAGGAGGAGCTGGTGGTGGAGCTGGATACCAAACCTTCTTCTGCACCCCTGGGGTCCCTCAGCTCTCACACTCGCAAAGATGATATTATTTACCAAGAGCTGTTGCCAGCTGTTTGCAAAGATAGACAATAAGAGGACTCTGAGGCAGTAATGTGCATTATCTGAGCAGTCCAGGTTTGAAATGCTGGTATTTTTCATAGCACTTTGCTTACCTGCCCGGGAACAATAAAACTGGTAGCAGTCATTTGAAATAGCAAGGAGAAGCTGATTGCACTGCTGGCCACCATAAATCTCAAACCACTTAAAATAGCAGCACACTCAACCTGAGCTACAGCTGATCTCTAGTGATAAAATCTGATTTCCTTTTTTGATCAGTTTCCCTGTGCCTGGAGTGCACAACATGGTGTCCTTCCTAAGGAAAGGAGTGAGACATATTGAAGCAAATCAGCTGGAACATCATTTGTCACTTCAAGCACCACAAAGGATGGGAAAACACTTGGCAGAGACTTTTGCCTGTATTGTGTGTTGGTATTCCATAATAATGATACCTTTGCAATCGTCATAAACTACAGTAGCATGTTCATGGCTGTCACACTCCCCCACCAGAGAGGGCATCTGAATTTCCTTCAGAAAAACCAGTGAAGACTGATGTTCCAGAAGTCATCCACTCCAGTCTAACTAAGTTGACTCACACTATGAGTGGATGATTCATCTTACTCTTTCCTTGTCATCTATCACTAAAAAGCTCTGTCATTTTAACCCCTTCCTGAAGGCTCCCTTTAGTCTTTTTGACTCAATCTGATTGTTTTCCTCCCACTTCTCTCCCTTTGCCTGCTCTTCTCTGTCATACAGATATTCCTTTCTCTTGTCCCTCCAACTGATGTTTTAGAATAGAAGAGCACTGCAGCAGAGACCTTGCTGTCTGCCTTACTGGTGTTTATAACTGAGCGAGTCCACTCCAAACTTAGAGTGCTACCACATTGTAAATGATAAAAATGAAACCACTACTTGACATCCAAGAGGCACAGATGAAACTGCTGAGGGAGAGAGGAATGTTTTTTAAGGACAGAGGGCCATTTCTTATTTTGTTTGACCTCTCAATACAGGCTGTAGAATATCATGCAATCACCTCCACATTCAGTCCAACATTGTGCTGGAAAACCAGGACATTTCCTTTAGAAAGTTAGCCAGGTATCAAGATTACCTCTGGGGAAGAAACTACCCCAAAGCTATGTGAAGCTGCATTTTTCAGCAGTCAGGAATATATGGCTACATCTGCAGATGCTAATGATCAAACACACAGCCCTGTGTGCAGCCTTCCTCTTTTCTCCTTATTGCCTCTGCCGTACCAGGATTTCAATGGGGAGGAGAGATATTAATTAACATACGTCCATGTCTAATTCCTTTAGCGAGAAATGAGTGTGATCCAAAGGCATGGGGACAGAGCATGTCAGAGCTGTGTTGGCCTAGCACTTGGGATCTTCTCAGTTTGTTATAGCCTCAATTTAAAAATACCTCTGTGCATTACATACGAATGGCTTAGATGACTGCAAAAAGAATCACTGATTTAAGACAGCAGTGCAAACATTTTTTGCATTTAAACGTTATCCAGTAAAGGTGCATAACCCTTCTATTTGACAGAAGTGAATACTAATGAGAGCTCTCACATTAGAACCCTTCTGGGGTGAAGAGAGGAGGGAACATATTTCTATTATTTCACAGTTTTTGTAACAAATTAATTCATTACTATGCTTCAAAGGCAGATTAATTCCTCACAGCGCTGGTCTGGACATTCTTTTTTATTCCTTTTTTTTTGCTGCTGCTGCTGCTGCCCAAGTGGCCACTAATTAATGCAACAGAATTTTCAGCATTGCAAATGAAAGAAATACTGGAGATTATGTACTTTCTGCCTTCCCAAAGGCCAGCTGCTGTCCAGCTCAATTTATCTCTTTCCTCTCTTCACTCCCTCTTCACCCACAGGTTTCTTTGACATGCTTTCACTTCAGTATATCTTTTCTCTTGCTCCAAGGATAATGCGTCCTAAGGAAGCCTGGTGAAATAGCAAAATGGGTGAACGCTTGACTCACACACAAAGTGAAGATCTACATTACCAGTGTGCATGGCAAATCACAGAAAGCCACACTGACAATGAAGAATCTAAAATACTCCCTATCCCAACCTTGTGCACATAGCTTCTGTGGCTGTAGCCACGGCCTGCTGACATGGGCATACTCAGGGTGTGAGATCCTCCGGGATCTCGGAGGTTGACCTTTGCTTATGTCAAGTTTCTTAGTAACAGTAAGTGAGTTTAGTTGAACTTGATTTTGGTGCTCACCTTGCCAGGCTGTGAGCAGGGCCAAGCTTTTTGTCTTTTGTTCACCTTTGTGTAGCTAGGGTGCGATTTCTAGCAATGTTCCTCTTCTGTGCAGCATGTTGTATATTAGGGTAGTGACTTCAGTTGATAACCTTGCTGTCTCTGCAATACAGAAAAAAAAATTATTTCAACAGAGGGAACGGTAAAGAAGGAAGCAAAAAGGTTAAAAAATGACTGTTGACTCAACAGATCCAACTCACGTAGCACTGTGAGACAGAACATGTATTTCTACTGCTTTTAACAGCTTAGCTATAGATGCAGAAATGTCACGTAAATGGTCTCAAAAAATGAATATTCTAAGTTTGTTCCATGCCATGCATCAAGTTATTGTTAATCACTGATAATACAGTCCCTTTTCTCATTTACTCCTGCTGAGGGTCTCTCTCTAGCAGATAGTGCTTCTAACACATTTTCTTCCTTGGCACCCTGGCCCGATTCTGCACTCGGGTTTTTTCCATGATTCTAATTTGTCTGTTTGCTGTCAGCTCCCCACGACAGGGGTATTGGGTCTGACTGAGATGAGCTGATTTTCCCAAGGCAGCCTTCATGGTGCTGTGCTTTTGTATCAGTAGATGGAAAGGTGTTGATAACACGTCAGTGTTTTAGCTACTGCTGAGCGGTGCTGGCACGACATCTCTCCAGGGTTTCCCCACATCACCAGTAGGATGGGGTGGGCGTGGCAGGGGACATAGGCAGGACAGCTGATCCAAACTGACCAAAGGGATACTCCATATCATACGATGTCTGCTCAGCAATACAAGATTCCTCAGGGATGTTTAGGCAGCCCGAGTGCCCTTCAGCCTCTCATTGACCACACCAGTGCACAAAGGCAGCCTATTCTGCCAGAGAGTAATGACCAAGTAGAAATTAGGATTTGCAAACTTTGCTAGCAATCAAGTCTTCTAGGCAGGAGCTGAACATGCAGAAAACAGAGCATATTGCAAAGGTGTCATCAAAGGACTTCAGGAGTCTGGTGAGACTCAGCCTCCTGAATCATTTAGACCTTCCTTATATGTACAGAGAGGAATTATCCAAGGATCTCTCAGTGCTTTACACTGAGAAAAACCCAATTTGTGTACTTTGGCAGAGCTCCAAAGGAACAAAAGCACAGGGGAAGATGGATGAGGGACACCACAAGGGAGATCACATGGACTTTCCTCCCAGATATTCCACTGCCTTGATGGGGTTTTTAAAGACATTAAAACTGTGTTAAAAACCTTTCTGCAAATCAGGAGAAAAAATGTCTTTTTTTTTCCCAAACAGGAGCAATCTTTTTCCCCAAAAAAGTTGTCAAGTCAGATGAGAAAAAAGAATATCAAAATGTTATTTTGCTTGTAGTTATGCAGGTCATTTAGCCTTTTAGTATCTATTAATTATTCTTTTTTTTTCTAGGCTCATTATAAAATATCCAGCTGATGCTGCTTTTCTCAGTTGCCTGAGGAAGATACTTTGATGTTAAATGCTGTACTGTCAGGAACATTTACAGAGTTGGCCTTGGTTTTTTGGCTTGTGTGTTTCATTTGGGTTTTTGTTTGCTTGTTTATTTGGTTTTGTTTTAACTCCCTCCAATTTAACTCCCTCTCATGTAATGTGTTGCTTATTTGACCTGAATTGAATTTGCCAAAACTTTGTACTAAAGCAAGTGAATCTATTTTTCTGTTCTGTAATGGGTTTTTTCCAGCTATTTTTTTAGTCTTTTCAGATTGACCTGCGAAACAACAATTTTCTGATCCACTTCTGCAACAGTAATTGTTCCTGCCTATCTTAATCACCCAGCATACAGTGTGTGCCTGAGGATTTATTCCAAATGATTAAGATAATTTCCCAAGGATGTTGCATATGATCCTTCTTTGATTTAAATCTCTCTTCATTTTCACTATTGTCTCCAAAATTACAAATGTTCAATACAGGTTTTGTTGTTTCAGGGTCTTTTTTTTAAAGAAAATTATGCTGAGAACTTCTCACTGCATTAATGCTTGTGATGCTCAGGGATGTTGGTAATTTGTATGTATTGTAATTACAAAATTCTGGTTTGCTAGGAGTTTTGTCCTTTTGTTCCCCCTATATATAACATTAAGAATAGCAGAAGCACAAATGCACTTCTCATGATATTTTGGATAGTCTACTGAACTGAAGATAAAATCTAATAATAACCTTTGTCATAAAGCAAATTTCTTCCTCTAGAGAGATGATGAACAAGCTTTTTCTGGTGTGCTATCTGATAACTCAGCCGGTCACAAGGCCTCTGTATGGCCATACGCCTGGAATATGAAAATCATCTGCCCTATGCTGAAGTTACTGGTAGAAAAATGAGATATGAAAATGTCACAGCAGAGATAAAAGGATTGGATAGGTGCAGTTATAATAGCAGGGATAAAATTAAAAGCGCTATCTAATTTTGTGCTTCAGGGTATGAAGTGAACACCCGCTTAGCTCAGGAATAAGTCTTTCCTCTGAACAACGTATACCCTAGAGCACAAATGGTGGCTGACTGGATTAGTTGGTGACATGGCTGCAATTTTTCATCTTCCTTTGCTGAAAATACCTTCATCATTCTCAGGCATTAAATGAACCAGTGGTATCTTGTGGTTCAGAAATTCCCCTGTTCCCTTGTGGTTCAGAAATGGACTTGGCATTCCTGTGTGGCAACAGAGCTGATTTCAAGTTGGTCCTGACTGGAGAAAAGCCTGGTGACAATTCTCAGCTACAAGGACACTTCTGTACCAGTTTGCTAAATAGAACAGGACCCAAATGTCATAATTCATCAATACATAGCCAAATAAGTGATCGCCTTGTGTGGGATTCAGATATGTGGGCATTTTAGAAGTAGCTTGATCTCTTTTTTTCACCTCCTTTGAGGTGTGCTCTTGGAAACGCAAAAAATTGAGGAATCTTTGCGTTTATCTGGAGCTGGCAGTTCTACACAAGCAGGTCAGAATATTTGCCAAATGCCAACCAAAAGACATTCACTGAGATCAATGTGACGAAAGTGGGTGTCTTTGTCAGAGCCACTCCAGTTTATGACACCTGAAGTTTTGATCCTAAACAGAATGGATGGATAAAGAAGGTCCTTTACTTGCTTGCATGTCGAGTCCCATTTGTCTGCTGACTAATGCAGAATGCATCAAGAGGCAAAAAAAGCATCCATAGCATCTGGAAAAGCATCCGAGGTCCAGTACTTTTGCCATTTTCCTGAATGAGCGTTACTGTTTGAGTGCCTGGGTTTAGAGATATTCTCCAAAGTTCTTGTATAGTGGTATCAAAAATCTGAGAATAAGAATCGGCTCTAAAACAAGCAGCTATGAGAATTATTAGAGGGAACCACAAAAGGCAAGAAATACACCCACATTAACTTCAGTGTGTCCTAAGCAACCAAAGCAACCTGAGTCTGAACGTTCAGACTGTGTTACTGAGTGATAACTCAGTGATACTTGTTCTCCCCACAGCACCGTGGCAGCGTTGCCTGTAGCTGAAGGAATCTCTGCCTTTTGGGTGCTATAATACTAATGGCCTGAGGGATCTAGCCCACAAACTATTGTTTCGCCACTTGGGGTTTAAATACAAAATACATACCAAGAGGTACATAGAAAATTTATGATTATCTTATTATCCAAACAGTAACCTGATTACAGAAAGGTTCCAGTTCTTGGGAATGCCAAGGTTGTATCCTCTGGTATCTATTCGAAGCTCCTCAGTCTAGGCAGTCTGGGCTGAGCTGATGCAGCTCAGGAACTCTCTAGGTCTGTATTAACATTTCAGCACAGCACTTTGTAGGGTAGATGAAGCCTCTGTCACAAATGGGAACACAAACTCCTCTAAGAGTAATTATTTGAGGTTTCACAGCCCAAATGGTAGGTTATCATCCTTCTCAACTACTGTTTTTAGGTGGCATTTGCTCTGCGAAGCAGCATCAAAATGTTCTTGAAAAAAAAAATTAAAAATCTTGCTACACGCATGAACTTCCATGTTCCTGTTGTCTACATGTGCTAGCCTTTCAGTCTCCTTGCTGTTCACCTTTTGTGTCACAAACCTTTTCTTGTGACTAGTGAAGTGAACTAAGCCTGAAGGAAACAAAAAAAGATTATAAAATCAATTTATTTCAGAGCAAAGGAAATGTAATGCGGTCCCCAACTAAAGTCTTTTCAACTACCTCTATTTATTTCTTATCTACCTTCAGTAATAATGAATAAATAAAAATTAGGCAGGAACCATACCCTTTCTCAAAAAACAGAATCAATCATTCTCTGTGCTGACGCAACTAAGAAACATAAAATTGATGTAAAGGAACAACAGACACTATTTTTTTCTTCTAGAAAGTTATTTTCTTGTGATGGAAGCCAATTAGTGTTGTTCTCTGAAGAAACATGAAAACATCAGAGAGAACACTTTTTGTCTGAAAAGAAACAAAAAGAGTGAAAATAATCTGATCTAGAAAGACATTTTCATGTGCCTTCAAAAAATGTAGTGAGACAGAAAAAGAGACTACCGTAGCTTTCCTGACAAACATAATGCAACTTTACTCTGGAAAATGCTGGAGTTCTGATTTCTTCCATTAATATAATCTGCTGAAAATGTTCTGTTTCAGACAGTGTCTCACTTTGCCAAAATTTTCCTGCTGAATTATTTTCTTTAAACAGAGAAGAAAAGATGCTTCTAAAGCATTGCTGCCTGTTGAGATCAGGAGTTCAGGTAGGAAGAAGTGTTTATTTTTTCCAAATGTTCTTGCAGGAAGACTGTTGTTTGTCTTCATTTCGCAGCGGTTTTTTTTGCTCTTCTGGGATGCACCTTCCTCTCTGCTCAAAAGACTCCTGTTTGCACTAGAGTAGCCTTGAAGACAAATGTGACCCTGCTCTGGGAGAAGCCTTAGATCTTGCCATGGGAAATGGAAAGGCACCAAGGCTCCATCGAGCTGTGAGCCTGTCCTTGTGCAAACATCTATCACGGCCTGACGCAGTCAGGCACTGCTGCTTCACTGTCAGCCCTGAGGGGACAGAATGAGCCTTAGAACAATGAGGTAAGCAGCGTATCTGTGCAAACAAACATTTGGACTGATATTTGAACATGCAAAAACTGGAAAATTTTGCAAACAAAGCCAGAAGGAGCACTGGAGATGCACGGCACCAGGGGAATGGCTCCTCTGTGGAGCTCCTTGGGCAGCGGCTGGCAGGAGAGAGGGATCATGGAGATGGAGACATGAAAGAAGGCACAACACTTTCAAAATTTCCACAAACATCCAGGGGGCATTCTTAGTGTCCAGGGACAAATTCCAATTTGGACAACCGGACAAATGCTGTCATAAAGGAAGAAATACCAAACTAACCATGTGAGCAAGCTCTTCCTGCAGCTCAACAGGAAGTTTTGTGGGAGAGAGACCTAATTGCCATGAAATACCATAATTTATTTGGTACAGCAGGTAACAGTCAGAAAAGCAAAGAGAAGACACTAAATCCTCCAGGTACTGAACTGCAAGGGAAGATGATCAGCAAATTCCAGCCAGCTTCAAGTGATGAAGTTGACAAGTTTTAGGGAATTAGCACCTGATATCTGGAAATTATAAACACATTATTGAAAGGCAAGAGCTGGCTGTATTAATTCCACTGTCCTGCTAACACAGAATAAAAAGGTGAATTAATCTTGTCGTGCCTGGTTGACCTTGACCTTTTCTTTTTTTTTTTTTTCTAGTGATGACTTGTTTGCTTGTCTAGATTTTTGAACCATATTAACCACCTACAGTTTTTGGCAACAGAGAGTTTGTCCTGATTTATTTGCACTGATGGCTAATCCATTGCACTGATGGCTAGCCCTGTTTCCTTTATTTGGAAAGACTCAGCCTTAAAAAGCTGATGGTGTCACGAAGAGAAATCTTGCATTTTTGTTTTTTGCTTTAACAACATGAGAGCATCCCATTTATCACTACAGAATTTATGTGATCTTCTTGATCTTCCCTCTGTCTTAAAAGACTCTGGCTTCTAAAATATAATGTAAAAACTTGCTAAGGTATTTGCAGCATAAAAGAAGTCAGACCTATGGCAGCAGTACTGACAGATCAATGGACTTGAATTAAATCAGCATAAAAGTAACATAAACACTTCTAGCATTAAAGTAGCTTAGGCCAAACAAGGCAAGTGGCTTCCTTGATGATCCAAGTGTCGAAGCTGTAATCATCGAATTGTGAGTGACACCCATAATTTTGTTCCAGAGACCATTTGTTCTCAGAGTCGTAACTGTGACAAAATATCTTTCGTGCATCTCCCTACAGCAGAGATCTAAAGCCCTCTGTAGGCAAAGGTGCCTTTACAAGGAATTTCTTGTTTTGAGAAACTAAATACACTTGTCTGCACACTAATATTTTAGTTCAATTTTTTTTTTTAATGACACCTATGCAAATCTACTTAATCTAAAGATAATGTGAGTCCCCTACATGAAAAGTCATCACATCTAATCTGATTTTGGTAATACTGTATATGTATTTCAGAGTTTCCTGTTTGCTTGGCTAACATTCTGCAACCACCCATCTGTAGTTCTGGTTGCTTTTCTGACTTGATTTGGTAACAATGTTTTAGAAATGCTGAGGTCTTTCCAATGCCTTAATTCCAAAACAAGGGTCATGGGAAAAACTCTTATGCTTGAATGTAACCACAGCAAAGTGAACCCTGGGCCAGAGATAATATCTTTGAACGATAAAGGGAGCAGATTAAACACATGGGACTGTCCAGAGACGTTTGCACATAAGGCAGGCCAATAACAGGCAATGAACTAATGATACATCTTCAGAAAATGCTTCCTCTGTGCCCAGAACCACTAACAAGACACGCAAGAGGCATACACTCAGCCACGCATTAGGCACTGGGCCTGGGTGGCTTGTGTCCCAGGATGCCCAGTTTAGTTGATATAGCAGGATGGGATGCTCCAGGCAGCAGGTCAGAGCAGGGGCTGCAAAGATGGCAGTGAGTATTTCTCGTCGTGTCACGGAGGAATTGCACCGTGGCTGTTTAATATGCCAGACCTGACTGTAAAACCTCTTGATCTGCTTGGTGCAATCAGGGATTGAAAGCATCTGTGTGTGCTGTGAGACACTGAACGTACGAAAGCACGCAAGCAGCTACCTCTGGGACTGAACAAAATGAGAACATAAGACAGGGAAATGAAAGGAGAAACAGAAACAGTAAGGCAAGAGAAAACAAGACAAGATGTTACAAATGTAAACACTTCTCAGTACGTTTGCGATATTCTTTGTGTGTATATCCTGCTCTGGTTCCACTGCGTTGTTCTGTTCATTAAAATCACACGGTGTTTACAAAGAGCTTGAACAAATCCAGCAGAAACATGCTTATTCTAAGCTGGGGGATAGAGCACATTGCAGAGATGCAGAGTTAAAGATGAGATGGGCAGTGCCTGTCAATAGCAAGAAAAGCCTGTGCGACCTGCAGCATGGTGCTCTAATTAACAGAGGATGTACCAGACATGCACATCACAAATCTATACCTATTTCTCCTTCAAGTAATTGCACTTCTGTAAAGGAATATGCAAGGATACAGTTCTATCCCGTGTATGAATGGCTTTAGCCTCCATTCATGGTTTCATCCTGATGGAGGTTTCCTCCCCATTTTTTATTCCTTATGTATTTCTGGGCTCCAGCCAGAATCAGAACCATGACTGAGGCACTGCAACACTAAAGGAATTTCTGTCTGGGAACCCAGACATGGGAAATCTCATGAGAAAACTTGCTGTGAAGCTGCTGGACAGGTTTGGTGAACTTGAAAGATGAGGGTAGCCTGGACAAAACTTCACATTGATGATTATTTGTGCAATTTGGATATAAACTATGAAATCTAATTGGTCTGAATAATGTCTGTGCCTGTATTCACTCCGCTAGTAATGGATCTGTAAAGCAAAATGGCTGGTACTGAGTACCAAATATCACTGGGCTTATTTTGTTTTTTATGTCATTTGTATAATTTTTTAGTGTCAGATTTACATCAGACAGCCTCCCAAACCATTCACATCTTCCGAAATTCCTCTGCCACAGGAACCAAAGTAAGATAAGTGGAATTTGCTTCAAAACGCACTTCTGGCTCAAGAAGACGTGGGAATGTACATGTGTCTCAAGGTACTTGGCAATGACATATCATATCTGAATAATTAAAATATGAAGGTGCTTTATAGATCTTCATTATAGACAATTAGAAAATGGTATTTTACCAGGAAAAAAAAAATCCCAAATCTCCCAAATTCCAAAATATTCTTCTGAGCTTTGAAAGAAAAAATATTGATGAAAATTTAAACACTTTTTTTTTCAAGCAAAACAGACCAAGGTATTTTGATTCTGCATTTCTTGGCTCTCTGCATCATGCTTGTCTGATTCACTCAATCAGATTCCCAAATTCTAGCTCTGTGCTTTGGAAAAACAAGATCCATCTGGTAGATGCAGGCAACGCCACCATAAAAAGGATTAGCTTGTATGATATTTTTCTCATTTTCATTCCTAATCTTGGGCAGGACCCAGAACGAAAGTCACAATAAGAAAAAAGGGCTCTGTTTTTATGGAAGAAGTTATCACTTGACAGGTACCACTAAAGCTGAGCTTAGTGGATGAAAAATGCAGTCAGGCATGAGAATTCGGTAGCCATGAAACCTCTAACTCACTGTATGCTGGATGGCCTTTCCACATACAACAACAGCCTGACCAAAAAGCAATTTTTGCCTGCTGACACGAAGGAGTGACACCATTACCATCAGAACTACTGTGAAGCTGACACATACGTAAAACCTGTGCATTTCCTGCAGCAGAAATAGGGGGACACATGCAGCCAGAATAGAATTATAATATACTGTCTTCAGAACAAAGAGAGCTACCTCTGAATTCAGTGGTCATTTAGTGTCTGCAGCACTGCTGGGTACAGATAAAAGGTTTGATTTCTCCCTGTCTGAATGCCTCTGTGGTAAGAATGAGCTGGGACAGAGTTGCTTTGCCAAGGAGTTTGCTATGCAAATGTGCTGCATGTAATTAAGGGTATTTGCATGAAATTTCCACATCCTCAAGGCTCAGGTTAGAAACATACACATCTGTCACAACCTGACATGTTCAATGAAAGCAGAAGTAGAGTTGAAATCATTACAGGGTGGTTATTTTTGATGAGAGAACAAGTCAAAATACAAAGGAAGGAGTCAGGAAAGGAAAGCATTCAGGGACTGTCGAGAGCATGTCAAAGCTGCAGTGTTAATGGTAAAAAATCAGCACAAAGCTTTTTAATTTCATGTCTTTCATCTTCAAGTCTCAGCAGCTATAATAATTCTTAAACGTGTGATTTGTATGTTAGCTAAAGGTTAATGATCTTTATTTATAGAACCTCAAGGCAAAGCTCACTGACAACTTCCAGTGGATGGCAACAATGTCCAGAAAAGATTTTTAGTCATGGGAATTATCGGGAAGATTTAAAAATTCTGGGGCTGTTAATGCTTTATTCAAATTTCAGGGACCAGATGATGTCCTGGTGCAAAACATTTTTTAGACTCTGCTGGTGTTTTATCAGACTGGTGATAAAGAGGGCTTTTGGCTAATAGTACCATATAGCTCAGCAGTATGACTGCTTTGCTCTCGAAATTTTCTTGACTTGAGGATAATTTTAGGCAAAAAACAATTACCCAGTGTCCTGGTTTCAGCTGGGATAGAGTTAATTTCCTTCCTGGTAGCTGGTCCAGTGCTGTGTTTTGGATTGGCTTTGAGAATGATGCTGATAACACAGGGATGCTTTAGCTGTTGCTGAGCAGCTCTCACAGGACTTGTCAGCTTCTCGTGCCCTGCCAGCGTGGAGGCTGGGGGGGCACAAGGAGCTGGGAGGGGACACACAGGACAGCTGACCCTAGCCGGCCTAAGGGATATTCCAGACCATAGGGCACCATGCTCAGAACGTAAACCAGGAGGAAAGCTGGCTGGGGGCCCATGCTCAGGAACTGACAGGGTATCAGCTGGTTGGTAATGAGCAATTGTTTTGCATTTGCATCACTTGTTTTTTTGAGTTTTATTTCACCCTCTTCCTGTTATTTTCTTCTTAATTACAATTATTGTTATTATTGTTGTTATTCCGTTATTAAACTGTTCTTATCTCAACCCAGGAACTTTCTTACTTTTACCTTTCTGATTTCCTCCCCATCCCACAGAGGCCGGAGGAGGTGAAGTGAGTGAACAGTTGTGTGGTGCTTAGTTATCAGCTGGGTTAAACCACAACCTTCAGGCTGCTGAGGACATCCAGTTTCCTTCTAAATTTGTTTCCTTCTAAATCTAAATTCCTCCTCTAAATCTGTTTGAGGTGCCATGTTGGTACTACTTTAACGTAGTGCAAGTAGTTACAAGAGCAGATTTATTCTTCTGAAGATAACATTTTGCTTTACAATTAGGGAATGTTCCGAACAAAAGGCATTTAGCTGAAACTACAAAACCAGCTTAATCAAGGTTAAACCCCTAAATTCCTACTGTAATCCAGTAGAGTCAATTAATGCACTACTTTTAGTAGAACAAAAAAAATGCAGAGGATCAAGAGTGAATAAAATATTTCTTCCTTTAAGCAAGGTTGAACACTGAGATGAAACCTTGGTCAGCTTAGGTGTGTGGCAAATGCTTCTTTTAATAGCCTTCTTTTTAAAGCAACAGAAAAAGCATCACTGGCAAACCAACAAAACCCCAGACATTTAAAAAACAATTAAAACACTTAAAATTTAAAAGAAAAAAGAAAGTTTTAACTTTAACACCAGCTCTATTTTCCTTTCTCTTTAGGTACAGAAAAATTTTTTCTGATGCTGCCTCTTTGAATGTCTTTCTGTTGGTAATGGAGGTGGCATTAATTGCCCTCTTGCAAGTCATTGTTACCTAAAATGAGCTACTGAAGCTGCTTCTGTTGATTTCTCTTACGAGTATGAACATGTTTGCTTGGAGGCAAAATATGACAAATACCCAGAGAGTGAGGAAGAAAGAACAACAAAGATAAATGTGCTGCTTCTGATTCTGCAGACCATGGCACGAAGTGTCTCCGTAAGAGAAACAAGGGTCGGTAAACATCCCTATCAGCTGCCTGGAGCTGGGTAAACATACATCACTAGCAGGTTATTTCAGACAGAGCTGCCTTCCTGGTCACAGGCTGAGAGCAGCTCAGCCAAAGACACTCTTTTCCTCAAAGTAGATTCTTTTCTTTAGTAAAAACCAAAGAAGGAAGAAAGGAAACAAAGTCAAGAATACATAGAGCACATGCTCAGAGGTGGGAAGCAGTGGGAAGATAAGCAACCCTCCAGGTGGAGAACATTAATCTTTTTTATGGCACACTTTGGTCAAGGTTTCACTGAAGGTTGGAGAAATAAAGGCTGACTGATAACTTTGGTGGAGGCTGTGGTCTCAAAGGCTTGCAAGAAAGGCAGAAAGGGCAGAGAAGGTTGTTTATTTCCACCCATTTGTAATGCTGGTTTCAGCATTAAATTAAAAAATCTCAGAAGAGGTGTTTTCTGCATCCTCTACTCTACTCACATTTCTTTTTGATGTTTCTTTCTTGTTCAGGAATTGACATTGGTTTAATATAAGAACCTATGCCAGGTGGCAAAATGATATCAACAGATTTAAAACTTCGTCATATCTATCTTTCCATCTTTAAATTTAAGTTAAATTTATAAATAATTTGCAGTTGTTCTCTCTTTATCTTGGCCAATATAAATTGTCTGTACTTCACATACAACTTTGAAAACACACACATTTCCTTTTGAAAGTTTTACAAGAAGCTTCACTTCTTAATTTTCATTTCTTTATTTACATTCTCTTTATGCTATAAAATAAAGCCTTAAGTGATGCAAAGAATTTAACCTGCACAACCAGAGTTATTGATTTAGCATCCAAAAAGAATTAATCACTGGATTTATATCCTGTCCTCTATTAATTTAACTAGTCTTCCTCAACCATAGTCTCTAGAGACAAACCTACTTGAAGAAATATATTCCCTTTTAATTCCATGTTGAAAGATCAATGAAGTGTCCCAGAACTTTGTGTTAAAGTTCTTTATACTCAATTTTACAAAAGATTTAATTCCTTTACATTCCACAATTGTATTTTATGTTGCAGTCTCCAGTGACATGAGAAAAGATGTTGAGCAGTACCTGAATCAGGCAGAGATCAAACAGCCTCAGCACCCACAGCAGTTCTGTTCTCAGGATCCTCTACCACTCTTTCTGACTTATTAGGGGATATCTGTGGGGTGCTGGAGTACGGCTGGAGTATCTCATCCCATGCACTGGAGCACAGCAGCACAAGGTTCAGAAGAGCACATTTCATAACAACAACTGGATGTATCAGTGGGGACATAAACACAAACGAGCTTCGTTAATGCTGGAATGGTCTTCAGGACTCATGAGCATCATGGACTCTCGTGGCATTTACAACTGCCTTGCTGTACCAAAAAGCAGAATAGCCTCTCGATTACATTTCCAATTATGAGTTTAGAAGGCTAATTTATGAAAACTTTGTTTGGAAATAATCCAACTGAAGTTTTTTTTTACTACTGCTGATGTTACACTAGATATAAAGAACATGACATGGACTTATTCCATATACTAACCAAGAAAAACATATCTATATTTAATTTGAATTAAGGAGCCAGTTCTCTACAATCATGTTTCAGATCTCTGAAATGACCAAAGACTTTCTGCTTCTCATGTCAGCTTTATGAAGTAGCATGGAAGGCTTCCCTGCAATCCAAACCCAGAGTTTGCTGTCACAACTTCCAGGATGTTTAAAACTGTGAGCAGGGTGGGACTACAGCTGCCCTCTTAGATCATCTTAAATCCATCACAAACCTGCAGCCTGAGGAACCTTGTGATGGCTCAAGTACTTTGCTATGCATTCAATCTCATTAGACTTCTTTTCTTCAGTCTTTTCTCTCTTCCTGCCCTTTGCACAGAAGCCCTTAAGTAGGATGTCAAAACAAACAGTACTCAAGTGGGAGATAAACATTTGATTTTGTGATGTTCAAGTTAGTTTCAGACGGCTAAACTATCCCACAATGCCGCAGAATGGGTCTCAATTCACACAGGAAAAAAAAATTACACAAAAATGAAATAGCAACCTAAATCCACAGAGATCTGCTAAATCACTTCCATATTGCAGATGATATTATCGTCTTTAGAAAAGCTCCACAAAGGCCTCCAGACAAGTATGAGGAAAGTAAGACAAGGTATGAACATTAGGCTATTTGTGCAGAAGGCCAAGGTCATGCTAAAATGTTTTTCTATTTTTCTGGTTTTTGTGTTCTGTGAAAAATCCATATTCCTCTCATATATATTACGTTAGTATACTGAGTTCCATAGCAGTAGCTTTGCACTGCATGTATGGGACACTTTTTGAAATTGCTGGAAGATTGGATAGAATTCAAAACAATGACAGATTCTGCTAAAAAGACTGAATCAGAAACTTCAAACCAGATTTACTTTGTTCAGTTGGGAAGTTGGGACTTAGTCCCATATTTTTACTTTTTTTTTCAGGGTCAGGGTCAGCCCTTGAGGAGGACAACAAATTGGGCTGATGAAGGCATCATGTTCTGACCAGGCAAGAGAGCTGATTGCTGCAATGGAACTGGAGAACATTTGGGAGTTCACACTGACCTTGTAAAGTCCAAGTGACTCACACCACTGGAAAAGAGAATAGCTTTATCAAGACCAAGAATAGTCTTGCCATATACATGAAAGCAAAACAAGACAGAAAAGAAAACAATTGTTTTCACAAGCAAATTGCCAGCAGTCTGTACTGTCCCTGAACATTTAGAATCCATGACAAAGCTGACGTTTCTATTGCATGTTTAACAATTGCAATGCAGTCACCAAGTCCCACTGAAACCAAAAGAAACGGGATGTAGTTTTCACATTATATGTCAAAACAGTCTGGAAACTGTCATCTTTCTTTGTTATTTATTCTGTTTGTTTTGGTTGCTTTGCAATATTTGACCAGAACAAAACCTTAGCAAGAAAGTATTTCTTTACCCAAAGAGCAGTTACCAGATTTTGAAACATTTTTACCTCCCATAGAAGGACACAAAAGATATGAAAATTTTCACAAAATGAAAATTTCCCAAAAACTAGATCAAATTTTGCCTAATTTTGTACTTCTTTTTCCCTTTCACCAGAGATGAAGCTACTTCTGCACATGAAATTTTAAAGCAAAAAAAGCAAAGCAAGACAAAAAGCACTTCAGAGTATAAGAAAATCTTTGGTTGTTCAGCGTGTCAAAATCAAGCGATAGATTATTTCCACATCAGCTTATTGAAAGAGCTGGTAAGTGAAATTGAAGGCCAGGTGCCTGAAGAATGGCTGTAATTTTGTCACAAAATGGGACTTTTCACCTAACAGCTGCAGTGAAGTGAATGTCTCTTGACAGGTCAGTCAGAGAATGACTTTGAGTTCTGATGGGATCCCACTGCTAGAAAAGCTGATGCAAACCTACCAGACTGTTCTCCAGTACCAGGAGTACAACGATGTGCAGAGATGCTCTCTAATCTCTAACCAGGCACCTACTCACTGGTTGCCTGGGCTGGAAAAAGTCTCAGTGACATCCATTATTAGATCCAATTCCAGAGCTATATAGCAAAATTTATCAAATTCATTTTTAAATGGAACATGTGTTGACCTCAGCTCTTTACTAGTGCAGATTAAATTTCAATAAAATCAGTGTTTTTCAATAGGCATATAGCCTCAAATACCTGCTCAACACATTTAAACCTTTCAGTACTATTGTCCTTTGAAGCTATATTCATTTGCTTTAGCTAGGCATTGTTGCATGTCTTCATCAACTCAGTCTCAGTTGATTCATCTTTCTTATTACACGAGAATGTGAGCCTGAAGAACAAGAAAGGGATCTAAATGAGGACAGTACCTTATTAATTCAAACGTCAGCTGCTGGGAAGGCAAAATAATTTTATTGCAGTCCCTTCAGCAGTGAAATACAAATGACTACAGCAGATGTTACTATGAAAATTTAACTCTGATTTCTGTTCCAGCATCCAGCCTATAATTTAACCTTTTAGTCAGGTTGGCACTCTTAGCAGTGGTGTACTACCCTGACCTGATTAATATCTTGACTGAGGACATGGGAGTTGCCCTCTAATGGCTTGGTACACAGTGACACCTACGACAAGCACAGCTGACAGCACTGAGACTGAATTTGCTGTGGAATCCATTCTCCATGATCAATTATTCAGAATTTTGGCTACCATTTGGACACAAAGTTTATACATTACATCTTTTTGCCTGCCCACCCACAACTGGCAGACTGGGTAATTTCAACCAAAATGATTCTTTTGAAATCATGGTGAAGGGATTACAAACATTACAGTGGTTTGATTGCAAAGAGTCCTGCTCTTCATTTTTTTGAACACTGATTTCTCCTCAGTCTCTGTAGAGGTCATTTACATTTGGAAACAGAACAAACTCTTGTCACTTTGTTTTGCCATCTGAAAAAACTGTCCAAATTTGATCAAGCTATGAGGAAAATGCAATTTACACATCATGTGTCCTGTAGGAACTTCATATTTTGTTATTCTAACCTTCAAAGATTTCATCTAGAGAATAATGCTCTGGTCCAGTCTCAGAGCTCTGCTCCCCACATATGAGCATGCTGAAATCTAATGTACTCACAATTCTGTGTAGTTTGCTTTAAAAAAATAAGTTGTGAAAGACAGTGCACGTTTATTTTAATACCATAGGTTTTGTATGAACTAAAATCGGCAGGAATTAATTTAGTGAGGGAAGTTGTTTGTAAAATGCCGGTACTCCTGATGATTCTGTGTATTTTGCAGTTTTGGAAATTGGAAAAAATATGTGAAGACAAATAATGGGTAAGAGTAGTCTGAAGCAATCCACTGCAATAGCAAATGAAAGAACATGCACTGCAGGAAGAGCTCATGAGGAATGGTAAGAGGTTCTGTGACCCATGGTCATGGGACTGGTACCTCTGTGAAGCAAAATTAAGTTCCTTTATTGGGAAATGTCAAAAGGAACACAAAAAACAGGGGAACCAGCAGCATCAATAGACCTGTTCTAATACATTAAAGATTCCAACTTCATTTGTCCTCTCCTCTGAGACTGGCAAAATTCCATTATTGCAGTTTCTGCATACATCTGTTCACTTGGCTTATCTGATAGGTGCGTTCAGACCAGGCTATGAGACTTTTAGGCATAATAGCTGTGTGATAGCTTTTGCTTTGGAAACAGATCTTAAACAAATCACCCTGATCAAATTGAATTGAAGTGAATTGCTTCAACAGCTATGCGTGCTCACCAGATGTGATCACACATTATTTTAGGAAAACAGCAAAGACATGGGGAGAAGAAAAGAGATCAGGGACCAATTTGAAGGGAACAAAATGAAGCGCATGCACACAATGGAGAAGATATCTCCCCAAACCCCTAAAAGGTGTTCAAGATTTCCACATCTTTATTCATTTTCTGAAAGGAATCAGCTGTGAAACAGCCATGGGAATGAAAGGTTTGCTGGCTGACATCTACAGAAAACTTACTAGGAGCTTAAGAAGAATCCATTTAATTCCAGGGAAAGACTAGGAATTTCTTCTGAAGGCCAGTTGCCCAAGTAAGGGGCTTCTTAACAGCGGAAATGAAATGCAAAGAGAGAATACTCAGTGGGGAAAAAAAGACATAAGCAACATGAATATGAAGGCACTGCTTTGGCAAGAGTAAGTCCCAAGTGGAGGAAAAACTAGCAGAGGATGTCCAGAGCAATAAGAAGGGACTCAACAGATATGACAGTTTCAAGAGAACTTCTGGGAGCAGCTGGGTCAGCTGCTGAATGGGGAGACAGCACAGATGACACAGAGAAGGCTGAAGTGTTCCCTGTCCTTGCCTTGGCAAAGCCTGCTCCAGTACTTAAACGTGCACCAGCACAGCCTAGAAAGAGGGAGACAGACACTACTGCGTGAGGAACAGGTCCCGTAATGCTGAGCTCCTTTGACCAATCACAATGTAAATTGCTCAGCCTGGCTGCCCCAAATAAGTGGCATTTTTTGTGTCTGTGGTCATTACTTCTCTAGGCAATTTTACCTATGAGAACAGGAAAAGTGGAAGGAGAGAAGGGTGAAGCAAGCCACAAGGAATAGGTATACTGAGCTGTTCGAGGGTTTTTCCTGTATGTGGCATAATAAGTGTGGGGCTGGTGCATTTCTGTGCCAGCCTGAGGGGCTGGGAGAGCCCTGCTGCAATGCTGTGTGCATGCAGAAACGCTTGTCTCTTCCTTTTCCCCTCTTCCCACTTGCACACAACTCCCTCCTTCCCAAAATTAACATTTGAATTGAAAGTTCAAAAGGTGTCAGGGCTAACAGGGGTCACTCTTGCAAATCAAAGGCCCACCTACCAATTTGCTCAGAGTCATAATGTCTGCATTAAAAAAAAAGCTAGTCAAAACCCAATGATTAAGTCATTAGTTATGAAAGCTCTTCATGTCCTGTCGACTTTTGTGTGCTTGGAGAGCAATGTGCTAATGTGAATCACGATGATGTAAGGAAATCTTTTCTGAAATCCAGTTTCATTTTAATGCGGCATCTGCACTGACTGAGCTAACAGTATGTTCCCTAAAGATACAACACAGCAGTTCTGCTCTTTCACCTTAAAAAACTCGCTGCTGAAACATCCTGTGTGCCCATTCAAACTCCAGATGTTGATGGAGTCCAGCATTATTTTGGTAGGAAGCTGGTAGGGAAGCTGTATCAGATGTTTTCTCTGGAGGAGGAGGGAGGGAAGATTCTTTCCTGAGTTTGGGCAAGAAGATGGGAATGGTGATTTGCTGCTTGGCAGCTGGTCGTATGAAAAGTTTTAGACAGAAGCAAAACTTTCTGTCATACAAATTTCTCAATTTCTCCTTTTGCAAGAGCACTTTCACTGCAAGAAAAGACAATGCTTAAGTGCCAGCCTACCTTAGTGTAAGTTTAGACATAAAGATAGAATTTTTCTCAGTGGACTTCCCTGAGCCACAAACGTGTCCAGTTTTCCAGTTTGACAGTGTGTCCTTCCTGCTGTTTGGTTTGACAGCTATCACCTTTACAGAGCCAGTTTTACCCCAGCCATCACTGTGGCCTGGATGCTCAGCTGATGCAAAGAGATGAGTATAAAAAACATTCTGAAAAAGACCTGTTTTAAGGAAAAACATTTCACAATCTGAAATGAAAACTTCAGATGATTCTTAAATAACAAGCCAACAAAAATACAAATTGATGTTCGTGTTATCCCCAGGAGTACAAAAGTTATATTAGTGAGAAAAATGATCTATTGTTGTTTTTTTTTAAAAAACTGGAAGGTGTCTGCATATCTACACCGTAAGGAAAGACAGGTATATAAACAGCCAGCAGAGCCTCAGGAGCACTTCTTGCTAACAAGTTGCATCTGCAATAATAGAAACTACTCACATTGAATCCTTTTCCCTGGCATCCAACTACCCACTTTCTAACACACAAACAGAGCTAAGGCAAAAAGAATTATATTCTAATTACCTTGGCCAGGTGTGTTCACATACTCAAGTGTAATTCTTGTGCGAATTTATTCTTTATGGCAAAGGAAGACTCGTTGAAATGGATTTTGGACAGCACCAGAGTAGGGCTCATTATTTCCTCTCCTCAGTAGCAACCTCATCTTGCTGGAGAGCAGCAAAAGTAAGAGGCTTTAAAATGATGGTGAGAAGGTGTAACTGGGCCTGGGGTGGAGAATGGATGCCCCTAATCTTGGCTATGCAATAAAAACTCCATCGAGACTGCACTCAAATAGAGCATAAACACAGTCTGAATGTGACAAGTCTCTCACCCCAAGGTGAAGGATGACTCCAAATTCCAGTGAAAAAGGGCACCAGAAGCAGAGCCTGAGGATCATTTCCAGGGAACAGGCAGCAAAGGCACAGACTGAGCATCTGAGGGAGTTTAGAAACATTTCTGTCAGAGAAGCATCCGAGATTGCTGCTGAACTGTTCTGTAGCCAACACCTCTCCCAAACCCAGCTTCACTGAGCCTGTGCCAAGGGAGGTGAAGAATGATCAAAAATTCGTTGCAAAAATTGAAAAGAGCAAAAATACTAAATTTAGAAGCAATTGACAAAGTGTCCAGGTTAAGTTGCATTTTTTCCTTAGAGCTGAGTGACCCTAAACAGAAACTAACTCAAATTTCAGAGTTGTTCATTATGCCATGATGCAGTCTATGAGCCAAGTTTAAAAAAAAACATAAAAAGAATTATATTGTTGTTATACAAAATTGGACAAACTAGTTGTAAATACCCCTGAAATGAGATATTGAACATACAGATTCTGAGACTGTCTGAAAAGCCCAGTGAAAATATCTTTATGGAATTTTTATTTTAAATCCATCAGAACATTTAATTTTTTTTCCTTTTTGTTTTCCTTAAAGCTGGAGTGCTTGCAATCAGCTGACCATGAAGTTATTTCACCCTCAGGTGAAAAATATATTCCACTTTCCAGGTTTTTGAAGGATAAATATTTTTTAAAAATGAAATATATGCAGAATATAACCCAAAAGATAAATGAAACCAAATATCTGTGTATTTTATAAAACAAAAACAACAAAACCAAATAACCTTGCAATTTTCAAGTTCAGCTCATGATGATTGTGTAATGTTTAGTACACTACTTAAAAAACTTCACTAATCAACTAAATGAACCAATCAGCCCTGTTCTGAGATTTTTTGAAAGCAAAATAAAGTTGGGGGTTCCAAGCAGAGAAGACACTCGCATGGATCTGAGAGCCGTGCTGTAGTTTAATAAGAAACAGTCTTTTTTCTCTTTGGAGCAGCTGAAATTTATTGACTTTAACTTTGAAATAATTTGCTCACAGAGGTATATGTGCAAATTTTTAAACTACTGCTGTTGATAGTGCAATCTATGAGTTTAATATTGAATATATTTCAACATTTGCATCCCAGGTCAAATAGCCAGGTATTTGCATTTAAATGGATTATCAGCATATATTTCTTCTTCTTGTTACTCTCTGTGCTTTTCACGCTGCTGTTTGATACGAAGACTACTACTGATGCAGACAGGATTTTAGTAATCAGGGCAGGAGACAGGTTAATACACTTAAAATTAGATATAATGCTATTCCAATATATGCTATCACACTGATATCAAATCCTTATATGGAGCATCATTTCCCAGCACACTGAACTCCATTCACACAGACAGGAGGCTTGAGGGACAGGCTGAAGCAGCAGCTTGGTGTAACAGACAGGCACCAAACAACAGCAGAGGCTGGGATATTGGGGTATTGTGCTCCCCTGCAGTTAACTCCACTCCAGCACAGCTTCTGCCTTTGAACCTGGGCAAATCACTGCCTGGTGCCTCTGTGCTGCCAGAACATACAACTGCTTTGCAGAGATGAAGTGGATTCCCTGTCCAACACTATGTGTTTTAGCTGGGCTTTTACAGGAGCTCAGCAGTGAAGGTTGAGATGGGCCTTGTGGAAGCCAGTGCAGAACAGCTCAATTTTTGTCCAGCCTGCTGGAAGCATCACACATTGTCCTTGGCACAAATCCACACAACAGTCTGTCAATCCCATGTTTTTAATTCAGTTGCAGAGGGAAGATTTATGTTAGATGTTGGCAGGGAAAAAAAACAACCCTAACTTGCTTTTACTTATGGGTAAGGTCTGTAATAAATCACCTGGACAGGCTGAGGACTCCCCACAGTTAAAGCTCCATAGCAGCAGGACAGAGAAAG
Organism: Ifrita kowaldi; assembly: GCA_013398055.1. Lineage (NCBI taxonomy): Eukaryota > Metazoa > Chordata > Aves > Passeriformes > Cinclosomatidae > Ifrita > Ifrita kowaldi. The sequence continues at coordinate 472,154 of VZRS01015274.1, forward strand.
AGCTGCCTGAAACAGGAGCAATGGCAAGGGGAGCTCACAAGGAAGCTCTGCTGAGCAGCATGAATTCAAACCCAGAGGAGTTCTCAGGGCTCTGTCCAGCCTTCTCTTCCAATATTTAATGAAATCTGGTTGAAAACTCATAAACATTTTGCTGGTTGCTTGTTACAAATAAACGTGGCTCCATCACACAGATCTTTAATGGGAACATACACCACTGGAGGGGATTACACCTGGAGGAGCTCAGGGAGGCTGCAGCAGTTCCCCTCCCTGAGCTACCACCACCTTGGCTTCCCAGCTGGCAAAGAGCTGCTCCTCTCCTGCCCTGTGCTCTTACTGAGGCTCATGGCAGCAAACAGCCAGCAGTTTGGCAAGTCCTGCCCAGTGTCTGATTGTACTTGTCCCACTGATACAACCATAGCAAAGAGGAACGATAGGCACATAAACTAAACAGAAGCAAAAAAATTGGCACTGAGTTATCTCAGCGTTATCTCAGAGACATTCACATCCCCAGCTGAGTGAAACTCAGTGGGAAATCTCTTGGCTGACACTCTGAAATCTGCAAGTTTGCTTTGGAACAGCAAAGTTGTCCAAGTCTCTATACTATCCACATTTTAAAAATCACCACCTGGAGGATTTATGGTAGGGTGCACAGGCAATTACATTGCTCTCTTTGTTACTGTGGAAACACATTTTATGATTGGTGAAATCTATGAGAAATATACTGAATGAAGTTCTTGAGAATAGTATTTTAAAACTAAAACTGAGCAACACCAGGAAGCCTTTGCCTCAAGGAAGTCATGAAACACCAGGGAGTCAGCAGGAAAGTACCACTAAGTCTTGATGGGATTTATTTGGTTGGACTAGCTCTGTGTCATAGAATGGAAAAATAAAAGTAGAGTCAACTACTCAAGCTGGTGCTCTCACAGCTGGAGAGCTTTGCCCAGAAATGGGTGCAACAATGAGTCAGAACAAAATGATAATTACTCCTGCTCCCTTGACCGTGAATATTTTCCAAGCACACCAACCCTATGGCATGAAACTGTCAAGACTTCAGTCCTTTAAGTACCTTTTTCTAATTCTAAGATTTCCATTGGCCCTTAGTCATGAAAAACTACTGAACTTCTCAAATGTTTGCCAGAAACAAACATCTACAGATGCAGGATGGAGTCTCTTCACATACCTAAATTAAAAAAACATGTGCTTTGTCATGAGATAGCTTCCAACCTTTCCGGCTGAACTGAAAGAAAGGAGGAAATCTGGTTACTACCTCCCCTATATGGTGGCTTTTTCTTTTTTATATTGAAGGTGGTTTGGAAATGGAAATCCCACTACTTAGTTAAGGAAACCAAATGCATTGAAATCATTTGAGGTGGCAAGACAGGAAATCCAAATACCCTCTGTTATTCAGGAAGATCCAGCCTTCATTTCTAGAGGGACTTCACAGCAAATGAAAAAATAAAATGAAGAAAGGAATTCAAAGGAAATTTGTTTGTTAAATAAGAAGGGAATTACCCCTGTGAGGGATTCTTCTAGATTCTGGGGGGAATAATTTCTTTCCTACTGACCAGACACTGGTTTTAATTGACTTAGATTATATAAATAAAAATACGATTTTTTTTTGTTGTTGTTTATGTGGTCCTTTCAAGCAATTTATAGCAGTGTATTGTAACCCTCAGTAAAGTTATTATTTTACCCTGGTGTCTGCGGGAGGAGGATTGAGGCTTGCAGAAAGCCAAGGTATGACACTCCAGATGTGATCAATGCAAAAGCAACAGTGACAAAAGCTGAGATGTGTGCATAAAAGTGCCAGGTACTGTGAGTTTATTGCTTACCAAATCAGATATTCACTGTCAAAAGTTCAAAAACTGACAATAAACTTAACTGTCACATCTTTAAACTTATTTGTAATTTGCAGAGAGAGTATAGTGTCTTGGTTTTGTCTCTCTCATAAAGTTTGCAGCTGGCAGGAGATAATGAAATCTAGGCTGAGCTCATATTGCCAAGAGAAAAAAAAATCCAGGCCTGTATGTGATGGTGGCTGTCAGGTGAGATATTTTATACCTCATTAGTGTCGCAACAGTTATTGCTTTTTCTTCCTTTATGAATAGATCATGTGATGCCATGCCTCTCTCTCACTCTCCTCACCAATTTGTCACAGCGAACAGGAATAAGGGATTTCTTGTCAGAGTCCTTTTCACTTCAGTGCTTGCTTCTGATGACCCATGCTACTCAAACAAGTCTAGATGTGCTTCACAGCCCTTGGACCTCCTCACTGATGCAGAGAGGTTTCTTTAGGAGCTGCCCATGCAGCATTGGTGCATGTGCTCCCTTGCCAGCATGGCATGGGAGGGCTCTAGCTGGCCTCCCTAGAAGGCTCCCAAAGTTCCCAAGCACTGCAGCTCACCCCTGCAGAGAGCTATGGTTTTCAGAGCAGCCAAAGCACTGCTGAGCAGTATTTCCACTTAAAGCACTGAAGATTATTCAGGATAATGCATCAGTGTCTCCCCAGCAGAGAATGCTTTCCTGGTAGAAGTTGGCCATATATTCCTCCCTCACATCTGAGCTGGAATAATCTTGGGTTTTGGCCAGACAAAAGTTGTGTTCATGTTGGGGGGTTTTGTGCTGAGATTATTTAAACCATGTCCAACCTGCAGAGAAGATGCTCCAGTGTTCTCATGCAGTTCAGGGAGAAGACACAAAGAAGTGATGTAGATCAATTTGACCAACAAAGAAAAATGGAATAGGATTCTACAAACAGTTGTGAAGAAAAGCACATTACTATACCTATTCCCTGTTTCCACAATTCTTAATATACTCTACAATAATTACTCATTATTTTAAATCCATTCTGAGCACTCCAAAGGCAAATAGAAGCCACTAAAGTAATTTTTGGGAAATCGACTATTCCTTTCACTCTCTCTTTCTGCTTGCAGGAAAATCTATTCAGTTAAAAAACCACACCAAAATATTGCTTTCCTTTTTAAAAAAGCACACAGTTGTTATGACACCGTGTTTTGAGTGGAGGGCATGAAGTTGTGTAAGCTTTAATTAATCCACTCAACCATCAACTTATATTCCACTGTAAATACTGCCATCTGCTACCAGTCCGTGCATGGGTAATTAATGTCTGCTACAAGTTTGCTTCCCCAGCATTATCTGATTAGGTAATAAGCCTATGGAACAATATCCAACATAATGCATTATTGTTCTATTAAGTGTGATCTGTTAGAAAGCACTAAAGAATACCTTAATACTGCTCCATTTCTGTGACTCATACCTCAAAAAACACCCATCCAGAGAATGAAAAAGCAATTCAGAAAGGTAGAGGGGTAACAACAACAAGCCCAAAACCACATGAAAAGCATGTCAATAAATTTAGGCATTAGTACTGTTTCAGAATAGCCTGAGAGAAAATATAAATATAAGACAATCCACAATTGCTGCTCTCCAGAGAAGGCATGAATGAACATCAACAGTGATCTACTTATGATAAAGGCCCTTTCAGAGAAGAATGATGAAACACACTTTGTCATCAAAACTCAGAGGTTTAATAAATCAATGGAAGGTGGAATCACGAAGAGGAAAAACAAGGCAGCGTGTCATCTTTATTCACTAGGGTAAAATGTGGCTGTTTCCAAGATTACGTCTGAATTAAGCTTGTGAGGAAAGCAAGTGATGAAGATGCAGCAGAGGAGAACTGAAGTGAAACCAACATATCGGTACTGTCAAATCCTGTGGCTGTAGTGCAAAATCTATCAATACTTGGCTGAGTGAAGTGTTTTTTACTTTATCCAGCTCTTGGCCTCAGGTGATTACAAAAAGAACTCTGAATTTATTTTGCATGACTAGCTTAACCTGGGGCAGAGAAAAAGTTAGCAAAGTCAGCCATAAGTGCATGAAAAAACACAACAAGCATATAAAAAGTCCAAGTTTAGGAACCTGTACACCTCACACATCATCGCTGCTATTTCAAAACATCAAGGTCAGGATTTATTTGACCAAATTTGCATATCAACATGTAAGTTCCTACGCTGCAGCCGATGCTCTCCACTCCTTTGGCCAAGAGAATCCTGCCCCTCACACTGGCAGTACAAATATTTTCCACCACATTTATCTGGAATAATTTGCAAAATCATTGTCACTTCAATGGCATAGACTGGAGACTATGTATCTGCAAGTAAGGTTTTAGTTCTGCATCAGGCTTTCTCAGTTTCAGGTGTCCTTCCTTTCCAACAAGCTCTGTTTCACAATTAGATATTTTCAGTGGTTGGGACCTAATAATGGAATCAAATCTAGAGATGAATTCATGAAGCCAATCCTAGCAGGAGTACACTGTCCCCTTCTCTTACTTTGCCTTCACTACTTGTGTTCTCATTGACAGAGAGAGACTCCTATTCCTTTTCTTACTCTGATAGCAAACCTAGAGCTTATCTACAACCACAGGCTCTGACCTCTCCAAACAGTGCAGTATCTTTGTCCAGCTGCAACACTCTCAGACCTCCTCTGCTGTCTAAAGCTCTCTAAAATATGTAATGATGTGCAAACAGAGGAGCACTAAATTAATTGGATTGAATAACAACCCTTGAGCTATTGGGCTGAATTCCCTCCTCATTGAGAGAGTGAGAAGAGCCCTACAGAACCAGATCAACACCCCATGGTCTCAGCTGCAAAACTGGGCAACATCTAATGCCTGTAGAAGAAAACACGAATGGGACAAGCACAAGACTCTTCTTCCATTGAACACACTGAACTCCCAGAATTTTGAGTCCAGGCCTTCCTACTCCAGAAGAATTTTCAAGAATTCATGTCATGTAATGTCTAATACTTAGAATACTTTTTCCTTTTATTTTCCTGGAAAGTTTCAACCCTTTGATCCATTCCATTATCCCCAACAAGAATGAAATTCTATAGTAGGATTTCTCCAGAAAGAGAATTCCAGGATGTGGGAAAACACAAATCTTCAGAAACCAGCTGTGGTTCTCCTAAGTTCTCACCCACCTCTGAATTTCAGGCTTCCATTCCAACCTTTGGTTTGTTGTAAAGCCTTTTCATTCCTATTTTGCTCCTATTTTTACATTAATAATCATGTCAGTGCAAACATTCTTGCCTGTATTACACAGCACACACATATTGAAAAAGTCTGCCTTATTTTTATGGCCACTAACGATAGCTGCTATTTAATATCAATAACACCTTCCAACAATCTCTCCTTGCTGTGATGAAATTGCTTGTGAAAATATCTCTTTCATATTTGAGCACTGGGGAGTACTCACAGCATCTCACTTCAGCAATCTAATCTAAGTAAAGAATTAGGGTGAAGACACCAGACAATCTGTGAAGGGTTACAGGCACCACACCCAAAAGTTTGAACAATCTCAGCTCTTTTAAACAAATAGTGAGATTTCATATTTGGAGATACAAGATAGAGAACCTAGAAAGAAGAAATGAGTGCCCCAAGTGTCCAACTCTAGCATTATGAAATAGAAAGTGCTTGATGCAGATGGTAGATTTCAGTCATCAGAAACTGAATTGTTAATTTGAAATAGAAAATAATATTTCAGTTACTATCTAGCCCACAATATTTCAGTAGTAGAATATAGCCTTACCATAGCCTCTTATTTATATAAATTCCAGAAGAAATTTTTCCAAAGTAAAAAATTCATGACGCTGTACCTTTTGACGAGCACTTCTACCAATCAGTATGAAAAACAAAGGCTTTTTTGAAGCATTTCACCTAATGAAAAAGCAGTGCTTTATGACTGAAAGTTTGCAATTAGCTGTGCTAAAATTAGAGCTGTTATACGCAGGTTATACTCCTTTCTTTTCTCTTTCACTTTTATACTTGAGACAGCACAGAAATGTGGTGATTTTCAAGTAGAAAAAACACTGCTCTTGAATTTTTGATTACTCACAAATTTCTACATTTCTACAAGTATCAACATTTCTCTAGAGTTAGGGGAGTACATGACACATGAAAATCTACTTTTTGCCCCATGATTATAATTTATCCATTTTTATTTAAACTTTGAACACTGTTTTATTTGTCTTGCAATAGGAATGACTAAACTGAAATTGCAATTCCATGCCTATTCTTATGTCTAGTGCTTCCCTTTTATCAATGTCACTTGGATCCCTGAAAGCACTTGGGGCTGTCTCCTTTGAATAGGTGTAGAAACATGTGTAGAGTTTAGGATGTCTGAATAGAGATCATGTGAAAATAGTAGGTTTATTTTTATTATTACCATTATTGTCTTTCTTACCAGAGTGTCTAAGGTTCCAGATGGGACCAGAATCCTTGGCATTGGAAAAAAGAACTAGAAATAATCCATCCAAAGCCTTCAATTTTAAGAAGAATAGCATTCCTATGTAAATAAAGCCTGACAATACTTTGGCGATATCACTAAAGGGATTTTAGTCTGAAACTACAAGCATTTTTTTGGTAAGAAAGGTTGCAAAGAAGGGCAGAACAACTACAAACAGAGCAGCTTTCTCTGTACCTATTCCCTTGTAATTAAGATGTTGAGTTGGTGGGAGGGAAAAACATAACACTTGAGAGTATTTATTAATTACTTTTCAGCTTCAGTGCACAAGGTTAAATGCAGCCTCAGGCAGCTTTCACTGATGTGACTCACATCTCCACAATGTCAGAGCTATCAGTGACACTGACGGGCTCATATTTTGCAAAGAATAAACCACCCTCTGGGGTATTAATCAAGCATGTCCTGCAGTGAAGCAGTGCAAAACTATAAGAAGTTTTAGACAGTGACTTTCATACCTATAAAACGTGTCTTGACAACTGCTGAGCATGAAATCTCTCATTAATCCACAGAATGTGGACAGCATGGATAAAAAACGTGTTTCCCCATGGCAACTGTGTCCTCAGTGGGCTCAGTCCTGATGGTAAGTCAGCACAGGCCTCTTCCCCAGAAAGATGACCAGCAGATGACTTAATTATGTCCAATCACAGTATTATTTTCTGTTAATTTTCATATGAATTCAAATGTGAGTGAGGACATTGGGAAACATTCCAATGGAAATATTTACAGAAATAAAGACTTGCTGGTACATATTTTTTGAATTGTGGCTGTTGTTTTACCATATTTTCTACCGACACTAAATATTTTTTATTTCTTTTTTTCGCAGCTGCCCCCAGAAAAAACAAACCCAACACCCCACAAATCTTAATCCAATTCAGCCACCCCAGCTGCTGCATGACTTCAGTCCATGCTCATGGTCACTCAGATCCTTGTGCCCTCCTGGAGGTCACAATATAGAGTGTGCCAGAGGATTCAACCCATCCGGGCAAACGGAAGAAAAATAAACCCTCTCCAATCGCAAAAAACAGCAATATCAAAAAACCCCACCTCCTACCATGTTTCCCAGTGACGGTTTCCCACAAGCTGATCATTCTAAAAATCAGAGCACCATAGTAAATAGACAGGTCTAGGAAATGTGTGTTCAAAAAGACTCAACTTTTCTATATTTTATTTGCTAAAAAATGAAATTCCTTTCAGAAGCAATATAATTTTGGCAGTTTTAAAAGAGAATCCCAGAAAGAACATATAACAGAGCTTATGCTCCCTCTGTAATCTTCCTTTCTTTTAGAGTCAGGAAAACAACCATTTCTGATTATTTATAAAAACTTCAATTTAGATATTTTCTATTTTCCATAATTTTTGGCATTAAATTACAAAATTTCCTTACTCTTTCTCACAGTGTAAAATTTCAATTTAATCAGGCAAGAGCAAGGAAGTTTTGTGAGAGTGCTGCTGGCATGGACAGCTAGATTCAGTTTCAACACACTTCTACAAGCATTTCAGAGTTCATTTAAGTGCCCTGAGCTCGTGTACTTCCACCTTCAAGCACCTATTATTGAAACTGAACAAAATGAAAGCAACATTTTTCCATTTACATTCCCAAACACAAGCTGTCTAAAATAACAAGATCTTCCTCTCCCACTTATTTCACTCCTAACTCCCATATCACCTGAATGCTTGCCATGAATTCTTGTGTGTAGTGTGTAATGTGGTCTCAGCCCAGCATTTTGTTCAGACTTCTGGTTTGGCTGCAGTTTTGCTCTTTCACATTCTTCATAGCAGCTCCATCAAGTGGCCAGAAATCTGAATGTGTCACTGCAATCCATGACAAACCATGCAGGTGGCTGTTGGTTGGGACCACTGCAAACACATTCTGTGATGTTTCTGGGGCAAAGTATGGGTGGGGTAGCAGTTGCAGAGGGGAAGTACAGCAAAAGAAGGTATGGGAGGACCAAACAGAAGGCTAGTTATGAGAAAAAAAGATCAGTGAGTCGCTTTTCAGTAAAGATCCAGAGATTTGCTAAAGCCTACAGACCAAGCATGTTTTTTTCCGGAAGAGCAAGCTTTTTGGAGGGAATTAGTTTGGGATGTTTGCTAACCTTCACAGTAAAGCTTGTTTCCTATAAACATAAAGGCAGGTAAGGTCCCAAACAAAGCAGGCAGCTGTCATATCTCCAAGATATGCATGGAGTAACAGCACAGGGGGTTCATCTTAGGGTGAAATTTCCATTGTCCCCCTGTGAAGTACAGCAGGTATCTGGTACTTCATAAATCTTGTGGTCGGAGGAAAGCCAGCCTTTCCTGGTTCCTTGCGTGTCTTCTTGCAGGCTCTGACTCACCTGGAGCACAAGGATTTGCTGCTAAACCCACCTCTAACATAAACCTTTTTTGAGATGCTGGGGGAAAGTTACTGCATTCCTCTATAACCTCCTTTTCCTGCCTTGTTTTCAAATGCGCTGTGCACTTGCTCTGCCAGCCTTGGCTCCTGAAAGGATCCAATAAATAATAACTAATCCTCAGTTCAAACAAAAGAATTTTACAGAATTATTTAGGGAGGGAAAAGATTGAAATTTCAGAGCCCTGGGAAATCTGAGCATTGTTCTGAAAAATAAAAGAAGGAAAATTCTCCACACATGGTAATTATCATTGCTTCATTAAAAAGTCAAAGAAACCATAACAATTTTTACACATTTGAGATATGATTTCTCCAACACTAAGAAGCACAGATTCCCCTTTAGTTCTGCATTAATTTTTTTTTAAAGTATCTTGCATGGAATTGTGTCCTCTTATGGGCTATTTTCAAATAATCTAGTTCCTGCCGATATTCTTTATTTTCCTGAAAGACATGGGACAAAACAAAGCTCTATGTAGTCATGCAGACGTAGATGGCCTGTGGTTTCTAAGCTAACTGATTGACTCTGAACAAGCAGTTCTCAGTCTTTCCTGACTTGTAAAGTCCTAAAATTCTCCAACAGAGATGCACTCCCAGCCCCCTGAGAGCAAATTTACTCTACTAACAGTTGGCTTTTCTCAGCTGTGCTGTGTGGATTCCTTTGCCCACAGGTTGAAAACCACTGCTGTGTGCTGTCTGGCATTCTGCAGCATAAACACATCTCTGTTCTAAGAAAAATAGCTCCCAGTTTTGGGTCTTTGAAAAATACATCTGGATCTACCTACTGAAATATGAATTCATTTTATTTTCAAGCCTCAGAGCCTGATTATGGCAACATAAGCAAGTTACATAAACAGAGCCAGCTGATCTGCATGGATGTGAAACCAGATGTAAATTAATCCCTTTGTTTCCACAGCCCTCACTGTCAAATCTATTTGCAGTGCAATCAGAAGTTAGGCTACTACATTAATAACTTCAGACCATGACACTTTTCCACACCCACTAATCAAATACTGACGCCATTTAGCAAATTTTTTGTGTAACGTGGAACACAAACACAATGCTGGATTTTCTCAACAATTACACCTTTAGACCTCTCTGACTTGTTAGCTTTCTTTTTTTTAGCATTGTGTATTACTTTCCCCACTTTTCCTCTTGCGAATGTCTAAATATCTATATTTTTTTTGCAAATGGAAAACATTTTCTCATCCACTACGGGACTAAGAGATTCATTGTTGAAAAGCATCGCCTGTGCTTTGCAGGATTCTCACCAAGGGGAGAAACAGAACACCATTGTTTTGTTCTCTCACTTATGGACCCTGTCCAACAAAGCACTTAGCCATATGTCTGCTTTTCCCCCTAGACTGGGGGTTTGGCTACTGGATAGCACAAATCCATGCACCAGGAAAGGTGTGTTATCCACTGCTACTGAGAGCCAAACAAACATGCTTAAATAGCTGATTTAGACAACTGGAATGTGGCAACTATCCTATGGAAATCCAGAGACTAATGGGCTCGGGGACCATGTTCATAATGGAGGTGCAGCAGAATAGTCTCAAAGCACACAACACCACGGAAAATTGCCTCATGGATGGCTCTCCTTACATTCTCTGGTTATCACATTTTAGAAGTTGAGGCGTTCAATGAAAATCACTGGACTATAAATTGGTGCCTTCAACATGTAGGTTCTTACTCTCACAGTGTGACCTGCTCAGTCTCCTCACCAAAAGGGTAAACATGACAAGATAATGGATTCATTTTGGCAGCAGCAATACACTTTCATTTTTTATTATTTCTACTTTGCTAGCTCACACTGAAAAGTCCAAGAGCTCTCTTCAGCTGCTAATCTATGAATGGCTAATGGTTAGACCCTCATGTTCTGGGATTAATGTTACAGAATGACAGAGAAATTGCTCACTAGATAAACAAGCATTGGTCATAAATTTTCAGGTTTTTTTTTTTTTTGCAAAGTTTAGCTTTACTCTGTAAATATGCTTTCAAATGCTAAATACGCTTTTAAATATGCTCTCTAAAATGCTTTCCTGCATTGCTTTTCAGATTATCTCAATGTTAATCTGCAACTAGATAATTTTGAACACCGTATGAGCTGGAGGGCTGGATTTATACTGAAGTCTAGCCTAATCCTTGTCAGTAGCTCCAATCCATTTTCTAGGTGAGCTAAAAACACCTCTCTTCTATCTTGACAATTTAAATGCATCACTAAGCAATCATCCTCCTAATCCACTTGCACAGATTTGTGTTTACTGCCTATGTTCATGTGTCTAAAGAATGAAATATGGAACCAACAGAATGCTGAGGATCTACCTGGCAGTTTCCTGGCCCCTGAAATTGAAGGCTATTTTTTTTGTTGAGGTAAAAACTCTCTCCTGCACTCTGTCAAAGGAAATAAAAGCTAGAACCAGGGAAAGGAGAAAGCACCTTTTAAGGCTCCTGAAGCTTTTAATTGAATCAGTGATTCAGGAAATCTCATTCTCCCTTCTGCTTGCTCTGAAATGGAGAGACAATGAGCAGATTTCTGTCAGTAGAGCAGATGCTCTGTGCATGCAGACATTTTCGTATCTAATGATAGCTTTGACGTTATGAGGACTTTTTGTGGGATCTGTTGCCTGGGGTATCAGTAAAGGATTCATTAAATGCCTTTCCTGTGAAAATTATAAGACATTCTCTTACATATGTAAAAATTGCATAAAATTAGGCTTGTAATGATATTTCACTTTACTTAATACAGGATTGCACAGGCAGTAAGATTTTAATTGCTCAAATTACAGTATCTTTCAGATGTCAAAATTACTTGCATTAATTGCCAGTGGAGACAAAACAATAATGCTTCTGTACTAACACATTGCACACCCAATTAGCATTAATGGTATGGTTAAACTTCACATGTCTTTCTGTAACATGATTAAAAGGAATAAGCTACAAGACAAAGTTCAGAACTAAGATGAATGCACCTTTTCAGTCTTCAAGCCTTAGCCTAAGTATTTACTTGCACTGTATGAAAAAAAACCCATCTTCAGATCTGTTTTTTAGATGATGCATATTTCCCTAACTTCATATTTAGGCTGATTTACATCATATCAGAATACAGCTTTATTTTTCTTACTTACAATAGAAGCCAGCACTATCCGTGTGCTCATTTAGAACTATGTAAAAAAGATGCAGTTTCACCAATGCAAAAAGATTAACACTTTTGTGCTTCACAGTACAAGCCTCTATTTATTTCCATAGTGAAGCTGAACGCTAATTTTCTGCTAAAAAGATTTTGCCTGTAATTTTCCCCTGTCCATTCTTCATGTAGCAGTATAAGGTTATCAGTGGGTATACGATGCATGGGCTAATTAAGCAGGGGAAGGTTTGTATGTCCAAAGGGAATACCTTGGCAAATGGACTTGGCAATGTTGCTGTTCTGGTCACTGACACAACAAAGTTATTATTTGGAGGAGGAGATTGCGAGGTTTGCTTGTATTCTGGCTTTTTACCATCGGTATGTAGGTGGGTAGTTTGCTTGAAAACAGATTCAAGTTATAGAATAATAAAAGCCTTGGTCTCAAGCATTGCTCCTGTTGTATGTCTCTGACCAGGACTAAAAACAGCTCAGTGGAGTGGAATTTCATTTACAACTCCTTTTTGGAAAACAAGGCTCTCCACTTCAGACCTTGGTCTGCTGGCTGAGCATCCCTTAGGCTGGTCCAACTGGGAAGACTTGAAAGAAGCTTTTACACCAAAATCATGCTGGTTTTTAACCTGACATTATGAAGGGTGACTACACTTTAGGAAGCTCAAAAAAATGTGTTTCAGAGGAAGGCACCTAATATGAGACGGCAGAGAATGTGCCTGGACTGGGAAGGAGGAGCAAATGTGATTTCTGACTGTCTTTTAACAGGAACCAGAAGGACTATGCTGGCATTATGACTTTTATCCCCAGGACAAGCTGACAGTGAGGTGTGAAGGACAGCATGAGTGTGAAGGTATCACCCCCACATCTGACGTGTATTCTTGTAGTGGCTACAAGAGGACTACTGCTCACCTGGAGTTTTTCAGTCACCTTGACACATTCCTTAATTCTGCCTAGGAGTTTTATGCATTTGGATCTTAAACATTTGCCTAAGTGATTCTCTGAGTGGGAATGTTGGTTTCTCTCAAAAATACCAGCACCTCTTCATCTATTCCTAGCTCTCCTTTGTCTTATCTTAAGGAAACAGACTCTTCTTTACCAGGAACATTTTCAGTGTGCCATCCAGAAGGTATTTTCTCCCTCTCAGCTGGAAACCACACAAACAACTATGGTTAAAATAAAACAAAACTCATATAATGCTACTTGTTACCATTAGAGAGGCACCACATGTTTTGTCCTCTGCATTTAACATGTCCTGTGATAATGAAATTAGTAAATCCGAGATCCAGTGTTTAAGAGGATTTTCCTCTACTGTTGTTTGGAAAATATTTTTGGTAATAGAGCCACAAATTAAATTTTGAAAACTTCAGGAAGGTAATAATAGCAATAGCAAGTCCGTACTCTTTAAATAGGTTTTTCAAATTGCCACACAGCAGTACATATTATGTATCATGACCTGAAAAAAAGGGATTCTTTACACTGGTTTTTCATAGTCAGCAAACCTGTTTCTCACTGTAGACTTAATGGAGAAGTGTCTTCTGCTCAAATACTGAAAAACACAAAGTAGATGGCAAAGTTTTGGCATTTTAACTTCACCTGCTCACTTGCTAAATTTTTGAGTGCACATATCTGAAAACTCTTTTGGCATTATCTTTTAAAAGGCAATATTATTGAGAGAGTCTACATTTAAGGAAAAAAAATAGAGCCCAAATAAAGAGTAGCAGAATGAGCAGAGAATTTCTCATTGGCTCATAGTGGTCACCAGAGCAACTGGTGCTTCTGAAGGAGCTGTGAGAAGCTGCCTGTGTGGTACATCATCTCCATCACACCAGAGGCAGGAACGAGTCAGAGTGGGCAAGAGATCAGTTCATGTCCTGAAATCAAAAGGTTTAATATCCTCTACCAAAGTTGTTATCACTTAGTAACTCCAGATATATTTGTAATCCTCATTGTAAATTCCATCAAATTCCGTTGTCTAGCAGCACAGTAATTTTATTAAGCGTCTCTTTGGGAGTTATAAGAAAAAATAGAAAAATGCATCATTTACAACCTTGTTGTATGCTCTCTATATGCACATATTTATGAATTAAAGGCTTTGTTTGTGATCTGTATCCTTTTCACTCGTATTTTCTACTCTCCTTTTAGTGTTTTGTGGATGGGATGTTTACACACCATAACATCACATAATCCACACCATAATTTAGGAAAGCCACCATGATATTCTCTACACTTTCTCAACCCCTGCACCTACTTTGGGGTAGCAGATGTGTGGCCATCCCTACTAAAGGATTCTGTAGGTATTCAAATTTCAACTGAGCTAAAGGAGATATTTTATTAACTAATGCAAAAGCAATGCATTGCGGATTATTACGTTCCCAGAAATCATCCCACACTCCCTGATGTGAAAATTGCCGAGGAGAGATTTTTAAGAGGAAGTATTATATGTGCTTGTCTTCTATTTCCCCCAGCCTAGGCACCCACCTGCCTCCTCCCTCAGAGGCTGGATATGGCATAGCCCTCTGGTGATGCTCAGCATGACCCTTCTCACGTTCTGTACTGGTGTGTCCTGGCATCAGAATAGCCAAGATTAAAGTTCAGAAATGGGCTGAGCCTCAGGTGGTCAGGTGTTTTTGGCTGTTATTAAATCAACACAGCTTCAGTTCCTAGACTGGATCCTGGTCTTTTACAGGAGCTGGTCAGAGTGGAGAGCAGCAGTAAAGAAGATTAACTGGTTTGAATCCTGGATGACTGATATATGTTTACAAAGTATTTTGGCTAAAAGCTAAGTATGTTGCAACCAAGAAGATGAAGAGCAAAGAGCAGAATCTAACCTACAGCTGGAGAAAAAGGGGCTTTCTTGCTATGAATATGTGGTATTCAATGCTTGAAAATTTTCTTATTCACAAGAAAAGTTCAAACTGAATGAAGAGATGTTAAGTTTCTGGAAACTACAAAACTGGGATACAGTCCATGATTAAAGCAAAGTTTCATCATGTTCAATAAAGCTAATGTGATGGTAATGAACAGAAGTTGGTTAAAACTACACGTCTCTGTAATGCATTCAGCATTTTAAACCACATATTCCAGTTAGGGGCTAAACGTTAATATAGATCTCCACATAGTACATTCAAATAGCATTTAGTAAGCCAATATTTCTAAGTGACCAGAACTGACCCCACATAAATATAGAAAATAAAGGACAAAATGCGTTTAAGCTAGTGCATTTTATTAAAAAAAAATTTTAAAAAAGGATATTAAAGCTGATATTAAACTTTAGTCCATTGTCAGCAACAGTTGTCAGAGCAGGCAGGTAGGATAGCAAAGGTGAAAAGGTTAAGGAGCCTCATGAATATGAAAAGCTCTAAATTACTGCTCATATTGACCCGTTGTGTGACACAGGACTGGACCCTACAAAGCACACCAGAAGGACAGGGCCACTGCGTGGGACACTTGCTGACCTCAGCAGCCCTGCACACTCACAGCAGCAGAAACTCAGGGGGCAAATAAATTTTATCCTTTAGGAAACAGAAAAAAACCTTTTCACTGAGCAGTTCATAGTCCCGGTTTCATATTTTCTTCTTAAGCTGCTAGATGTTAGAGGTTATCCCATAATAGACAGAAACTTTCTCCTTTGTTTTCTTTCACTATGAAACACAGCCAACAAAAGAGGAAATTTAACTTAAAAACCTGGCAGTAACAGAAAAATAAACCCTTTTCCTTTTTGGAAAAAACACAAAACCATCGCCGGAAATGAAATTCAAATGTCATCTCAAGCACGGCACGTAGTTTGAGCTCTCTATCACAGAAAAAATTCTGGTTGCATCTGCATGAAAAATACATTTCAACAATTTTGGACCACAAACCCTCCCACAATTCACGCAGACATTTTTCTCTATGGTCTTTACTAGCTTTAGTACTATGAGCTAAATGATATTTTAGGCAAAGTATATTTTTCTAAGTTTATTCCAGGACATTTAAATAGGATGTGTGAAATAATTATTCTACTCTACTACTAAAGAGCTGCAGCCCAAGAAGGATGTTCAGTTTAAAGACACAGATGGACTAGAAAGACACCAGGAAAACAACAGAATTACTTCAGGTCTAGAAAGCACAACTTCTGAAGAAAAGATTAATACCCCCCAATGCTGAGCATGAATAAGGACATGGCAAACCCTGAGGAACAGAAAAGACTCTTATAAAGAGGAGGACTATTGTCTTCACAAGATGCAATGGGTCTTGGTGCAGCCACAAAGACTGAGGTGAAACAATAGGAAAATCTGATATAAAACATTGAAGAAGTGAAGGTTTTTAAGAACAGTTTTGGCAGTCAGGGTTGATTAAAGCTGATCTGGATCTAGGGCAAAGGAGTGGAGAAACAGATCACTTAAAATACTGTCCAGTCCGATTTTCGTTCATCTGATCTCTTTCCTACTGAGTCAATGAGATTTGTTCAGCATGTACGCTGTGAGAGTCAAAAGGGCTAAATTCTTTGCTCATTTCTAAACATTAATTCATTTGAATCCCTTTCCACTGTATGTGTAGATTATTTGATGAAGACGTTTTATCATTACTGTGTTACGTGACACCTTGATAGATGTCAAATTTTAAAATAAATTATTTTGGTCAATTATAAAGATGCAGCATTTATAATGCAGTTTTCTTAGTCAATAGTTGTGCTGCAGTCCAGAATATTTGAATTGCTGTCAAGGAGTCTACTTGCAGAAAAGTAATCAGAGCTTGTACAATAAAATGGAGGGTAGATACATTTATTAAAAGCAAAATATTCCAGTGCTGTCTAGAAAAATGGAGATCTCCTTCCAGTTTTAATTCTCCTATTTAATTACCTCTTTTATGGATCAATCTTTACAAAGTTGGTTACTTCTTGTAACCAACTTTGTAAAGAAATGAGTGGAAATACTGGAAGGCTTATCTGCTTATGTTGCTATATCTTGTAAAAAAAAATCCAATCTCAGACTAAATAAATACACAATACTCAGAAGCATTTTATAGTTGCAGCATGTTATGCATTAATACTGCTGAAATACTGACCCAAGGAAAATATCCATGTTGATTCCATGGCTTTCCATGCTATGCTATAGAAGCAATAAGCATTTGCTTATTTATAATATCAGATACGAGTCACTAATCTAGAAAATTAGATTTCAGAAAGAACACAGATTGCATTTGCCAAGAACCAAAAATCTATTTGAATCACTTCATTCTTTTTAATAAACTTTCTCTGTGAAACATTGATATTGAAGGAATCAATATGACTTTTAAAAAAATATCCCTATTGTCATTCATTTATTCAAATAGGGACCTTAGCCTTAATTAAAATATCGCTGCAGAGACCCAAGGGAAGCACACATGTATAATTCCTACAATTACTTATTTATTATTTCAATTAATTATTTATTACTAAGAGATTTTTTTTCAAAAAAAGCTCACAGAATTTTAATTAAAGTTACGGTAGACTCTGAGTACTAAAATTGCACATACAGAACACTTTCATATATCAAAGTGAAGTCAAAATAATTTCAATATATGTTAATCTATAAGCAATTCTATTTCTGTGGAAGTGCAAATAAAGTTACACACAGCCAAAGACCAAAAACTCATCTGCACACGTGGCTGCAATGTCAGTTTGGTTGAGTAGTCAGATATTTCCCCTGGGTAAAGATCAGCCCAGCCTGATCCTCCTCAGCCTCCTAACGCAGGGATGATGGTGTGGAGTTGGAGAGCACAGCTGTGGTTCTCTCACGCTCACCATGCACTCCCAGAGAGGATTCAGGCTGGTGGGCCTCCAAATTCCAAATGTAGATATTAAACAGCAGCAATCCATGTGTGTTGAGGATCCAGCTACCTCCAACCCCCTCCTGGGTCAAGTGGGCATAGACCTCACCAAGCCCATTTGGATTGAAAGATCACACTTTGCACCTTCTGTCACCAGAAACACTTTTGAGGCAGATTATGTGTTCAATTATTAAGTTGCTGCAACGACTTTGTTGTCATTTAGGGGTTGCTGCAAATCTGGCCTCGCATGTTGAACTCCACTTTGTCACAGTCTACATTAATTAAGCCTGCCTTAATTTTTAAATTAACCTCCCATCAACATCTTCTCATTACTGCATGGCCAAACCATGCCAGCGGTGCAGCTCAGGAAAGTGTATTATGCTAAAGGACTAGTCCAGAAATAGCAACAAAGTATATTAATTCTATTTAAAGGGTGAAGCCAGCTGTTGTCCCTGGATATGTACAAATGTGAGAGAATTTACTACACTGCAAACTGTGTACAGATGTAACGGTGCATTGGACAGCTAAAAACTTATAAAAGCAGTTTCCTTTGGGATTATTGGACTGTTACCAGACCAAGTAAGCAGCACTGTTCTGCTGAGGTGGAAGGCAAAGAGTTAGGAAAAGTGAAGTCTCTGTTTCAGTGAATTGTGCTCAACTGTTTCTTTTCTGTTTTAGCATTCGGTACAACCACACCGAGGAAGTTGTTAAAAACTTTCACCTTTTGGTATGTACTTCTTAAAACATACACTATCAATACCACAGCATTCTGAAGGACTTCCTAGTTTCATCTTGCTTCAAATTCACAAGGCCAAATGTTTACTCAGGATCTGCGCAAAAGAATTTCTCTCTGAACGATTTGCCACAACATCTACAACAGAGCTAACTCAGAGGTGAGTGTCACAGCCTTGCCTCTCCGGCACCACTAGATACCAGTTAAAGGAGGTATGTTCTCCTCTCCCCAACCCTGGCTTTTGTTTACAGTGATTGAATACTAGAGGAACAACAAAAAAAAAATACAGTGACATATTTTATTGCATCTTCTTTAGGCCTAGAAATCCTTGCAATAATTAATTACATGAATTTGGGCCTGAATATGCACGTATGCAGTGACATGGAAGCTCTTTCCACATTAAGGCAAGGGGCATAAAGATAAAGCCTGGCCCAAGCTTACTTAAGGTAAATTGGCACCAAAATCATAGCATTTATTTGTGTTAGGCATTAGAGACATACCAAGAAGACAGAAAAAAATGGATGAGGCTGGTGATGGCCAGCCAAGGGCAGCTTTGTACCTGGGCCTGGGGAGTACAGAACACTTTTAGCTTACTGACATTACTGAAATGTTTGAAGAAAACAAGATAAGAAATCCTGCCCATCTGGTTCCCAAGATTTTGATGAACATATGAACATATGGAACATCCTGCTGGTAGGAAAGTGAGGTTTACAGCCGTATGCTCAGCCAGTGTCTGGTATGACTATTGCAGGTCTGCAGTATGCTGAGGATCGATCGTGTGTATTTGTATTTCTGATGATGCTGTGTGAAAACCATAATGACCCAGCTGAGCTTCATCAACGAGGTGTCACAAGGAAAAGATTTTGGGAGAAGAGGATATTCTTGTGTCCTTTTTTCTGTTGAGCTCATTGGTGTGGAGAGTTTGAGGTTTGGGGGTTTTTTATTTGTTGGGGTTTTTTTTTGTATCTAAAATTGTGATACGATTGTGCCAAGACAATAAAAACTTGGAGTTGCAATATATTAAGATATTTCCAGGTAGCTGTTGACAATTAAAAGTTTCTGAAGTTATTAAAATCTAGTAGTTATGATTCTTAGCTGTCTCTTTATCCATGAATATATAGAGCTATGTTTTAGCCTGTCAATTATAAATTTTTAAAATTATTCAAACTGTTGGTAAAAGGCCAGTAATAAAAAAAAAAGTTAGAATAAGAATATTAAAATTCTTATTTGTTAGTGTTCAAAATAATATTTTTTAAGACTTTCCTCAGTTCAGCATGGATATAACTAGAATTATAAATATGTAATGATTTGCTGTGTCAAACTCACATAATCTTCAAATAAACTGCTTGTGCAGTATCACTCCAATAATATATTATTTCACAGCTATAACAAGGCCAAAGATACACTGAGCTTAAACAGATGGGATTGTGTTTGTAATGCATTATTAGGCAGAGCCCTTTCAAGGAGCCCAAGACATTTCAATGGAACTTAGGACAAATTAGTCATGGCCAGCAAGGCTCTCCAGCAGCAACACAAGACGTCTGATAAGTAGCTTAAGATTTAACAACTACCTCAGAGAATTCCTGAGCATTATACAGGGTACTCATCTTCTGATCCATTGCATCTTAAAGAGAAGTGGAAGTAAACCAAGCAGCTATCTCTGCTATTCATTATTTACCTGTTGTCCTAACCCTTGATATTTTGTAGAACAGTTAAGTCTCTTGACTCCTCTGACAAGGTGAATTGTGTTGGAGATAAGGCAGAGGAAAACTGCCATAGTCTGTGTACAAGTCTGTTTTCAGAAGTAACACACATAAACCTCCAGTTCCCATCTCTGGAGAGAGTAGCTTCCTTTCACTCTGGGTCTTGACTGAAAGGTCTTTTATGACAGCAACATTTTCATGCCAAGATTAGGTAAATTGCCATAGAGAAACTGTAACAGTTTGTGTGCATTGACAGGGCACTTGAGCATAGTAATACTTGGGTGCTTTATTTAACTTCCTTCCCCTTTAGTATCAACAGAGTAACCAACTTCTCCACAACCTTTTCTAAGAGGGGAATTCAGAGCAAACCAGATTTTAGACAATGAAGGTAAAAGCTCAGAATCCCTTTTTCTGACTCAATAGAATTTTCTCAGTTCCTGTAGCAAAGAAACTGTGTTTCTTGTGTCAGTAAGTACCTTACAGTAGAATGACAGGCTGTTTATTTTAACTTTTAGTAAAGACTAAACCCTAAATCCTTCTGCCTTGCATTCTGAACTTTGTCCTTATGACTAAAGGACAGGCTGTACTGATACAGAAAAGCGACACAGTAATGAAAGACTTCCAGGAGAAACTGATGCTATGACGTCTCAGTATCTGAAATGAAAATACTTATTAAAAAAAAACCATGAAAAAAGAGCAAGATACAGATAGGGGAAAACGAAGGTAGATTCTTGTCCTAAGGGTACTTAGCTTACAAAATGTGCACCGAGACATGGAACATACTGGCCAGTTGCAAAGAAGCACTAACACTCAATGCGAAAGTTAAGTCAGATTTTTCTATCTCTTTGGATTCTTCTTCATCACTAATTTTCTGTTTCATATTTATGGGTTTTTGTGGGGTTTCTGACATAGATCTTAAACAATGACATAAGGAATCATCATGCATTACAGGGATTGCAGTTCTAGTCTAGATGGACTAACTGGACTATCCAGATTAAAACAATTTGTTGGGATAGCAAACTACTCTTAGTATTTGACAACAGATGGATGACTATTTGCATTATGCCCATCAGATTCACTGCCTCATGGCTTGTAAGAGGGTCCTCAGAAACGAGACGTTCAGCTACCGTCTAAAGCATCTGCATGTGGAAGCATTCCTCCAAGAAAACAGAGGACTTGTATGTCCATCATAGGACTATAGGATAGATCACAAACGTGATAAAAAGTGAATGGGTCAGTTTCTCCAAAACATGTCTGTAATTTCAGAAATTCCTGCCATGTCTCATAAACCTTTAAGAAATATGATATTTATTTTATGTCCCATAGAGTATCGTCTAACATAATAATAAAACCCATGCAGACAAACTGAGAACCCAACAGAACTCTAATTCACTACAGATTTTTTTCAGTATAATTATGTTTTATGGCATTAGCTGTGCATTCTTTGGGAAATAATTTTCTTGCAGGAATTTATTGGTTTGCTTTTCTGTTATAAACAAACAAAAAAATAACTTGTTTTGGAAATGGAGCAGCATTACCTTCTAGCTGTTCCCTAATAGATAAAAAGGAACAGAACAAGTGAAAGTGGTGGTATGGAGTAGAAGAAACTAGAAATTTATGTAAAGCCCATCTTCTTGGAATGGCTGATCATGGAAATCATTAAAAATAAGATTATATTCTTATGGGAGGTATTTCGGACACGAAGTTCAGAAAAAGCCAGGCTGGGAGCAGTTAATAAGGACTGACTGTCTAAGGTTCTTCAGAAAGTCTGCAGCACTTGAAACTGTGTCAGACACTGCAGACAGAGCCTGTCCAACATAATTCTCTCAGCTCAGTTTTGAACACTCTGACCTTAGCTTTGCTGTGACAAATACTCCCAAAGGGCTTAGAAGACTGTTAAGGGAAAGATCAAAGACAAATTTCTTCCTCTTCGTTGCTGTAGCATTTATGACCACTTCCAGTGACTTGTCTCTTGCAATGGGCAGCCCCTTGTGAAGTCCTGTGCTTTCATGCCAACTTCTAACTTTGGGTTTATCTCTTCAATAGCAGCTCTGAGGGACTGATTGTGAAGTGGCAATTTCTAACCAAGAGACCATATGAATTTTTCTTAATGTTTTCTGTAACTTTTAGCATTAAAAAAGCAGTATTACATGAGGTTGGAAGTTATTTCAAAAACAAATGGTTATTTGCTTGTTTCAGGAAAACATATTCCAGGGGAAACATAATTCAAGGATTTTTCATTATCTTTAAAATGGGTAAGAGCTATATCATGAAAAGTTAAAAAAGGGCACTGTCTCCCTTGGCTACCCTAGAAAGCTTATACAATAAGAGTGCTTGAGACTCTCTTACTCAAGGCTATAGCTCTGTCACCCTGCTAAGGCTCAGCAAAGCAGAAAGAAAGTGTAGCAAAGGAAGCAGCAGTCCCATACCAGAGTCCTGCTGCAGGACGGGAGAGCACAGGAACCTCACGCTTCTAAGCCTCCTTCTACAACCATGGGACATCCCCATTACAAGTCAAAGCTCCAGGCTTCCCATTTCCCAGCTTCCCCACTCCTGTTGCAGATCTCCCTGTAGTATTTCTCCTTTTTTTTCTATCCCCACATACCAGCCTTCCACCTTCCCCTGTCTCAGACATGTCTGCACACAGTGAGTCTCATCTCCATCTTATTCCCTCTCACAGCAGAGCTGGTGCCCAATGTACTGGATCGCTTTTGGGATGCTGGCTTTTTCCTGTTAAAACACATGGCCCCAAAACCCAGCCAGACTGGCCTGACATGCCTTGTTTTTCACGAATCCAGGTAACTTTTATTCATGTCCATAGTGTCTTCTGAGTCTGTCGTTATCTTCACATTCTTATGCATTGCTTCCATTATTATTTATTTCATAATTTATGCAGTGATGAAAATTACTCAGAATTAGAATACCCTAGCCAGTCTAAGGCATGGACTGTGCTCACTCTTCCCCCATCACCCCTAAACTCTCAGGAAGAATAGTTCAGTGATTGCTCCATAGATTAGCAGACCTGTGGTTTTTCAGTCACCCCATATCACCAGATTGAATGAGTAACTAAAGCCCCTAGTAAACCGGAGGGCATGGGTGACTTCTGGCATCAACAGCTGGGGTTAGCTGGCATTGAACTCATCATTAATTAAAACCAGCTTCCAAGTCAATGTCTAGAACAAGTTCAGGGATCAGGAAAAGAATTAATTAGCTTCTTATCAAAAACAAATTAAAAAAAAAAAGCTAGATTCAGATAGGTTTGGAATTAGACAAATTTTTGTCTTTTTCTATTGGCTTGGACTTTATTGTTCAGGTGAATAAAAGAAGCAAAACTGCTTCTTCTGTGTCTATCTGTATTGTACCAAAGAGATGGGAATGACCAGCAGTTCCAGACCCACACATTTAACTTTCCATTCCAAAAAATTTAAAACTATGGGGAAGCAAATGTGTCAGGCATGTTACATATTCCTGCTCCAAAAGACAAAGCACTTCATTCTCAGGTTTGGTAATTCAGAGTGCAGTCTGTTATTGACAGCTGAGCTTAAGGAAGGCAAAGATTAGAGTATGAAAGGGATTGTTCTGATGTATATTTTAATACAATAATTGCTGGTTAAGCAGGACAGTGCATCACTAGACTAGTAATCAGTCAGCAATATTCACTCCCATTGATTGCTGTATGCAGCAGTAAAAGTATTTAATGTAAGCAGATACCACCTCAAAAAGCAAATATATGTATGTTTTCTACTATAGCCAGCAGTGACCTGTTCCTCCCTGGAAAACCATGCAGGTAGATAATTACAACCCAAACAAATGCCTCAGACAGCCATTAAAAATAGTTCTCCTTTGCCACTTAGCATTCAGTTGAATGCTTCAAGATGATAGTCCTGCACCAAGACACAGGTACATCTGCATTTTGGTCTTCACAAACTATCAGACGAAGTTACATTTAAATCTATTTCCCTTATTCATTCCTATGAAATCATCCTAATGGCTTGTGTCATGAATATGTTCTCTTTAGAAACTCATTGTGTGATACCATTTTCTCTGTATTGTGAGGATGGGAGGGAAAGCAAGAGGCTGAAGTTTTAGTGAGTAATCTTACTCAGATATAGAAAAAAAAGGTACTAAGAAAAAATATCTTCCAAAACAAATTAGTTTGCATAATACAAAGAAGAGAAAGAAAGATGGGTTAAGGAAACATTTTGCAAAACATCTAAAAATTTGTTTTTTTTAAATTGATGCAAAGGGGTTAATCAGCCACAAGATGAAATCACCTATGTTTGTGATATATCCTAATTTGACTGTTAACAACCTGACCTAGTACACCTGGCTATTAATATACATTTTGTTGTGAATGATTGTGTTAAATTTTCTGCCCACAGACTTTTTTCTAACACAGATGAATGCAGAATTTGAGAACAGAAGCCACTTAATACAGAAATAGTAGCTGGATGACAGTCATGGCAAAGTCATAACATGGGTAGTAATTCAAGGTACACCATGTTCGTGTTCTCTGTGTTACTCTGAACAATGAATGCATCAAGAGAATATGACCTCATCACTTGAGAGATTCTATCAGGTAAAAGGCTGAATTTAACCATCTCAGGTACATTATTTAGGTTTGAGGTTATGAGAAGTGAGGATCTGAACTACCTATTGGAAGTAAAAGTCAACAGGATAATAACGAAGAACTGACTTGGAACATTTTAACTATTTTCCAGTGGAAAACACAGCACACTCAAAAATTAAAAGCAACACTTTGGGTGAAAGGACTGATTTAACCAAAAAGTTTGTTTAGATGGAGAGAAAAGGGAATGAATCTAAACAGCCTCAAATTAATCACAGCTTTGTTGCTCTATTTTTCTCCTTTTCTCTGTGCTTATAAACAATATATTAAGAAGCATGAAACATGTTATTCAGTTCCAAGGCATCTAAAATGAAATATTTATCTTTCAAAACTTTATGTATATCCAGCTGAATTCAGGATTAATTCTGAGGAGAAAAACAACATTCATAATCCTTCACAGAATTGGATTTTTCACTTACAGCAGAGTTTTCTGATGAGGTCCATTGCTGAGAGGTGTTAGCAAAATTCTGAAGTCCTTAAAGTTGTAGCCTAGTCTAGGAAATGGCATAATTACTGAAATAGCAAAACGGGGAGGGGACTCAATAAGAAAACATTCTTTTCACCTGCAAAGGATTGAGAGGAAACCAACAGGTTGCTAGAAACATCACTGAGCTTTGTTTCATTTCACTGAAGATCCCCAAACTACAGCATCTGGCAAAAATTCAGGTAAATATTCAGGGTTTTCAGATCTGTTCTCATTCCAAGTCTTTCTGAGGGGGGGGTCCTGGGTCCCAGTATTTTTGGTTGAAGTAACAAAGCCGTCACCAGATCTTGTAGAAAAACAAGCAACCCTAGCAGTTGAGTGCAGAGTACAAGTAGTGCTTGTGATTTGTTTATTCTTTACTTACAGGAGTCTTGCAGCAGAGCAGATGGAATGAGAAATGCACAGTAAGAAGCTTGCAGAGTCAGTACAGAATTTGGGTTTTTTCTTAAAGAGGGGAGTAAAAGGAGAGCACAGAAATTATGTCCCTACTTCACCTTTCCTGACATCAGTTACTCAATTCCACTGGAACAGAACATTTTAAGAAGCTGGTGCCTGACACAACTGATGTGTCTTGAAGCTCTTCCACATCTTCCATGTAGCAGTGGAAAAGCCCAGACACTACTTCTGTAGGATATTGCTTTAAGCATTACCTTTGTCATGTACAGTAAAACAGCTCTGCCCAAGGTGTGCCTTTCCCTGGAAGCCTTATATGAGCAATTTATACAGGAAGGTAATAAATGCCTTCCAAACCACTGGCTGTAAAAACAATGTTGTTCAAATATTCTGAACATCTGAGTCTATTTGAATTAAATCAGAGGCATTTGATGATTGAGATTCAAGTGCTGAAGGCTAATTTGGATTAAGAGAAAATGTGGGAAAAATCAAATGTGCAAAGTCAAAATCCACTACAGCCAATGACTATATTTACCTCAGTGAAGAATTTTCCTCTTAAACTATTGAGTTTTGCCTTCTTCACCAAAATCAGTTCCCTTTTAACTATAATTCAAAAGCTACGATAAAACATGACAAGATTGTTATCAATTATAATATAATTTGCATAGTTTTAGCACCAGCCGAGGAGAAAAGATCTTTATATTAACAGCTGTAATAATTCAATGTAAGATCTTGACTCAGGAAAAGCTTTAAAAAAAATAAGGAAAAAGAGGATCAAATCATTATGATTTCCATGTTATAGATAAAGCTTGAAACAGCATTACAGGACAGCAATTACCACAGCCATGCAAACTAATGAACTTACAAGTCTTGTGATTGTGACTCACGAGCTGTTCTGAAATTAAGCCACAGATGGATTTAGTGATTTAAATGACACTGCTGTATGGAACCACACTGGCTGCCTTCAGCCTCAGAGCTGAAGATGTTACACGCTTCAGCTGCCAGAGCAAAAGTCAAAGGGTATCATGAATAATAATTCTCAATTGAGATTTATTAATACAAATTTTAACTTGATACAATTTCTATTACCTGATGTGAAACAATGCATACTAAAGATGTATAAACCCTCTGTTCAGCTGCTTGCTGCAGAAGTTTTAACAGTTACCAGCTGCCTGTTGTCAACTGCTTCTAAATAAATGGATGGTTGGTTTTCCAAAATACAGCGACTTCTTCTCTTTCTAGCAAAAAGAAATTGAAGACAACAGCAGCACTAATTTCAGTGTAGCTCAGGACATGATTAAGATTACTGGTTGTCATGGTTAGGCACCAAGCACCACAAAAACTATTTATTTATTTGTTCTATTTTTTAAAGGTATTCTTTAAAGTCTAGTACCAAACCAAAAGGAAATTACCTGGATCATTTAAGTGTTCTTTCAATTGTTATCACTTCCAGTGTAGTCATAAGCAAAAATCTTTGCAGATGTACTGATGAAGACCCTAGTAAGTAATTTAAAAATCTACTCTGAAACATTTTTTATTTAGGTTTGTTACACCATATTGTGACAATCTTTACATTTCTATGTGCTAAATGCACTGTATTATAAATGGCGAGTAGCATGAGAATGGTTTTCAGGTCCTTTATGTTCCTAATTCTCTGGACTTGCTTCCCTTAAAGTTTGCTATAATTCCTGGCTTGCCTCAGTGACATGGCTCTATTTCTGACATGGCTGCACTCAGCTAATTCTCATTATTATGTGATACACAGTGTCATTCACCATTACTGAGAAGATCCACTCTCAACAAAGTAGAAAACATTGTGACAGATTTTATTTTTCTTGAGGAAGGCATTAATGCTTACTTGCAGAGTTTCTTAGAGAGTTTTTTTAAAAAATATTGTTCATTATTGGTATTTTGAATATGCAACATATTTCAATGTAAGATTTTTAGTCCTGGGAGAATTCTGGTGCCTTGGAAAACTTATTATGGAAAGACTTAAATGGATTTTGTTGGATTGGAACAGAAGCATAATTGGGAGGCGCTTATTGTTTCTAGAAAAATAGAAAACCAATATTTTCTGAATTGAAGAATTTATTATTACAGTAAATTCAGACTCATCAGTTCGTAGAAAAAAATTCCAATTCTTGTGGGTGCTTTAAGGATCATAATTGCTTACTTAATCAATTTCAACAACTCCAGTGGATAGTTAGGATATAACATAGTGCTGTCATCGCTGTATATTGTGCCATGAGGGGAAGTTGTTTCTCATGAGGCAGCACAAAAATGAGGACACATCACAAAAGCATTTCATGGTTTTGTCTTACTACACGTGGAGATGCGTACAGCAGTTCAAAACTCCTTTTCCAGTGTTAAGTCTAATGAACAAAGCCTTGGCCAAATATTCCTATTTTCAAGAAAGAAAAAAGAGCAGAGGAAAAGGGCACAGGGAAGAGAGCAAGAAGAGCAGTGATAGAAAGGATTACCATCATAAATTGACTCATGCATGCTTCCAAGGGGAGCCCATTATTTCTGACTGATCTGACTTTTCAAAAGGACCTCTTGTCCTTCTTTAAGGCCCTAATGTGCTGAAAACCTTACCAACTTATAAGTTGTCCCAGCAACCATTTGCACTTTATTTCTAGATTAAGTGTGTCTTCAAATTCCAGCCACTGAATTATTACCCCTTTGCCCCTTTCTATCACAAGTCTCCTCTCCATATAGGTTGTTTTAGAGCTTGTTAAACTCATGTCTTATTTTCCTTCCAAACAACCCTAAGATATTGAGCTTTTTAGTGTCTCATTTGTGAGGTGCCTTTTCCCTATCTAAAATCACTGCTATTGCTGAAGCTGTTCAAATTCACTGAACTTTTTAAAGAACTTGCCTCCACAATGCCATTCCTCATAAATGCCATATACAGGAAAAAGAGCGTCTATTGCACTGTATGCAGATAAAAGAGCATCCATTTGCCCCAAATTAAAATATCTTTTCTTAAATAACCTTCAGTAATGCTCTGATGAGTTCCAGAAGATTATTAAGATGGGTGGAAAAAAAAAAGGAGAAATGGCAGAAACAATCACAAATTATGTTTCACTATTATTTATATATTTATGATTACCATTCATGAAAGAGAAGCTGTCGTGACGGTCAGAAAACATCTGCAAGCTGGTATATTTGGAGATGTGGCAGTGGGAATTAGTTCCTATGGTAGGAGCACAGAGCACAGCTCGGCAGTGGAGCAGTCCCATACTAGTTGTTCTCTCAGGAAAGAAAGCTTAGACAGGGAAAAGGAAACTGAAGATGTTGGTATGGGGGCAGAAAATAGTTGTAGCCTTGTTGGAAAGTTATGTCCAGGTATCTAAGACCCCACAATAAAAAAGCAGAAGTGAAAGAAGCTGAGCCTATAAAGTTGTTTCCTTAAAGAAAAATTGACCAATCTCAAACTGAGAGCTGAAAGGGAGAAGATTGCACTCCCAAAGAATTGTTCTTCTGGCAGCTAGAGAAATACAAAGGAGCACAGGGATAAAGTACAAGAAATACCTGAACCCAAGAACAGCAAATAGCTCTAATGACCAGATGTACAGAGCACTTACTGGAAAGGAATACAGGAGAAGATGAAGACACATAACAACCATTTATCAGTGGACATTTCATAGGATTTATGTACTTGGGCACATTTGGAGAGAGCACAAAAACTTGACAGGTGAAGATTAAAGAGTCCCTCAAGAAAACGTATTAACTGCGAAACAGTCACTAAGCTTCTAAAGATCCAGTGCTTACTGTAGAAAGGAATACTGAACTGTGCCTTAAACATGATCTAAAGTGAAATGTTTGAAAGGATTATATGAAGAAATAGCATTACTAGGCACTTGAGGACAGCAAAGCTCTGAATCACCCTTTGGCAACATAACTGGTTCCTGAAGTCTTTTCATTTTGATCGCCAGTGAGACACTATTGTTTGCCCAGGTGTCCCTCACTTGAGATCCGTACAAGCCAGTACTTACAACCTTTTTGTCCTGATTGTGGTGTTTTAAAACCGATGTAAAGCAGGCAATTCAAAAGACAAGGTAATTTTGTTAATAAATAGGCAAGGAATCCCTTTATGTAAATATCCTGTCTCGTTCTGCTATTCGCTCAACGGTCATCAAGAGGAGAATGCAGGTTATTCCCTACAACCTTTAATCTGCTGTAGCTGTGCTGAATCAGCTTGGATGTAACAAACTCCTTTATTCCATGGACAGGCTTTCATTTACACTGTATACAGAGGGAAAATGAACAACTCAGTTCCTTGTTTTGGCACCTTGTAGAAAGAAGGCAGCAGAAATTACTTCCTTGGGTTTATCCCCAGCAGAGAATACTCATATCCCTTCTCAGACTTCACTTTGTCAGAGCATAATACAATCTCCCCTTGCCTTATTGATCCTCTCAGTCCACTTTGCATCTGTTCTGACACATTGGTGGCTCCCAATCAAATGGTGCTCAAGGAAAGCACCAAGATTTTCTCTCCAGCTGTCATCTCCACTTGGAGCCACCTGAACTAGTAGCAGAAGTTCTGCTCGTAAGTCCCTCTGTGCTTGACCCTGTGCTTTGCTCCATTAAATTTAATGTAATTTTTATTATTGCTGTCAGCCAGTTGTTCTGGTGGGGTATTTCAATCTTTCTGTGTATTGACAGCTTCTTCAGCTTAGTGAGATAAATTTATTCCAAGTGCTTCTATACTTTGTGACAAGTTTACTAATTAATCAAACAAGGCCTATGCTTGAGGAATTCAATCGTAATCACCCTTCAGTCCAGCAGTTTCCTTTCCAGATGAACCCATTGTTATTTCTCTTTCAGCCGTGGCTAATTTCTCTTTTTTCCAGTTTTAGTAATTATCCTTGTGTCACTGTCTCACACGCTTTACTGAATTACAGAGAAGTAGACCTAAGAAAATTCAGCTACCTAAAGTTTATCAGAGGAAAAAGTTGACTTATTTTTGATAAACCTTTACTGCCTTCACTCATTGGCTTTTACTCTCTAAAATCTGTTCCGTTAAATTTTTGTGCAAGCACCGTTCCTTTTTTATTTTTGTTTTTAGAACGAAGGACCCATTTCCATATCTACAGTAGTACAGTCAAATCCCTATTTTGCAACTGTTTGGCAGAGAGCACTTTCATTTCTTTTCTTTCAATTATTTAGTGCCTTGCCAGTCCAGTGAGGTCCAGAATGCACTCATTTACAAGTCAAAAATCCCAATACAGACCCTACAACACATCTTCATGCAACATAGAGACAAGGAAATGCACTTGCCTTACTGGAACACTGGCTCATCCCTTACTTGCAAACACAGCTGCATCAGCTCTGTCTTGCTGTTACTACTTCAGGAATTTTTTGCTGGGAGACAGCACTGGAAAATCAGAGAAACACTTTACCCTCCACAGAACAACAGATGTGGATACATAAAGACTGGACAAAACCTAGCTCAGTGCTGGGTCTAAGCTGGCACAGGCCACAGTTTCCCCAAACTTTCAGATAACCAACACTGTCAGAGATGCAGAACAGTAAAAAGTGAGGTATTGCCATTCACTTCAGGAAATGGAAGCAAGAATCTGTGATGGACACAGCTATACAGATGAGCTTCTCTTGTTTCTTATGAACCCATACAACATTACCTGCCTGGAACACTGCTATCTAATTTCCCAATGGATTTACACATAATGCAACTTATCAGGGAAAAAGGTCATGAAGGTGAAATAAATAATCTGGGACATTAATAACATCAAGCAAAATAATGCATCATTTTCTGAACTGAGGAGGATACCATGTGCATGTTAACAGGGCTCCATCTCACTGCTGCCAAGGGGATTTCAACATTTTATTTGCTATAGCAACCCCTGAAGATGCTCTTTCTGCCAGCAAAAGTTAGTTCTGTGCTTAGAATAATAATTTCTTAATAATACCAAACGAGTACAGGAGACTAACATCTTGGGTAAGAGCTAAATACAAACTACACCGCAAAAGAGAGGTGAAAAAGAGCTATTAGTTCAGGATCTCATCCAGCCAACACAATGCTGCAATGTTAACTAACAAAACACAAGCTGAAAATCATACATTTTCAAAATTATGGCAATTCTTCCTCCATATGAACCATGTAACTTTTACAGAAAGCTCCTTACTTTGTGACTGAATTCTTCCACAAAATATTTTTGCAATAGTTGTTCTCCAGCTTCATAATATCTTTGAAAAAATCCCTTACCCCTTACTTTCTCTACACTCAGCACAGCTGCATAACTGCAGTGTTGACTCCCAAGAGTAATTCACAGCCATGAAAACACTCTGTGACTCTAAGAAGGATAAATCTATTGCACAGTCAGCTTGCAAACTAAGGAATTCTTTATCATCCCTTTTTTCTGGATCACTCATTGTAGAAATGGTTCATTCATCTGTACCACTCTTCAAGTTTAGGACCAAAGATTATTAATAATGCATTTTAAAGAGGATCACACAAAAATCTTCAGGAAATGTTCTTGTCACAAGAATGGCTAAGGCAGGAGACAGGTCAGTTTCAAGCTATTTTGCAGAAGTCTTTCAACAAGCCTCAGTTTAAATGCAAGAAATAAAGATTTTAACAAGTAACAGTATGATACTGGCAGTTTAAATGTAAAAGAGCTGAGTCCTGGATAGAATTTGTCATCTCCATCTGTCTGCATTGCTGGTCTTGTACGAGGACGACCAGCTCTGACAGGGGAGGGTGCCTGAGTGCACTCTGTGTTTGTACGAGAAGCAGAAGGCAAACCTGGCACACAACTGTTTTATGTAGTTCCAGTGGTAATTGCACAGCAAGTCTTATTACTGCAAGGTTACTGTAATTAATCTAATGATTTTATAGTATGTCTGATTATGACAAGAATGATTGTAAGAGTTGCAGTAATGTGGCAGGTCAGTGTTGCGTTGCATACTAAAGAAGGAAACCGAACAGATTTCGTGATGAGACAGGAAGGAAAGAGGTGCAGTCCTGTGACACTTCTGTCAGATTGCCACTGGGAGCAAGGCTTGCTGGTTGAAGGTACTGGAAATATTGCCCCTTGTCACCCTGGTCACACTCTCAGTCTGGAGATATGGGAACCAGATTAGGAAACCAATCTGTCCAAAAATTATCTGGGGAAAAAAATAATCTGGATGAGGCTGAGGATTCATCAACAAGCAGGAAAAGGAGGAAAATGCTTTGGCTACAATGACTGTGCAAGGTACGTTCCTACGGCTATAACCTCAAAGAGATACTGTGCAGGGAAGAGGCAGGAATTCATCTGAATCTCTCAGTATAACTGGACCACAGCTGCCAGGGAAATTAAAAATCTCATAATGAATTTGCACATTTTTCCTACTAAAGCAGCACATCAAAGTTTGTAAATTGAAGAGAAGGAAAAGACTGGTATGAAAATCACAAGGCATAAACTTATCACAGAGACACCTAGATAGTCAGATGTAGTTTCTAAAACATTAATGAATTTGCCCTTTCTTTGTCACCTCTCTTACACCCTATTTTACCTCGTGTTCTTGCATTTCAGGTGCAACTTTGATATTACTTTCAAAACAAGAGGAACGAAAGAGTGAAGCTGTATCCCAGACAGCAAAGCCAGAAAAAACATGTTCTGCTCAAGGGCATTAAAATGGATATTGTTGGGTGTCACGTTTCTTGTTTTTATAGTCATTATCACCCATTTCTACTGTGAGATCCTCTAAAGTAATTGGAGCAAATCAAGGCCCATTGAATAGACTTTTTAAAGTAGGAAATAAGCCATAATACTCAAGGTATAAAACCTCACAAATCTAAACAGATAGAGGACACAGGGGAAAGGAAATAATAAGGTCTTATACTTCAGTGCCAGAATTGGGAACAGAAACCCAGTTTCTGGAGTGCCAGTGTAATACACTGCTCACTGAGGGGAAAATCACTAGTGGTTCACACAGGCACTGAGTGTTACTTGTGGTAACAGTTTAGGAATATAAGATAACAGTTTCTCACCTGTGATAAATTGGGACACAATAATATTGAAGGTGTGTGAAAAGTTGTGAGAAAGCAATATTGAGAAAATGTAGATTTCAGGGTAACCAACATTTCCAGCCCTTTCTCTTCTAGGAACTGAAAATATTTCAAATAGAAAAGACTAAATCATATTCATTCACTTCATGTTTCCATTCTTTAGGTATAATTAATCCTTTTGATCATATTTTATACTAATATAATTGTATCATATCCTAGATTATTCTGCAGTAGCTCACGGGTTTTGTTAGCATTCCCATTTTAGTATGTTTCTTCTTAGCAATCACAATAGCTTTTTTTTAAGCTTTTAACAGATCTCCAAACATGAAAATTTTGGGTCAATATCATGTATGCTTGCACAAGGTAAGTCATAATTGCTGTTACCCCTGCAGCTGTTAGCAAGTTTAGGTTAGCAATGAGGTTTTGACCTTTGGAAAAAGTCCAATTCAAAGTTAGCTTATATGGGTACAAGAGCATCTGTGTTTGTCACACTTTGCTTTTAGAAACACTAAGCAAATACATCCCAGAATAATATGACCTGTGGCAATATAGATTTTCTTTCTAACCATCAAGGACAAATATTTATGGGAACATTTTTCAGTTCCATAGGAAGTAACAAATGTTCTTCAAGTGTTTGCTTGCAGTCCTGAAAGAGCTTTAATCAATAAGGACCTGAGCTCCTACAACACCATGTTATTTCTGATGCAGAACCAGGCAATGGTGCCTTTGATATAAAACAGCATGTTTACTGTGCCTTTTTTATACAGAGAAATACTGAGTCTGTCCATTGCAAGAGACCAAGGAGAGAGAAGAGGTTACTGTGCGCACGGCCTTTGATAACAGAATACACACACAGCCCCTTACCCAGGGCATAAAGGAAACGCTATTTTCCTTTGTCTGTGATGTGGGGAAGCACAAGATGAGATGGGGAGAAAACTATAATAGGTGTTTGAAATTACAAGGATGATAGGCCAGCATTCCCTGGAATGGGAACAGGTTTTCTCATCCATTGTCTGGGATTGAGTCTCCCACCTCAGAGGTGGTTATACTTGTGTGATGGTGAAAAGGTCTATACTGTGCTTTATCCATGGAGAACACAGGCACAGCAATCATCACCCTAATTTAAAATACTAATAGTTCTTGAGTGAGAGAATTACAGAAGGAATATTGGACTTATGTTTTTCCCTCTCTTTCCTCAATCACTACCTTTCTTCCCAGAAAGAAACCAGACAGAGAGCTGTTTTTCACCAAAGCAAGTTTGGTTTTTTAATGAGCGGAGAAGTCCTAAAGAATCTCACTGCTTCAAAATTGGACTGGCAAACCAGCATCTGTTTATTTGAGAAAAAAAAATTCCACAGAAAACTGGTCCTGTTTGATTAAGGGTAGTAAAAGCCCTCTATCATCCCTTCAAATCTACTTTAACAACATTGCTATTTAAATTATCCCTCCTAGAAGGAGGAGGAAAATATGCATAAAATAAGAAGAAAATTGCAAGTTTCAAGTTTTTTAATTAAGCATCAAGTAACCAATTTTTAGACAGGAATTTATTACAACTTTATTAAGGAAGGGCAATACAGTACCTTATCAGATCTCCTCTAACACAGACACCAGCAGTACCTAGTCTGTGTTAGCCCTCTTTTTCTCATTCATTCTATCTCAGCCTTATTCTCACCGCTGACCTCATCTCCTGCCACATTTCAGCTTGGCATCTCTCTTTTTTATCAAGGAGTAGTAAGGATCTGCCTGAAGCAGTCTGCTAGACACACACATTCTAAAACTATTGATCTATAGGAAAAATAAGCATCAGAAGTAACACAGATGGAATCAGAGGCAGGGGCAGATCAAGAGGGCAACCTGATGTGCAGATCAGAAGCAGACTCCCTCAGCTCACAGGTAGTTTGGCAGCTTGGAGTTTTCATGTACTGAGATATCTTTCACCACTCAGAAGTTACTTCAGAGCCTGACTCCTCTGCAAAGCAAAGACCTCAGACCACTTTGTGACTTTCAAGTGCTTTTCAATTTGCCACTGCTACCAATATATGTCAAAACTTGACTTTAAAAGTTCTTGCAGCAGGCATGAAAGGAAATGAAAGTGGAAAACTCAGGCACATGGGTGCAGCTTGTCTGCAAAGAGACTTGTACAATTTTAAAGGAAACAGAAGCTTTCCTGCTTCCTTAATAAACTCAAAAGTGTGCTTTTTGTCCAAAATATTGCCCTACAACAGGGGAGAGCAACATCCTTGCCTAAAATTATGAGCCTCTGACTTATCAACAAAGTAGAAATGCAAACTGGAACCTCAGATTTCCAGTGAGATCTACAACCAGATTTTGTCAAAGAAGAGACAAGTAATTTAAATACACATGGAGATGCAAGGACAGCTGCAGAGCTGATCTGCATGCAACCAGAGCAAGATGAGCCTCAGCACTCCTTTTTCAGATATTATCAAATTTTCTTTATGCAGCTGGTTTAGAAAGGTCTTTTGGGTGAAGGTTATCTAAATTCTGTTCTCAGAACACCGTTTCTAGAATAGGAACCTGTTTTTCTCCAAACTGCTCTGAGACCTGAATGTGTGTTCAACAAAACACAGTTCAGAAGAGAGAAGGCAATAGCTGCTTGGAACTGAATATAATTCAAGTCTGATATTTGGAAACTTCTGCCTCATAATCACAGTGGTGCCTGTGAAAATGTCAGGCCAATTCCTTACATTTAAGGAAAACAACATGTTTCTCATGAAGGCACAAACACCAAGGTTCAGCTTATTTCAGCTGCTTTCTAAAAGGAAAGATTTTCTTCCAAGAGCTTCAAAGTACTTAATGCAAATTCTGTGCCAGGACAGCACTTAGAGCCCCAAGAAGCCCAGCAGCAGCAGGGCTTCAGGAATTTTTGTCAATTCTGAGGTCAGAAGCCAAGTGCTCTAGAGATCAGAAAACAAGTTTTTGTTCAGCCTATGGTCTTGTTGCAGTTTACCGCACTGGGAGAGGGAAGGCTGGGGCTGCTGGTTATTCCAAGCACTGGACTAATATAAAAATAAACAGCACTAATCATTGATGGAACAGCCCAGATGAATGGAGTATAATTTCTCCATTCACTCAGTCATACTTCTATACACATCCATATGCAATCTAAATCAGTAAACCTGTATTAAAGTGCATTTATAAAATACAGAGTGACTACCAAAACTATGACTACAGTATTTGCTTCACAGCAAATGATCCATACCAGAGGAAGAAAAGAACAGAATTAAATAAAATAATCTTTTTAAAATGTAAAGCTACCTAATTTTTGTAGTGGAATAACATTTCTAAAAGCACTGAAAAGCTGAAGGGGAGGGGAGCGGGGGGGAACAGAAAATGAGCTTCAGAAGCTCAGAATTAATACAGGCAAAAAAGAAAAGGAAAATCAAACCATTATCTCAACTCCTCCCTTTTGAATTATTGAGCTGTGGATCATGATTTTCCAACATTTGCAGTGATAGAGAGAAACTTAGATTAATCCAGTATTTTTTTTTCTGTTCTGTGTAAACTATCAAAGGTTTAAAATCCCTAGAAGTGTCTAGTTGTCTCCTAAAACCTGCTCACTCCTGACCTTTGTGCAAATGTTCCTTTGTCTGCAGATGCATCATGTAAACACATGACATTTATGCAATCAGACAAGCTTTAAAGAGGAAAACAAAACAAGTGAAATTCAGATTCACTCTTCTGTGGAGTTTCCAACATTACATCATAGTAGGTAACATTCAGAGAGGAAAACGGAGAGTTTCAAATTCTGAAGAACTGACACTTCATTTTTAGGTGATCCCAAATGCCTTAAATCACAATAACAGAAAAATTGTTACAAAGTAACCTCGGAGTCCATCCTCCCACTTCAAATGAGACCGTCTTGAAAACCCCCAAGAATGGATATAACACAACTTCTCTTGATAAACTGTCCAATTACAGCAGGCAACCACAAGGATATGAAACCAGAACTTTTCAGTTTCTCATCATCTCACAGAAGTTTGAGTCCAATGACCTAATCTGTCAGTAGTTTGGATACTCTGAAGCTGACCTGAAGTGAAAATCTAATTTTGAAATCCTTAGTCAAAACACCTCTTTTGTTTGCCTAAATAAAATTGAAGACAGTTCAATGAATAAACCTTCCATAACAGAGTGTTCACAAACCATCTGCAGATTCAGACTGAGATGACCCCTCTGACCAACAATAGCAACTGACATTCATGTTTGACAAGGGTCTATTCCATTTGTAGATGTTTTTTCGAGAAAGATGATCAAATTAAATGAACTACATAGTCATTCAAGCTACAAGTGGCTTAGTAATTTGCACAAATATATGAAAGTTATTTACCCACTTGTAGTCTGTATCATCATCACCACTCTCTCCTATTTAAATGATCAATGGTGTTTATTAGCGTCATTAACCAAATTGTTTTGAATGAATATGAATCTCTACAGCCATAAGCTATGTTATCTGTGCCAGATTGGGATCTGCACTGAAGCTGCAGTGGCACTATTATGTTATTTCCTGATGAAAGTGATGTAAATGAAGATCTCTGCTGGCTGATACCTCACTCTTACGTGCTCGTAGTTGTACATCTTACAAGAGATACAGCCCACTCTAGGAGCAAGAAGCTATTTATAGTAGAGATATTACCTAAGATCAAAGACAAAACTAGGTGTTAATGAGTACAAAATATATACCCCATACTTAGGAAAAGACAAGGCCTCTAGGAAGGGAAGAATGTAAAATCAGTGTGCACATGTGGCTAATAATTTGGAAGAACTTGTAATTATGAAAGGAGAAAAAATCAGAGCAACAGGAAGATATTAGAGAGAGACCTGGGGGCCTCTCTGTTGCAAATTTTCAAATAGAAAATGCATACTGTAATGAAACAGCAGCTATACTGGCCAGATTTGTCTCTGTTGTTCCATCTCTTTGCTGATGTAAACATCAGTAAGACCGGAACAGTAGCTGGGGGAATTTTATACCCTCAGTTTTCTTGTTTCTGATGAATGACTGCATGACACACTGTTC
This sequence comes from Ifrita kowaldi, assembly GCA_013398055.1. Classification (NCBI taxonomy): domain Eukaryota; kingdom Metazoa; phylum Chordata; class Aves; order Passeriformes; family Cinclosomatidae; genus Ifrita; species Ifrita kowaldi. The sequence continues at coordinate 510,781 of VZRS01015274.1, forward strand.
CCAGCTACTAAATTATTTAGTATATCATCTGCAAACACCTGGAAAAATATTTCTTGTTTCATTTCAATCACTTGCATTTTATCCCCTAATTTACTAACAGAGGAAGTAATAAAAGCTGTCATTCCAAATGACTCCTTCAAATTGTTTGAAATTACGTCGCTGTGTTACCTCAAAGCTATTTTTAAATAATCCTTTCTCTCCATCTTGTTCACTATGGGACGTAACAAAAAAACTGTGAAACTAGAAGTGTGTTTAGAGGTTGCACTTCCTAAATAGTTAATTAAATTTTGCTATGGTTAATGGAGGAAAATTCAAAGGAACCATAAAGGTCAATAGAGCTGTGGTATGTCTTTGTAAACTGAAATATATACTGCAGGAGAAAATTATAGTAACACTCTTCTACATAACAGGGAACTTGTCTCTAGGGCACAGCAACCCTTAATGGAGAAAAAAAGGTGCCAGAGAACCCACAGTGAAATGTCAGCACTGGGCTGAGACCTTTATGTCCAAATTCATGAGCCTTTTCTCTCCAAGCTTAAAACACTAAACCAGACACAGCTCAATTATCGAGCAAGAGACAGATTGCCCATGGGATGGGCTAAAGAGTCATGTCCCAGCTCTCAGGCTGTGTGTTCTGTAGTTGAAACACATTTTGGATGGACTACACTGCCCAGAAGCCTGAGTCCTGAGGCAAATGACGGCCGTGCACCTTGATGAGCATGGCACTGGGTTTGGGGAAAGGTCTTCCTCCCCTTGGTCTGTGAATGTTTTCTGCCTGGGGCTGCATCCCCACAGCTGTGCCAGCCAGTGGGGCAGCACGAGAATCCCTGAATACACCTTGGACACACTCAGTTGTGTTTCTGAAAGGCCCAAAGGCCACTTGTGCTAGTGCAGATGATTCTCCTGGAGTGAGACAGGGAGCTCTTTGCCCGGCTGCCTCCCCTGGCAGTGTGGTGGGACCGGTGAGCCAGCAGGGGCCAGCCACAGGCAAGAGGCAGAGACGATCATGTTTCAGCCAAAACCAGTAAGGAATGTGTTCCCACAGCATGCAGTGTCTCTGAAACCTGCATCAGCCACATTTGACAATAGCTGCATGTTTTCAAAAGCGTCTTTAATCAGCAAGCCTCTGCAAAATTGGCTGTTCTAAAGTGCCACACGAATTTTGGTTACAGGCGAGCTGCTGCTTTGCATACTGGGAGTGGGGAAATCTCATACTGCTCACTGGAAAATTCAGAAGGTGAACATCTGCAAAGGATGACAGCAACTAGGAAGTCTGTACATTGGTTAGTAACAAACTGCATGCCTATACAGCCCTCTGCGTCACAGCATCTCACCCCTGGCCATCTGTACATTACAGAGAGGAGAGGGTACACAGCCAAGAGCTCATCCATGCCAGCAGGGACAGAAACCCTTCCTGCCAGGATGCCTTGTCCCCTTCCTCAGCCACATTAGCAGCACGAAGCCGTGGCACTGTAGTTTCTTATTTGACAGCTTTCAGCTCCTTTCTGAGACTGCTAAAGGAACATCTCTGTGACAAGCATTGAGCTTCAGCCCAGAAAGGAAGATAAACAGACATCTCTGTCAAAACAGTAGCCTGGTTTGTAAAACCTGCCAGCCTGATGCAACACTCCAAAATCTACATGATCTGACCCACATATGGTAACAACCTAAATTCAGAGTTATCCATCACTGATAAAACATAACAAACTTAGTGAGAAATAGGGAGGTGAGGAGACAATGATTGAATACTTGGAAACTTGGATATCTACTTAAAAGTAAGTATTTTTGAAAATGTTGGCTTATGTTGATATAGTAATGAACAGTGCTCTGAATTCTTCAGACTCTCAACAAACAGCTTGCAGCCACACCATCGATTTTGAAGCCTGTCTGTTCTCACCCTGCTGTAGTAACACACATCTTGGGCAGAAGAGCATGGCCTTGCTCATCCAAGCTCACAATGGAAGTTGGTACTGGGGTAGGGAAATGCAGAAAGCTCTCATCATTACACAGATTACAGCAGTTTTCAGACCAAATCAGCAACTCATCATCCAGCCCTCTCTTGCTGTTCCCTTGTTTCCGTGCCATGCACTGCCAATGCTTTACCTTGAGACAGCTGTGGCACAGGTCTGATCCCATGGTGCATCAATTCCATTTAATAAAAGAGCAGAAAACTACCTTGGCAAAATGCAAAGCCCTTAGTTGGGTTAGAGAGGCGAATTGGCTCCCCATGCAAACAGATGAGTGCCAGAGCCAAGGAAGGATGGAGAGGGAACTCCCTCTTTCATTTCAGTGAGCTGTGACCAGCTCAGCTGCCTCCTGGGTCTGCATCCTGGGTCTCACTGCAGGCACTACAGGAGCAAACAGCCCCTCTTGCCTCTGAAAGTATCAGTGCTGACAAGGAAGACATGAGAGGGCTTAGGAAAAACAATATTTGTGGGGAAGTAATTTGCCTGTTATCACACAACCATTTGATGACAGAGCTGTTTACCAAGAGCCCTCACACAGCAGTGTTTGAAAAAAGCTATTACCCTTAACATCAAATATATTTTAATTTTTTTGAGAATATCTTTTTTTCTGTATGCAGTCATCTTTTCTCTTTAAAATAGCTTCTTCTTGATCAGCTGGAGTGTGGTCAAAACATGTTGACTACATCATAAATCACACACAATAACCTGCCAGAGGCTAAATGTGAGAAAACACATGCAATGAAAACTCCAAATGAAACACTGAAAAATAAGAGCCATGGAGAAACAGAAAGCCATTTCTTTTAGTGTGAAAATCCTGCTACCATAATTTTAAATTCACAGTGGAAATAGTTTTCAGCAATCAAAGTGAGGGAGATTGGATCTATGTGGAAGGGAAGTAAATCAGCCCCACAGAAATCTATGTGATATTCTTCAAAATGCAGGAAATTTGAAAGGTGTGCCGGAAACCCCCACAAAAGTTGATCCCAATGAATATTTGCAACTATTTCTCAGGTGAAAAAGTTCCAGAGAACACAATGCAGATGTTTTCCAATAGCTAAACTTTTAAAACTATTTAATAATCATTTTCTAACCGTAAGGAAATGAATTACACATATTCCTGGCCCACCTAAGAGAAAAATGTTATATGGCTCAAACTTTATAAATCTGCAGCATTGGTGAAAAGAATTATTTTGCCCTTGGGCTACTAATGAGTGGCTGGGTTTACCAGCATTTGAAGAATATTAGACATTTATATGGCTAATGAGAGCATTCATGGTTACGTAAGAAGAGATAAATAAAATTAAGGCTATAAGCCTTCATCCTTCAAAGCTAAGGAAAAAAATTCTTTGGTGGTAAACTATTCCATGAAGACCTGAGGTAAAATCTTGGCCTTGTTAAAGTTAGAATTCTTCCAAAATAGCTGTGGTTTTACCTCAGCCTTGCTTAATTATGCAGCTTTCCCTGACTTCATTAGACTATTCATCATCTGCAGAGCTGCTTATTCTTTCTCACAGCACCTGAAAACAACCAGCATAGCTACAGATAAGCAGCTGGCATGATTTTATGTATAAACTGTAATGACAATTTCTGTATTCCTTTCATGTCTATTTTAGAGAACTGAAATTAAATATTAGATCTGGTTAGCAACAGACAGGCTGCTATTTTGACTGGCCCTAGGACTATTAAAGTCCTTGCTATGAGGCAAGAGCACAGCACAGCACATGCCCATCTCACTGCATCATCCTGCTCCCAGGGAGCAGCACGAGGTGTTGACTTATTCATGGAGAAACTCTGCTCCAGTGCCAGCCTGAAATCCTTTGCATCACCATCAGAGCAAGATCTCTGAAATGCCGCAGCATTGCCTGACACGTGTCATTAGTCCTGACTGGCATCTTGCAAGCTGGTTCTTACTTGCAGAACCCTACGAGTGGGCTCTCCCGACTCCCACTCTCTTTGCCGTCTGTCAGCTGTTCCCCAGGGCACAGACAAGCACCAAAGCTCACTGTCTCCTCCTGTTTTCCACCTTCTTGGAGCTCTCGCAGACACACACATCTCCCTGCAGTTTCTCCCCCAGCAGTTCTGCCTCCAGCCAGTTGCTTTATTTCCTCTCCCCATGTGGCAGGCACGCAGTAAAACAGCACGGGGCTTCCAAAGGGTGGATCTCCCATAAATGCCCCTGTTTGAGCTGGCAGCTCTGCAGGAGAGACCCAGGCAGGTCTTGGGTAAATGTAATGCAGAGCCAGATGCTGAAGCTTTCCTGCCTGACTTGGTGCCGTATCCAGCAAGCCCACATAACTCATCGTGATTATTCACTGCATTGTGACAGGATTTGGGATTACTCCTTTGATGTTTGCCAGCATGAGCCAGGACTACATTATTCCTTTAATGCCATAATGAAGCATGATTCTAAAGGGCATTTAAATGCTGGAAAGTAACACTCTCCCGGTGCTGCTGGTGACAGCATTCCCTCCATGTAGCCATCCACCCTTTGATGCCTCATGTATGGGTATTCTCCCTAGTAAAGTACTAAGATTGAATATTAGAGAATTAAAGTGATGTACTGAATTAAAGCCATTTGTTTCTCCCATTATGTGCTTACACCCCTCAGTTCTTTCTATAAGGGTGGAAAGAAAGAGAAATCCAGCTGACAGATAAGACATTTACCACAGAGCAAGGGGTGAGACAGAAAAAAAATTTATGCACCTGCTTCTTGACTTCTACATAAGAAAAGTTAGGAAAAAAGTTGTGAACATAGTGAAATACTTATAAACCCTGCATAACAGGAGTCCTGAGACTGATCAGTCTTTTACTGACTAACTTCTTCCAAGAATCTTGCCACACAGATTGTTAAAGGGTAATTCTCAAAAGCTATCAAAGAAATAGGTGCTCATTACGCTTGATTTTCAAAGGAATTTCCGTGTAAAATCCCTTCCAGCTCTTGAAGATCTGGGCTCAGCATTAGTGAGCCTTATTTTCTGTTCTCTGGAATTGAGCTTCTTACCCAGCTCCCTGAAGACTTTCTGTACCTGTGGATGAGGGTTATACAGTGCTGCTTTTAGTATCCAAGCCTGAGCAATAATATAAGGAAAACCCTATGACAAACAAGTTACACCAACTCAATTTTTGCAGAAAGCTGAAGCAAAACCTTAATTTCCTTTCCGGATGTTCAGCTTGAGACCCAGACCTTTTAACAAACAAGGTACCCTTGGTATCTCCTTGTGCCTTTGTCCCTGGTACATTGAAGCTCTCCTGTGAATATATTACTGAATATTCCTTGGACATACACAGAGATTCATGTATCCTTTGACTGTGATTGGCTGTAGAGGTGATACCAGAGAGCTGATAGCTCCTCTCTTTGGGCTGGATAAGGTCAGGGTGAAGCAACCTGCCAGCCAGCTGAAGGGATATCACCACAGCTGGCCAAGACCGAGCCAACAGCAGAACCACACCAGCTTTATGGACAAAATATAGTTCCTTGAGTGGGGAAGATAACTGCTCTAACTCACAAATCAGTTCATACTCCTCTCATTTCCAGTAGTGTGAAGAAGTGTCTGTTCTTTCAACTATATTGTACAGGTACTAGGAAAAAAAAAGCAACAAAAAATCCCCAATGAATCAGCAAAAGAAACTTTCCCAAAGTGAGGCAACATTGGCACTCTAGGGAGCAAACCTCGCAGCTTGTGAAGTTCTTGTAGGCGGGGAAGTTAAAATACCTTTATCACTATTCCCCATGCCCTAGGATGGATATGAGGTTACACAGTTAAACCAGAATTCAGTTTTGAATCTCCAACTGTTCAGACTCAGAGAGGTTAGCTCTTTGCCCATTTATGTCAGGACACAGGGCTCTCAGTCAAAGCTCATCTGCACTGTCACACAGAAATGGATATCAAACATTAAAATGCAATCTTGCCGTAACAGCTGGGTATTGAGCTCCCAAGAGAGTGTGGTGAATCACAGCCCTACTTTTCTCCATGGATGGCCCTAATTTATCTGCAAGTCTCTCAGTTGTTTTAAAAGACCACCCTTGGATGGAATTACAAAGACTTCTTTTTCACCTCAGGCAGGGAAATATTTCAGTTCTTCAACTTGTTCTGTCCACAGTGCACTAATTTCTAAAGGTATGGCAGTGGTCTAGTACTAGCCTGTGCCTTGTCTTCAAATTAGTTTTGACAAAAGAAAAGAAAGTACTAACAACTGCACATATAATTTTACTGTCTTGTTGTCAGACAGTATAATGTCTTCTTTGACAAACCTGAAACTCCTGTACATTTATCTCTACTCACTTTCTCTTCCCGTGTCATCTGGGGCAAGGAAAGAAGCCAAACAGTCAACAATGAAAGAAACTGATGTTCCTCCACCTTCCACCTTTTTTTTTATCATCAATAGGAGTATGATTGATTCCTTCAGGTAGGTAGAACACTATGTCTGACTTGGAATAATCCCCATAAACTTCAGCTGTTCCAATGTTAACAGCACCAAGAGTCAAATATGAAGCTGATCCATCTCTTGCTTTCCCTCTATTGCTTCAGAGTGCTTCTGTCCTTTCTTCTTTTCCCTGTCTTATCAATTATCCCATGAAAATCACTTTTCATGGACACTAGCAGCTGATATGAAGGAATTGCACACCTCGTCTCACCTCACTGTGTCATCATGGAGCACCAGCCCCATCTGGGGACAGCAGAGCAATGTGCTGTGTCCCCTAACCTCAACACAACCTCACTGATGATTTGACTCTGAGCAAACCAGCCCCACACAAGCAGGATGGCAGCTGCACAGGCCACTTTCCTGACAAAACTCTTCAGATGATGCTCCTTGCCGGTTGTATTTTGCTATTAGCTGTTGCTGTGTGCTGGGCAAAACAGAAGGGTTATCACAAGTAAGCAAGGATCACAAAGCTGAAACAAACAGTGAAAAACCCTCTTTGTCTACTGCTGTGTTTGTTTTACAGATGAACAGTCCAAAATTAGATTAAACTAAAACCCATGCTATCAAAGATATCTCTTTCGTTCATAATCTCTATGTACCTTTTTCAGAAAAATATAAAATTTAGTTCCTGTGTGGAAGCAGTGTGCTCTTAAATGAAGAGAATTAGGGATGGAAAATCACAAAGATTTTATCTAAAATCTATTTGTCCAATAGTTTATCATCAGTGTTTTGTTAAATACGTATTAGGATACAGAGAAAGCGCAGGAAATATTTGGTTACCTAGAAAGATACCATCATATAGAGACATATAATGATACATGAGTTCAGCAAAATTCCTTTGGAGATAAATAGCACATCAAAAGCATTCAATAACACCCAATACAAGAGAAAGCAAGGCTGAATTGTTTTCCCTCACCAAAGACTTCCTGAGTGTGAACAAAAGAACCCAACTGCTGGTCAAAGACAATATGCCATTTTGCCAATGGAAAATTTGTTTTGGATTGCTAGAGGCTTTTCAGCTAAACACTAAGTCAGATAAACCAGTGCAACAATTAATCATTTTTCACCTAATTAAAATCTTGAGAAAATTCATTAAGTGATCTGTTATACAACTTGCAGACTGTTCAGACAGTTCAAATAGGCTTTATTATCATGCCATGAATAAGTATTTTTAATTTTTAAAAAAATTTAAATAAATAGATCTAGATAAATCTAAAGATTGAGTCTTATGAAAGCCGTGTAGTCTAACTTTTCATGAAACTGTAGGGCACAATATCCTTGGTTATGTTTGCTTTCAAACTTTTCTTCCCGAGGGACATTTTAAGACACCTAGGTGTATATATATATATAAGAAGGTAAAACCAAAAATGTATATCTGAACAAACTACCTTTGGAACCATGCTGACTTATGAGAGATCTCAAACAGACTAACATTCCTATATTGATTATAAATTCCTCCTTCCTGTAACCTAAATTTATTGATTTATATCATATTCTCGAGGATTAGAAGCTGAGCATAACTGGTCATTGCAAACATGGCTTCCTTTAGGTCTAGCACAAGATTTCCAGCTAAGGAAGGACCCTTCCATTTCTCCTGAAATGGAGTGTACTTTCTTGCTGTTTGTAAAATTATTTTCTGCAGACAGCCACACCCTAAAGCAGCAAAGCACGTGTTTGAACTTGCAGCTTCTAACCTGACCGGGACATGACGTGCTTTTATCTGAGTGCAGAACTGGATGTCTCCAGTGATAATAAACTTTACATTAAGCACACCGACAGGAGCATCTCCCTGAAGTGAAGTCTGTATTTACAGTTTCCTAAACATCTGAACTCCTGCCACTATCATCCCCAAGGACTCTCATAATATGGTCTGAAATGGAGATCTTCATTAGCATGTACACCACGTGCAGCTTCTCCTCAACAGTTGCTTACAGATTAGGTGTAGCAGGGACTGTCTCTGACCTTCAGTTAATTATTTGATACCACTACTGAATTTCAAGAACTCCAGGGGTTATCTTTTAGAAAACGCTTGTTGTATACCTGAGGAGCAGCAAAGGACACAAGGTCATCCATTTAATAGGACAGTATCAGCATCCTGTGCTGAGGACTGCAAAGCAATCCTGCACTCAGCACCACCAGTCAGAAGGAAGAATGAGTGATTCACAGGGAAGGGGCAAAATTTTGCATTTTTCAGAAAGTTCCATGGCACAAACTTTAACAGATCATTAAGGATTTACTCCACAGGAATCCTGACTTAAATCCTGTTGACTTTTTTTCTGGATCAACATTGCAGAGACAGTTCAGTGAGGTGAGAACCTTTCTGACCACAGTAACTGCAGAAATAATTTTATTTATGGGCACACCTCACCTGGGTTCCTGCTTCTGAATGTGGTTTGTTTGACCTATCCTAATGCAAACTGACAAACAGAGTACTACTCATATGAGCAGCAATTTCAAGTCCTCCTTGACAGGCAGCCACCTCAGAGTACACACAGGAGCTACAGCATTGTTATAAGCCTTGAGGGAACTCAGGTAATTAAAACTGTTATGGTAATATTAGCCATAGTAATAAAAGTACATTATTTTACTCCATTGACTTTTATTTGACCACGCATATGTTTCTAATTCGCCTTTTAAAAGCTATCCTAAATTTATTATTTGCTCTCATTCATTCCCTATAATACAGGAGTATGAAAAAAAATCCAACAAAAACAAACCAACAAAACCCAGTTATGCAATGTCACAGTCAGCTGAAGAAAGTCCCAAAGAGCTAACTGTGTTCCAGGAAATTCAATTGGAGGGAGTGAAGCCCTGTGCTTGGCAAAGAAACTTAAGTCTCTAAAGTCATCTCTACTTCACTGCGGTACCTACGAACTCCCTCCAAGATGGATGTGTGGTGGACTTGTGAGGAAGTGAGGCTGGCCAGGAAGATTGGAGAAAAATGTTCAGAAAGAAATACAGTCCTGTTGTGTACAAACACGCTGCACAAAAGAAAAACACAGAACAACCATAGAGCTCTCTCATCTAACTCTCTATCCAAAAAGAAAACGGTGTAACTTACAGTACTAAGTAGAATCCCTGATGCCAAATTATTCATTGCAAGATGTGGGACTTCAGGTGATGTCTCTTAGAGGATGCTAAGTTCACACCAGTGTTTTTGACAAAGGAGAGATGTGCAAAGAAATCCATCTCCCATTGTCTTTAGCAATTTCTCTTGATATTTGTTACCTGACCTACTGCTCTATCAGCAGTTTGTCATCCTGAAAAGTCTCATCCCCACCAACACTCAAACTCTAGGTGAGAGGAGACCTGGACCTTAAGTTTTGAAGCAAATAATTAGAATAACTCTTTTGGCAATGACTAGAGATTCATGGCGGAGAGGGTAAGTCAAACAAGTTTTCAGGACAACTTTTCCCATTTTCTGCCATCAACCGCAGGTGACAGCTTCTTACACTAGCACCAAGACAGCTTCATTTTGGCTTAAATCTTGCTTTGCTTTGTGCCTGAACTTATTCAACACTGGCATCAAGAGATAGAAAAATGGTACCAAAGTTTACAATGTTCAGACCCCTACCAGAAAACAGAAGTTGCATCCAGCTTTTAGGAATAACACCTAAGACACCCCTGTTTTCATGATTGCAGTCCAGATGAAAGACCAGGAAATATCTCCAGATTCCACAGGGTGTTGACCAGCCTTCCAGGACATAAACACTGCTTTGCTGATCAAATCCAACCCCAGAATTTTGTCGCTGCTCTGCTGTGTTCCAAAAGGGAAATACGAACCAATCTTTTACACATTCAGCCTTTACCTCTGAGACCCCATATAGAACAGGAAGTATATTCAATCACACACATTAAGCACAAAATGACAGAAGATTAATGAATAGAAAAGAAAGAAATGACAGGAAGGCATTTGGGTGTGTGGGGGGGGAAACACTGACACTGAGACTGTCAAAACTGAATAATAGATTTGGTTGCTTAACATCTCAAATAAATCCTTGTGGTAGTTTCAAAAACCTCAAATCACTTTGAAGCTCTGACACAAAGTGCAGTGAAATCAATAAGAAGACATTTAGTGCTTAAGAAAGTTAACAGATCAGAGCACACAGAAGATACAAAAATTTGATTTTGCCTGAGGCTGTGCAAATTTTTTACTTCACTTTTGCTCCCTGGTGCTAATATATGCTTTGTACATAAGGCAGTAATGCACTTAGTTTTACAGATTATTACTGAAATTTTCTACAGCGATGCCTGCAGTTCCAGACATAATTATTTATAAGATGTCTTAATTATTTAAATTATTTTTTCTCCTCAGCAGATATAGTCGCTTTTCATTGTTTCTTTTGGGTTTTTTTTTTTTTCCTGGATTGATCAGTTATAAAGAATATAAAACCAGATTTATGCAGTAAAGAAGATATAACTACTTCAAGCAAATTGAAAGAATAAGCCTCTTACTACACTTGCTAACTAACAACAAGATTTCTTTTATTAGCTGACGTTTCACCACTGGAAACAACAGGGAAGAAAAGAGATTTAGTGGAAATCCATATGGCTGAAGTCTGTTTTAATGGTGCACATTCAGCAGCTTACATTCAGAAGCTCTATAGGAATTTTAATTTGGCACTGAATCCTTGTTATATAGACCTGTCCTTCTGCCAGCCCATTAGCTCAGGATCAGCAAACACACAAAATCTGCCTCCCTGCATTGGATGCAAATGCCTTTGTATGGTCTACAAAGTCTCAGACCTTAGTGTCATGTTGTAGTATTTCAGCCACTATTGTTTGGTTAATTGAAAATCTTTTTGCTTGTAGGTAACAAACCCCAAGTTTTTGATGGTTCTATCAGAGACTCTCATTTTCTCTAGATTCCTGGGCATAAAGGGAAGCCACACTGGATGACTCTGAAGTCTAGCATAACATCCACTTCATTCTCATTCCACATGCAAAATTATTTGTTTTAGTCTTAAAACATTTCAGTACCAAATAGCAGAATTTTAGGGTTTTAGCAAAATCTTTTCAAGTTGTTCTCTCCTCTGCATTTAATTTCAGGTGGAAAACAAATCTCTTGGTTTCTTGATGCCTCTCTGAGCCATTATTCCTTAACTTTTAATTAGTCATCCTCTGTTAGCTTCTTGCAAGGCATCTGCTCCCACATCTCTACTTGAAACACCGTCCTACCTAGAAATCTTCTTACCAATGTGGGAGTTGTGCAAATGCAAATAAACAGACATTTAGATCATGAGGGTCAAAGAGAACCTCCCATATGCTACCAACAACATTCAATAAGAAGGTCCTTAGTGGAAAAGTACAAAAATTACGAGGGTTCACGATGCAAGAGCTTGTTGCAGGTAAAGGAAAGGTGTTAGCAATATAATGACGTGATTTTTATTCTACAGCAGTAGAGCTCTTGAGGATCTATTAAGGAGAGGTGTGCAGAGAGCACAAAATAATAGACACTTGATGAGAAGTGCTCTCTCCTGCCTGCTGGCAGCTTCAGGTCTTACCATGGTTTAGTAAACAAAGTGGGAAACAGAACTTGGAACTGTTCAGGCTGCATGGATTCAACTCTTCCTTTTACAGCCCTTGAGCAGGACACCAAATAGTTGAGAACAGCTCAGGCTGATAATCTGTTTTGAATGCTTAAGTCTTGTGTATCTGCAAACAATTTCTTCACTGACTTCCTTTCCTTATCTGCCCCAGGAAAATCACTCCATTCCAGATAAACAAAAACCCAGGCTGGAATAAAATAGGAAAGGAAAAATGTGGAGGCAAATCCAGTGACTGTCCTGTTAAATGGTCTGGATAAACTGAGCTTCGGAAGGAGGAATACTAATGAATGTATACATTGTGCAGTCAAAAGACACAGAAAATCCCCCAGTAAGATAAGCAGACACAGAAAATAAAATCAAATTTTAAAAAAAGTGCTCATGAAGTTATACTTTCCAACATGACCTAACAGGAGACCTTCAGGTAGATTTTCAGGGTGTTAGTGGGTCTAAAGGTGGGATTTTCTCGCGGTTGCCTTAGAAAGTCCCAGCAATTGCCAGTGTGAACCTTCAGATGTCAAATACATATATAGCCTGCAAACCTTGACAGGAAAAGTATCTGGAGGTGTGTTCATTAACCCTAATTCCTTTACCTACTGGGGCTAGGAATTCAGATAAATAAGAACCTTAGCTAATTTTTAGCTGAGATTATCCAATGCAATCCTTTAAAATACAAAGCACAACCCTAAAACAAATAGAGTGATGTTCTAAATGATATCAGTTTTGAATTATTTTTCCAATATTTTGTTTATAATAGAGAGAAAAAGAGCCCAAAGTTTAAATATTTGACTGACATTTGGGAGCTCAGAATGCAAGGTTTGAGGATATTTTTTAGTTTAAATAAAGAGATGTTCCTAAGCTTCAGTTCCTCTGATTGTCAATATGAGTTCAAGTCAAATAAACTTTTTCTTTCTTTTCTTTCATAATAGCTAAAAGTTAGAAGTAATATTTTATGTCAGCTCATTTTGCTCATTTCAGATTTTTGTTCACAGAGGGTGCAGTTACGAAGGAGTGAGGAAGAAAATGTAATTTTGACACCAACCCCCAAACTTTCAATTTCAAAACATCACGAACCAAAATGTATCAGCACTAGCAAAAGAAGGAATTCTTAAACATGAGAGGACATGTTTTAATATTTAAAGAATCATCACCATTTATTTACACATTGTCTTAAATTCTTGTAAGATGAGTCAGCTTCCCAAGTACTTTTAGTTATTATGATGCCATTTTCCCTCTCCCCCTCTCCCCTTTTTTCCTTTGTGACAAAGTTACTGTTCTTTGGGCAAATATCATCCAGGTCTAGCTGTGAGAAGCTGAATCATTTTTCCACAAATACCATTAAAAAATCAAAACAACCCAAATAATAACATTTCTTTGCAAATACGACTCAATTTTTCCTGTATTTTTTGTGTGGGTTACAAGTCCTGCTGCTCTTCACCAGCTTTGGGGTCTAAATGTCATGCCAAAAGGCTAAAATATACTTTATGCTTATTCTCCTTTTACGTATTTGGATTGTGTTGTTGGGGGTTTTTTGAGCCTGAAGTGAGGCAGAAATACACGTATTTTTAGAAATATCTTAGAGCGTGGTGTAAGAGAACAAGTGTGGCAAGCTGTCCTCTGAATGAAAATTACTGATTAATCCATCATACAAGTACTGAAAATAAAACACAAAACAGGAGTAACTTAACAAGACACAGTTAAAAGCGCAAACCCTGAAAGGAAGATCATTTCTGCACCTGTTTTTACAGGTGACTATTTCATCTGCCCCCTCCACTCTGATTCTAAGGCAACTGGGGAAAACAGGAGCTCTGGATGGACCTTGACACCCCTCCTCAATTGTTTTCTTTCCAGAAAAGGGAGATAAAACAGGGTGGGAATGAAAGAATTGCCGCTACAAGTGGTTCATGGGGCAGCCAGCCATCAATCCTTAGAACCTCCGCTTCTCTCAGAAGAGCACTGAATCCGTCAGCCTTCCTCTGCACTGGAGCCAGAGGCACGGCTCTGCTACACGCAGGGATAGGCTTTCTGTAGGATTCCCACAGCAGCTGCCAGAGACATGAGAAAGCAGCTTTGTTTCACTCCCACCACTTTCTTCCTGGCATAATTGCTCCTTTCCACAATATAAGAACAAGCAGGAGTCCAACACCTGCCAGGCAGACCTTTTGAAATGACCTACTGTACACGTAGCCTTGTCAGAAATGGTGGCCAAGGGCATGAATAAACCCTCAGCCTTTTCTTCTGACACCAAGGAAAATATTTACATCACGACTGACTGGATTAGGGACCTTTTTCTTTATGAGCACTCAAATCTTGAGTTCACTCATAACACTTCTTGACATCGGTCACTCGGGACGGTGGGTAATTGATGAGGAAAGAGCCAGGACTACAAGCAAGATAATTTGGACCTTCTCAGATCTTCTAAGATGGAACTTAAACAGTGAGACCGCTGGAAGTTATATGAAATACTGGAATTTTGTGATCTGAACTGCTCATTGGTGGGTTTCACCACTTCCTATATTTAGGAAATGCTGAGATTACCTCAGATTGCCAAAGCTGAGAAGTGTCAGTAGAAAACCTTGATTAACTAAAAAACCTCACAAATTTTTAACTCTACACAGATTCATGCCTTCTACCACTGACCATTTTACCCCTAGACACACTGGAGATCCTTGTCTCTCTCACAGAAGACATGGAGAGGACAAAACAGATTTCCAGAAACAGACTTTGCCTGCTACTTTTTTGAAGTACTTGTTCCACCTGTCTCCCTCAAAAATCTTCTAGTTCTGTTTCTGACCCAGGAAAGATCAAGAAATATAAATGTAAAGTTTTTGCAGAAGGAACTTCTAAACAAGAATTCCACATCCACAGTTGGACTGGACGATCTCAAAAGTCTTTTCCAACCTTGATGGTTCTATGATTCTGTGATCTGGAAGATGACAAAAGCCTCTTGAAGGTGAAGAGTTTCTGTCAATCAGTTAAATCAAATATATCTGGCAATGCCTACTGTTAGGTAGCAGAATCACAGACTAAACCCAAACAACTCTGATTTCTCACTGCTTAAAGCCTTAAAAGCACATTTTTGAAAACCAATCTGTCTTGTCCTGGAACTCATAATTGTACATACCTGCTGGGAAAGCTGAATAAGCAGAGCTTTTAGGAAACAGAATCCAGGAGCACAGCTCTCCACTGATGGAAACTTGAAAAGATGAAGCATTACCCCTGCAGAAATAAATATCACAGCCAGGAAACCTGGATGAAGGCTGAAACAAAACCTGACAGAGAGGTTATTTCAGAAATTGCAGAGAGGACAGGAGTCAGTAATGACATGAGGAGTCTAGAGGTCTGAGGGGATTTTTCTCTGAACCTTGCATATTTTCTATAATCCTATTCTCCTTTAATGTACAGCAGAATTTTCATATTGACAAATACTAATATCTCTGGATGAACCTTGGTGTCTAGCACTCCTCAAGGATTCTGTGGCCTTTCTATTAGCATACCACATTTAGAGAGAGGTACAGTATTCACTATATTATTCACAGAGCTTTAAGAAGCTCTCATTAGTGTAGAGCCAAAAGTTGAGTTCCCTGTGTCAGGGACTTGATTAAAATAATAAGCAGAGACAACCTCTAAACATAAATAATCATAAAGCAACCCCTTTTCTGCTTCAACAAACGTGTTTTATGGAAAGAGTGGATGCCTCACAAGTAGTCGTGTCTTCCTTTTAGGGTAAGTGAAAAATAGAAACACAGAACTATCAGAAAACATGAGACTTCTGTCCCCGTTTTCAAGAAACAAAGAACATGAAAGCTATGAAATGAAAATTTACCCAGTCACTTTGGCCAAACCACACCCAGTTACCTCTTGTTCAGGTGAGCCATTTCTCTGAAAAAATCCATTAGACAAGTTCATAAGCTTGAATGCACATGGTTTCAAAATGTCATATTTTTTCTTTTCTTAATCCTTTCAGGAGAACAAGAAACATCAAGTTCCAAAGAAAAGCAAAGTGCACATTCTGGGGAAGGATTAAACCAGCCTCTGCTTGATTAAGAGCAGAGAACATTGTCTCTGACAGAGCAGAGAAACCCCTCTTTCTCCTTCTCCAGGTAAAGCTAAAGGATTGTGCATGCACACATACACACGTGTAGCACAACAAAAACCCGTGAGGAGCTGAATGTAAAAGACACATTAACACTAATGTTGTCCTGTGCTAGAGAGGAAATAGGCCTAACTTTTAGCTCCTTAATACTGCTTTTTCTTTCTCCTCAGACTAAGGAAAACAAATTTCCTTTGCTACATGAAAGAATACATCATCTGTCTACACTCAATCTGTTAGAAATATTTTCTTCAGCAACAGAATATTTGCACAACACTGTTCTCCTTGTCAGGTTCACAATAGCGGTGGGACTTATTAGACTGGCTTTGTGTTGAATATTCAACAGTAACTCACTAGTCAGATAAGCAGTCTCATAGGAGTCAAAATGTGCATGAGCTAAGATAGATGGTTTAAAATACATCCCTACCCAGATTTTGAAAACAAAATGCACTTTGTGCAGAAGAGTAAAGGCTGGTGTGCAGGTGAATTGTCAACAAACCTGCTCTAGTGTGTTATTTGTGCACACTGACTTTTTCTGGTCTGAAATAGAGGCTGTTGAGGGCTTGCAAATGTGTGCACACTTCTTGACAGTATTATAAATCCTTCCCTTCTTGTCCAAGCCAGTTTGAATAGCTCCATGTCTCACCTATGATTGCTGAAACCCTTCCCCTTCTATAGAGAAATAAGATACCTCACATTAACATTAAAGGAAAATCTTTACAGAGAAAAAAATGAGAGAAAAGGGCTCTGGGTACTTTTGTTGTTGGTGTGCTTTGTCAGACACAGATGGAAGGAACAAGGTGGCTGAATGCAGACACGGCAGGATAGAGAAAATGCAACACAACACTGACTTTCTATAAACAAAAGGATCATAACTATGATTTAGAGGAGGATGGGGTTTATCCATTGGGAGCAAGAGGAGCCTTTGACATGGTGAAAGCCCTGCACTTCAAGGAGAGAGCTTGCCAGAAAGTGGAAAATGCCTATCAAACTTTAACATGTTCCGGTGTATCATATTAGGTGTATTCCCTCCATTACTGGCAAGGCCTACAGCAATAGCCTCAAGAAAGGAGACACCTCGTAAGAAAAATGAGCTGAGTGAGAAGCAAGAGAATTCCCCAAAAAGACTAGACAGAACTCAGAAGCCAAGGATTGAGAGAATACCTGAGGACAGTCATGGAAACAACAACGTCCTGCTGAGAGCTGAGCTCTGGACAGCACTAGGAGGAAGGAGGAGCAAGGAAAGGATGAGAGATTTACACTGTTCTCTGGAGAAGCAAATAATTCCAGCTATCTGGGGATGTGTCTAAATAATTTCATAACTTCAAAGACCTTTCCAAAGCATAGCCTCTGCCGGCAAGGTGAGGCAATGGGACCTGCTCCTCCTTCCACAGCTGTTGGTACTCCCCCTGACCCAAGGGTTGTGTCTTCACAGCTCTTTCTGAAAGCCACTGCACTGGAATGGGATCAAACACACATCTGTGCTCAAATCACACATTTTATCAGCCACAAAATCTATCCAGATGGCAGACAGTCATCTACTACCAGTAATCCATTTCTCCTCCTACATTTCTACCACAGTAAATTGATGTCAAGTCATCCCAGCAGTCTTTTAAAAGAGAACAAGGATATATACAGATGTTGTTTGTTGTTGTTGTTTTTAATAACAGACAACCCAGGGGAAAATATTAAAAATTAAAGCCCATAGTGCTGCTACAGAACAGAGCCATTTGGTTTAAAATCACATTATTTGCAAGTAGTTTCATTTCTGACAAATGGCAAATGCAGCAGCTATAGCTGCTTGCCAGGCCAGCTCACTTTTTCTTACCTGCTGGGAGCTGAAGTGTTCGCAAACTTTTTCTTGCCCTCTCACAACTCCTTCCAGCCTCATACTGGAACATAGTTTGTAAACATTACTCCTTCTTTCTCTCCCTTGGCATAGAAATCTTGTCTGTTCCTGGAGAATAATTTTTCTAGGTATATCTCTGACTAATTTCTAGCTCCTGTAACCCTCTCACCTCTTCTCTTTTAAATAAATTTTTAACAATCAAGAAAGGAAAAGAAAGTGTCCTGGGAACAACAGTTTTGGCAAGATAAAGTAATATTGGAGCTGGTAAAGCAGGTCCTTGCAGAAGTTGAAGATTCAAAAATTCACATCAACAAGACACAAACAAGAAGCCATGCTGGACAATTTTCACAGTTGGAAACATCATGGTAACCAGTTTTCTGATCTTCTGCTCTGGCACAGCAGCTACAGCAGTAACTGTGAGCTTTCAGATGTTCAACACATCTTGGTTCCTGAAATTATGTTGAACTCCAGGACTCAAGGTCATTGGCTTAAGTGGATGAAAAAGATGCACTTTCACACTTCTGGTTTTTTCCCCTGTGAAGTCAGAATATAGAATTCCTTTCCTCCTTGCTAATTTAGGAGGTTCACATAATATTTCATGTACAACATCAACACATTTTTAAGTGTGCAAATGCCTGCACTAAACCATATCCTCCAGGACTTTCTGATATTGAAAGACTAGCTAGGAATATGACTATCCATTTCTTGCTTCTCCACGAATCCCTAAGCCACCAACAGGAAAAAGACTGCAGGTACCAAAGGGGACTCTGCAGAACTACCTCAGTGTGTGGCACACACCTTCATAGAAGCGCCAGAAGGGCAGAGCAGTAAGATCTCTGAACAATTCAAAGGTCTGAATTTGAGGGTTTCACCCATTAACGCTTAGAGTTTTATTCATTGGTTGGGATCCTCCCATAAGTAAATAGCAAATCAAGCTAGATGGCCTTGTACCTACCAGCCTGACCCGAGACTGGATTCCCTATAATAGCATTTGATGCTCCTGAGTACAGCAGAATACAATACAATACAGGATACAAGCATAAAACAAGCAATAAACACACAGGCTTTCTGTAACAGCCACAAAACCAATAAAAAAATACGACTATGTGGTCAGCCAACTCAATTCTCAGCAGTAATAAGCATGATTTAAATAAATAAAGAAGTGAAATCAGGAAAAAAATACAGCAGCAGATACCTTTTCCCCCCTTCAAGTTTTGTAAAACTAAAGATCATTGCACTTCTTACTTGAGTTTATTGAAAATAATAAATCCTGTCCCTTTTGTGGTTGACATAATGAACCTGATGCTCCCACACTAAAAACTTTTTCTTTGTATAATAGCAAAAGATAATTTAGATGTCTCACCAAAAAAACCCCAGCATTCCTTGTCATTTAGCTGCCTAGCACAACCTTTTCATTTCAGTCTGGAGAAAATAGGAGATGGGGGAACCTCTCAAGAAGTTGGGTTTTTCACTTCTGCTGTTTTTATGTCTGTGGCAGTATTTCAGATTGCAGGTGCCACAATTGCTAAAGGAATAAATGCCCAGAAATTCAACATTTGATGTAAGCAATCTCTGAACAGCAGAGAGCGATGAGACCATTGCTGAAAACATCAGAGCCAGAAACACTATCCCAAAAGGTCTCATTATACCTGCTAGACAGCCCAGAAAGCAGGAGGGAGTGCTGTGGTTGAGTCACAGAGGCAGAGCTATGGTCAATTCACGCTTTTCAGATGGCAACAGCACAAACCTCTGAGCAGCGTCAAATTCTCATCCAGATGTATCCTGCACTTGGGAAGCAAAGGAACTCTCTTTTCCCCCAACCCTGCCCTAAATAGGTGCACCTATCAGATGCTCCTGCTCTGCTCCCGTGGCACCTGAGCACAATGTTGATGTCTGGGAAGCCACCCCTTCCACCCACCTTGGCTCCTGCATGAGATTTCCCTTCAAACTTCCACTCCCCTGGAAACTTTTTAGGCATTTTCATTTTTTCATTTAATAGCATATGTCAATAGTTGATCTTTTCTTGATCAGGAACCTTGAAACTTTTTATTATCATCATTATTATTGTATTTTACTTATTCTTTTTTTTTTCCAATTAAACTGTTCTTATCTCAACCTACAAGTTTTACTTTTGATTGTCTTCCCCATTCCACTGGGATAAGGGTTGATGGGGGGGGGTTGAGCGAGCAGCTGCCTGATTAATTTCCAGCTGGGCTTAAACCATGACAATGAGGTAAAATTTATTTCCAGAGGTATATTTGAAAAGAATAGTTTTCATACACATTTCTGAGGAAGAAACAAGGTCTGAAGATACTTAACCAATAATTGGGGAAGGAAGAAAATCGCATTACAGTCGCTTAGGTCAGAGAGGTGCAGAAGCACTTCATCTCCACTCCTACACATCTCTCATCCAGAGCCTGAATTGCCTTCATTTGGGCAGCCACTGAGGAGTTTGTCTTGCAGGCTCCAGTAACACTCCCCCTGCACAGAAGCATGCAAAGCACCAGGAGAAAAGGTTGCTCACAAGGAGCTTCCATCATTGCTTGCTTGCTCACTTAAGAAAAGGCATTTTCTGGAAAATCCAGGGAACGTGTGGATAACACACCAACGTAATGTGGAAGTGACTAATGCATATAGATTTTTCAAATGAGCATCACCAGCTCTACCACCTGGCTCCTGACAGTAATGAGCCACAGTTGACAGCAGAAATCAGCATCATACATCCCACATTTCCTACTTTTAAACTACAGGAGCCATTAAACTGTTCAGACATTTTTTTAAACATCCTTTTGTGCTCAGGCTGTGACCTCCCTATTTCTATGAGGATTAAATCTCTCTGAGATTGTCAAGAAAATCCTAGGGACTAAGTAATGGCATGTGTAGCTTGGAATGTGCACATTTAGGTTCCAGATTTTACTTGATATCACAGTGTTTTACCTTTCCTGCTAACTCCTATAAGCCACATTCTACTTTGGCCCATGACTTTTTATCTAAAAATTGCACTCAATGTATGCTTTCTACAGGA
This sequence comes from Ifrita kowaldi, assembly GCA_013398055.1. Classification (NCBI taxonomy): domain Eukaryota; kingdom Metazoa; phylum Chordata; class Aves; order Passeriformes; family Cinclosomatidae; genus Ifrita; species Ifrita kowaldi. The sequence continues at coordinate 531,686 of VZRS01015274.1, forward strand.
AACATTTTCAACTTCACAGGCTCAAGTTTTTGCTTAATCAGTTCTAAGGGTAATTCCTAGGAAAGAAAAGGTAGAAGAATATTTATTTCATGATTCAATTTTCCCGTGGCCAGAACTGTTCAAGTCCTTATTTTGTGACTTTTACAGCAGCTCAGCCTTCTAAAAAATTAAATAATCAAAATAAACACTCTAAGATCATGATAGTCCACTTTTTTGCATCTTTTAAAATACATCATATTACCCTGTATAGAGACAGACAGATAACATTCCCATAAACAATAGATACAAAAAAACCTCTATAAAATTTAATGGAGCATTTCAAATGCTGGGTTAGAAGGCATGGTTAGAAAACTAATTTTCAGACTAGCAGGCCACAAGTGGTAAACAAATTCCCAGTACAAAAATGTTTCAAATGGAAATTGCATAAAATGAATGATGCTTATTCATGGCCACAGCAGGCAGAGAAAAAAATTAATTTAAAAAGTTGTTGGGTTTTTTTTTTCAACTGAGCCCAAGCACATCTGATTTCTAAATCAATAGCTGTCTCTAGCCAAACTGAAGTGCTTGTACAACTTCAGACAGGTAATTACTTACAGGGATTGGATGAGGAACAAGCACATCAAGGGATATTGCTACGTCAATCTCTCTTCTTTTATGTTTTATTGTAGCCTTTTGGTTGTTTCAGAAATCAACACTAAGAACTGATTTTGTCCTCTAGCAGCTGCAATATAAAGAAAAGCCAATACACTGATACACAGAAAGAAGTGCATGGCTGCATTTTCAAACCATTTATTGTCATGCTTTTGGGGCAAATTTCTCAGGAAAGACACAGATTTCAAGAGACTTAGCTTTTTTTTCTTTAGACAGACCAGTGCAAAATGAACTAAGGTCCCTGGAAAGGGAATTACGAAGACATCAGCACAAGATGTGAAAATTACTTAATTTCAAGACGAAATATGTTTGTTAGACCCTTTGCATATGTATAGAAGGGGTAATACTGTTGCATTTCATTAAACTATACTAAGATGATGTAGTAACCAAACACCACTTCCCTCTCCATTGAGGAAGCCCCATAATATACATTCACCATAACCAATAGCAGATATGACCACTTGACATTTTTCCACTGTCTTTAATAGAGAATGTGAGGTACTGACTTGTCAGTTACCCTCTTAAATTGTATGGCTTTTATTAAAAAGTTTATTTTCAGCTGAAAACCTAAAATCTTCAGGTTTTCAAAACAACTTAAAATCCAAAAGACATATTTTGCCTCTTTTCATCAAAAGTACAATTTTCTCTAAATATTTGTGTGCATGCCTATGTATGGATTGCTAAACACATCAGCATTTTCTGTGGGGAAAACTTGTTCTTTGCAGATCTAATTTTCAGTATTAGAGCTTTGACTTTTTTAAGATTGAGAGAGCTTTTGTCTCCGAAGTCCATTTTTGATAGAAACAGTAAGAAAGAAATCACATTTATTTTGCCAGTTAGAATAACTTTCTAAAAATCACCCCCTAGGATACTTACTGCAATAAGATGAGATAGCACATGAAAATTATATAAGTCCTTGAAGGTCTAGGCTTGAATGAGATCTGCAAGTGTTCCTCCAATTTCCTTTGTATCACTAGGAGCTCTTGGCAAGTCTTTCCTCACAGAGAAGTAAGCTCAAATATACAACCCTCCTGAGATAATGGTACTTTTTATTAGAAGATGATGTATTTTAATGAACTGGATACATTTAGTTGCCTCTAGTATTTCCCCTGGTGTTCACTACTCTCCCAAGTGATGAGTCAAAATTCGCATTTTAACAGAAGCTGAGTACTCTACTGGAAAGGCACCATGCTCAAAAGCTCATAAGTAGATTTTTGTCTATTATTTATTTTATTGAAATTTGTTACTGACTTTAAAGTCTCTTGTTTAAGAGATACACAAAGCTCCTGTTAATTGACCTAATTTACCATCTGTATTTTTGCACTCAGTTGTAGGATTACTATTCTAGAGCATAAACGTGATGATCTGCTTTGCTGGGAAATTACTCCACCTGTTTTGCGCTGATCTGATAGCACAGAACAGGTAAAAGCCTCCTGATCACCTGGAAACTGTGCTTTGTGATGTAGGTTTGACTATTAAAGACCTTTTTTAGCTGAGGTGCAGCCATGCAGCGCTGATAGCAATCTTTCCAGCAATCATTTCAAATTTAACTGAGCAGCTATTAAATCTTCTCTCCTTGACTTGGGAGAGGTCAGCAGACATGCCTTCCTCTTGCCCTTCCATGTTCAGTGGCTGTGTGAGGTGAAAGAGCGGGGAGCAAGACTTTTCTTCCATCTCATCTTGGCTGCAAGTCACGACTCTTACACAGCTGTGGTTCATGTGCACAAGACCAGCAGCACTGGCTCACCTTAAAAATTAACCCAAGACACAACTAGCACATGATCTAGTAAAAAAATGCCAACCAACCAAAAAAAAAAAGGACCACCCCAAACACTTATCTAAACTAAAGCTTCATTTACTGAGTTACCCTGTGACTATACAAAGCACTTTGGCTGTTGCAATAGTTCATTTTTTATTAATGATATGAAAGGGGACCAATTCAGAAGCCTCCAAAACCCTTCCTTTTTCTGCTGAAGCCTCTCTCATTCATTATTTACATCCAGGAATTCTCCCTTGAAGCAAGACACATACATTTCATTTCCCTTTTTCTTTCATTCAAGACCTGTTTAACTACAGCTGCAAAACAAAATATAAATACAACATTAAAAAGTACAATTTGAGTGAAATATCAAATAACTAACAGTGAAATAACTGACAATTTTTGGTTTAGGAAAAATGGTCTCTTCCTCTTCTACTGCTTTTTGGAGATGTTTCACTTCCAAATCTACTTAAGATAGAAAGTCTACTGAACTGAGACGTTATAATCATATTTGCTGATTGCTTTAGCAATTGTCTCCTGCAATCTTCTAAACAAGTCATTAGACTCCCACTGATGGTTTCCAGGATAGAAAAAGATAACATGAACACCCAACAATCATTATTTTTTTCAGTCCAGCTGTACTCACATCCCATATTCATGCATTTAGGCCTGAACACATCATAGGCTGCTATTACTGTGCAAGGCAAATAGATGATGACCTGAAGGAGCTAAGACTGCTTTTTTAGCTCCTCACATTACCATGAGTCAGAGATCTTCAAAACTGTGCATCCATGGGAGGAAAACAGAAACTAATCACCCCAGGAGCTGTGAGTTTAATTGCTGCTTGCACCTCCCAGCTCCTCCTCAAGCCCTGCAGGGCATCTCAGTGCTGGCAGCTGGGGTCCCAAAGAGGTACCATGTCCTCAGGGCTGCACCTCCTCTGGGAAAGCAACAGGCCAAAATTCACCTGCTCTCTCTCTCTCTCTCAGGAAAGTCAGTTTGATAAGGATTGTTTCTGATTGATAAAGATCCACTGACTGCATGCATGTGCAAGGTAAAATCTAAGTTACCCACAGATATCTTACCTTCAGAGCTCTAGTGCTAGCAAGTTTGGGCATTTGGGGTTTTCTGGGGGGGGGTTTTATGGTTTTGTGGCAGTGTTCTGGGCATTTGGGTTGTTTTAGTGGGAGGCTTTTTATTGTTATTATTCTTGGATTTGGATTTTTTTGTTTTTATTTTTGCTTTATTAAAGAGGAGATAGTTTGTACACATCTCTGCGAAGAAATTCCAGGATTTACTGCAATACAGCAACAAAACAGATTTATATTACTGACTGTTGTTCCCATGGGTGAATAAATTATTAGACCAATAGCTGAATAATTAGATTAGACAGCAAGCCTGGTCGTGAAGGGTGAGGAATATCCTTTGATATTTCTTACCATCTTATCTCCATTTTGCAAGTTCCTTAACCAAAACTGGCAAATACTGGTAAGTCTGAGCTTTGTTCCTGTCCCCTATTACTCAGTCTAACAGTACAAAGTTCTAGCTCTTTCTGAGCTATGATAGAAAGCAACCTCTTAGCTCTGTTTAGATTGCAGCATATATTAGCATAATGGTTACAATTTAACTCACTCCTATTTTTGTTGATTTACCAGCTTGTTAGCATCTGATCATCTTTTCCCACCTGCCTCTGAGGCGGTGAAGATGGCTTTGATACATTAGAATTACAGCATAGTCAAAGTTATTCCTCATCACATTTAATGATTTCCACCCCCTTCCCCATGGCAATACAACACAATCCAAAAGGGAGCTGGATGAACACAGCCAACTCCTCCCAGAAGAAGCGTGATGATTCAGGAGCTCACAACCCCTTTCCCTGGCCAAAGTGCAGCACCCCTGGGTCTCACATCTAAAGCAGCATGACAGAGAAAGCACAGACCTGGTGGCAGATGGAAACGTGTGCTGGAGGTAAGGACTACTAATAACAAGCAGGAGTGAATGTTGAGATAAATTATCAGTAGAGAAGAAGTAAAATATCCATCACAGATGTCTTTAAAGAATAATGAAAACAGCGGCTAGGAAGGTGCAGGCAATTGTTCCTGTGGTGACAGGCTGATGTTCACTTGATATTCCTCCCCCTCCACAAAAATCCCCCTCTGCACTCCCCCCCTTGCTCTCTGGGAACAGATACTCGAGAGTCATTTCTACAGCCCCACCCAGCACAGCCTGAGGCCCCCTTGGAGGGCAGATCCAGGGATGCAGGGCACTTCCTTAGCTCCATGAGCAGGGTTCCAGACAGACCAGGCTTTCCTTTGTTATAGTGCTTCCCCCCACAGACCTGGCCTCATCCGCCCCCAGCAGTTTCCCTCATGCCCACTCTTGAAAATTTGGCAGGCACTGTGGACTGCCAGAGTAATTTACTAGAAGGGCAGAAGGAAATGATAAATCAGTTTCAAAACACATACACACACAAAAGTGCATCTTCATCACACACCAGTGAAAGAGTTTCTCTGCCAGGGCAAGAGGCCACTACTCTTCTGTGTTCCAGAGTCAGCTCGGGCAGCATTCACGTATTTGTTTAGCGTCACCTGGGCTTGGCAATTACCACTCTGTTCTCTGCTGTTCAGTTACAGAAATAAGTGACAGTTGTTTCACCCCCAGCACTAGACAGTGGTAGAGGGCAAAATTCAGCCCACAGTGTGGTTTAGGGACATTCCTGGAACTGAGACTGCTGTGGGGTTCTTCACCTTGTGGTTTGGCTTTACTGCATAATTACAGATACCACACAGGCAGCGTGGTAGCCTATGGAATAACCTAGGCAACAGAGCAGGAGGGCCTCTCTGCTGGCCCTTTTTTTTATAAATAAATGTAAGAAAAAATGTAATTACCACAGTGTGACCATGCCTATTGATGCAGTGGAGTGTGGAGGAGGAGGAGAGAATGTCCCACTACTGAGAATAGCTTTTAAGTATATACCATGCATCCATTAGCTTTGTTTACCCAGAGAAATGCCATGTAAGTCAGCAGCAGTGTAATTGGGTGCGTAATACAAATACATTCTTTAGTTCAAAGGTACAATGAAAAGAAGGGGGAAAACAATACTTCACACTATGAGGTTATTTATTGTTCAGCAAAGTAGAAAACCTGATAAGAGGTTGTTTTCATTTTTCTGGCTATTTACTACTGATTTGTAAGCTTTTACTTTCTTCAAGCACAGGCCAACTTTTACCCAACTGTGTCCGCTGAGAACAAAACATTTCAGCTTTATAATTGAAAAAAATTTGCTTCTATAAACATAACTTAATTTTATGAAATAAGAGAATTCAAATATGATAATGTTTTCTTGACTTTTCTGGCACCAACTTATAGGAAGTCATTTCCAGTTAAACTTTCAGCTTGCTGGAAACCAGATGTCTGTGGAGCCCTGGGGAAGGACAACAGGCAATGCTCAGAAATCAGGAGACTGAGCAGAGATGTCACTGTCTCTGTTAATACTGCTGGGAGAGGAGCTTTTGCAGCTGTCAGTGAGCCCTCTCTGCCCAGCACACCTCACTGCCTCCCTCCCTCACTCCACCAGGCCAGCTGTGAAACAACACCTCAAGCTGCTGAGCTGGGTGGCTGCACCGTGGGATTCCCCTTCCTACACACCAACATCTGTCCCACGTGCTGGCACAAGAGGTGCTGAGACCCTGGCACAGGGTGTCCAAAGAAGCTGCGGATATCCCATCCCTGGTAGTGTTCTAGTACAGGCTGGACAGGGCTTTCAGCAACCTGGACTGGTGGAAGGTGTTCCTGCCCATGGCAGGGGGGTTGGAACTAGGGGATCTTTAGGGTCCTTTCTGACCCAAACAATTCTGTGATTATAGTTCTGACAGCCGTGTGTTGGTCCTCTTATAATCCCTGCACCACTTACAATGCAAGTAAAAAAAAAATAAGATAAAATAATAATTTACATTCTGCTGTCACCTAGAAAGCAACCACATATCACTTAGAGTGACAAATGTCAGCTGTTGCACCAAGACTTTGCCTACAGCTCTCTCCCTCTCATTCTGTACACACAGCTAGTGATAATAGTCATATGGCAAACAGCTAAAAGGCTTCAGCCTGGGTCTGCAATCACAGCAGATGCTGGGTGTTCAGTTTAAGCAAGAGGAAAAATTCAAAGGAAGCAAATTTGAGAGAGTTTAATGCAATATTAGCTGTCCAGGAAAAGACACACAGTCACCACAGTTCAGACTTTTCTGTTAAAATCTTATCCCAATGCTTCTCCAGAATCCCAAACTATATGAAATTAGAAAATTTAATTCTACACTTCTCAAATGTAGAAATTAGAATTTATTACTGGGGCAGAGTAAATGCCAACTTTAAAACACAGAGGAAGATTTAAGCTTTTCTAATTACAGACAAAAGCCTAAAAAAGTAGCAAAAAGAATATTTAAAACTCAAAACCAGAGTGTTGTCTATTAGCAAAAGTACTGCTACAGTTTTATAGTTATTGAACATTCCAGTTTAAGCCTGATAAAATGTAATCTTAAGTATCATCTGAGACCTGACCAGTTTTTTTATTGTTTTTTTTTTTTTTTTTTTAATTCATGGCTTTGTTTAGTAGGTTTTAAATTTTTTACTGTACATTATATTTCAATCGTGAAAAGTCATTTCATGAGCAGGACAAAATTTTGGTTATCATCAGCTTCTCAGTCCTCCAGGTATATGTTCAGCTAGATGAGCTGTAACCTCATACTGTGTTGCAAGATGTTCTTTTGGCAAGAAGAAGCAGAATAAATTACTTTTAGGGTTTCTAGCCGGCAGCATTACTGGCTGTGTAAGAATGCAGGGTGGTTTTCTAAGACAGGGCAGTTGTTTTAAGAAAACAAACTCCTCTCTCTATGGTTTTACTCTTTTCAACAAATTTCACAATGTTGATCATGTTGCTCAGTATAGTCAAAACCTCACCAAGATTCTTAAGATTTTTAAATTAAGACAAAATTTCAATCTTATTTTAATGCAAGTCAGCAACCTGTTAGCACAATGGGTCATTGACTTTTCAAAACCCTTTCTCCCTGAAGTAAGGGAAAATATAAGAGACAACAGAAGGGTTTGCAGGGTCAAACAGCTTCTAAAAAAATTTCCAGATAAGATTAGACAAGAAGAGATTTGACAGCTCTACAATTTATAGCCATTAAAATGCAAGATATTATTTAGAACTTTGTCCACCAGAAGGAGATGATGCAGACAGGGAATCATGACTTCTGCCCTAGTCAAACATGTGGAGATAAAGAGTTAGATAAACTTTCCAGTAGAGAAGTTTAGTTTTGGCAAAGGATTCCTTTCCTCTCTCTCAGAACAAATAGGTAAAACCATTGTACAGGTGAAGACTCTGAAATCCCTCCAAAAATTATTTGAAACATTTCATTAGAGTTGTGCGGTAATGTTTTTTCAGTAGAGATTTACGCTTCTCACGTCACAGAATGAATGTGGTGTTGAAAAGCACAGTATCTTTTATAATGCAGTGGCACTATGATAAACTTTGTATTATTAAAACTTTTTGATCTTCAGGTGTCACCAAAGAAACTTTATTCCATGAAAAAAATTCTACCTAAAACTCTACGAAATTCTGTTTTTATGAAAATTCTGAGTAGCTCTTAAGATGACTGGATACCTGATTTCCCACATGCCCAGCACCTGCAAATTCTTAACTCCATTTTCTACACTCTGTCTTGCTAATTAAATAACTCTCTTGCCTCTGAAGGCACAAAGCCAACAAGAGTCCTTCTGTGCTTTCCAACAGGGAAGCAGCAAAACCCACTAAACCTGACCACAATTTGACCATGACCTGCTTAGACCCAAGACCAGACTATGAAGAACACCGTTCTCTCTATGCTGACACAGCCTACAAGTGCTCTGTTTCTGTATTTTGGTTATTTAGACGGTGCTTGGACTCCCCACTGCAGTTACATGCTAGGCCCGGTGCTGGCAGAAAGGCAAGGATAGGTTTCACCACTCAATTTTTACTTAAAAAGGAAGAGTCAGCCATCCTCAGTCAGCAGTAGGTAATAGCAGTGAGCTGCTTACACAGAATGATACTTTTCATGTTGCTTTGCAAAGGAACAGGCAGGAAGGACATTGGTATTATCACCCTGACATTGGAGGACTGAATGAGGAATAGGGAGCTGAAGGAGTAAGTCTAAAGGGGAACTTCCTTGCATGATCAGAAAGAGGAATAACTCTTAACGTCCAGTCCGCATTCTCAGGCTGTTTCACTGCCAGGACAATGTATTCAGACTTAAAATAAAAGTACATTTTTATTTCCACCAACAAAAAAGGTGTTGCAACTGTTCACCCAAAATTAGTCATCTGTGGTCATTTCTACACCAACGAATATATTTAGACTCAGAGTGGACATTTTGCCTGTTAAACAGGATGCTGCAATTCAGGCAGGAATCTCTACTTAGAAAACCCTTATGTCACACTGCTCAGGAGGTTCAGACAGCCTTGAACTCTGGGCTACAAAGCCCGAGATGGGGGAAGTACAGATGACAATAAAACATCATCCTGCATTTGAAGCAAGTTAAAGCTTTGAGAAATAATCCAATTGCAGGGAAGAAACCCTCCTATTTTATCATCATGTTGATCAATTTTTTTTAACTGCCCATACCATAAAATATATTTTCTACTGACATTTGACAGAAGAAAAGAGAAAGTTTTATGACTAAAGAAAGTCAGTAAATCACTTCCCTATTCTTCTGCTGACAATATCTCTCTGTCACTCAGCAAGCCATTTTCCATTATTGCTACCACAGTAACGTAGAATCTTTTTTACTCCTTGAAAAGAATATTCATCATTCATAAATAACCCCTCAGTTGTTTCACTTTATCTCTTGCTAAAACTGTTCCCTCCTAATCTCCATTTTTCTCGGGATTCTTGAAACTTTCATGTAATTCATTCTTGTCCAGAAAGATCTGTTAACTTTCTGCATCAAAATGTCAGAGACAGAAGAAAGTTTCTCCTGAAATGAGTTTCCTCAGTTCTTCAGCTCTGACCTTTTAAACTGTGGGTCTCTTTACCCATGATGTCTTTCATGATCTCAGTGACTTTAGTTAAAATGTTCACTTCCAAGGAAAAGGAGTATTGAGCTAGAAAACAATTTTCTTCCTACGATGGGAATGCCTTCAAAAGATCTACTCAGGCCCTTCTGTTAACAGGCTACTGACTATTTTTTGATTGCATTCTCTTTTGTTACCTTCTGTAAGGGCTACCTTTGCTCAAGTTTCCCCTCACTTTTAGGTTAAACCTCAAAGACTTTCCTTGTAACATCTTCATGTACCATGGTATATATCATATACCATTCTTTTCCAGTATTGTGTCTTATCCCACGTGGAGAATTGGGCTCTAAGCTTATTTCCACTCCTGCTACCGACATCATCAGTGGTGATGAATGAGAACAATTTAAAATCACTCTAGCCTGATAGGGAAAGTTCTATGTTCTCACTATTATCCTCTGCACAGAAATAAGGTAAGAGCCTGCTACTCTGTGTCATTTGAAACTGAAAACAGCCCTTCCCTCACTTGGTTTTGTGGCATGGAAAAGGCACACACAGAGTTGTCATAGCAAAGCTCCAGGTTAATCAGTTTTGTTGAGGATTTGTCCTTCCTTTGTTGCACTGATCTTCCCAAAGAGCTTTTACATTTCAGCTTGTGAAAACACACAGAGTATTTAGCCTTTCCCAGATATGCCCTGCGTGAAGAAGTTGAGTTTGGCTATTTTTTTTGCAAACAAAAGAGGCTCTTAACCTTTCAGCAGTCTCCTGTAGCAAACTAGAGTGTCTGTAAGTACTAAACTCCAACACGTGCTTGAAGAAGTAGCTTTATACCTACTGGTCTACAGTCTACATTCCCATCAGACCTTGTCTCGGAAATCTTGAGAGCAGAATTCAGCTGTTTTAACCACAGCTGGCAACTAAGTACCACACAGCTTCTCACTCAGTCCTCCATCAACGGGATGGGGAGAGAATCAGAAGAGTAAAAGTAGGAAAATTCACGGGTTGAGATAAAGACACTTTGACCTGTAAAGCAAAAGCTGTGCATGTAAGCAAAGCAAAGCAAGGAATTAATTCACTGCGTCCCCTCAGCAGTCATCTCCAGGACACCAGGGCTCCATTACACCTACTAATTACTTGGGAAGACAAACATTACTCACAATAACCCTCTGTTCCTTTTTCCCCAGCTGTACATACTGAGCAAGGTGCCATATGGTCTGGAATATCCCTGTGGTCAGTTGCGGTCAGCTGTCCTGGCTGTGTCCCCTCCCAGCTCCTTGTGCACCCCCAGGCTGCTCACGGGTGGAGTGGGGTGCGGAGCAGAAAAGGCTGTCACTCTGTGCAAGCTCTGCTCAGCAGTAACAAAAACATCTTTTGTATCAATGCTGGTTTTTTCAGCACAAATCCAAAATACAGCTCCATCCAAGCTACTTTGAAGAAAACCCTGCCCCAGCCAAAACCAGCACAAGGAGTTTGCATTGCCATCCTCTCCTCAAGAGCTCTTGATGGATCTTACTTCCATGGCCTTTTCAAACCATCTGTATTTTTGGCCTTCAAAACACATTCTACATAGCACGTAATTACATTGCTGACACTGCCTTCAAAGTTATTTTTGTTCAGACCTTCTACATTATTTCATTTGGCCTTCAAGTTCTTGTCCTGACTGAAAACATCATTCATTATTTCTTTCCTGAATGACAGTATATCATTCCAAGCCCATCACTGTGCACATTCAGTTAGGGGAAAATTCTTCCTCATGTCCATTACTTTTCTTTTACTAACATGGAATTACTTTGCCACTTTCATGTTCTGAAATTCAGGACAGTGAAGTCCTCCTGCTCCTGTATCAAGTCTTGATTCTGTCTTTCCACTCACCCCTTTTCTCTATTGTTATGAACATAGAGTTTTGCCTCTTGCCCAAACTGATTTTCTTTTAAACCATCTCTCCAAATGTATCACTTGCACAATAAGTGACAGCTTAGTTACTACAGAAACCTCTGGCTAAAATGAACCAAAAAGTGTTTTTCAGGAAAGTAGCTATACCACAGTATCCAGGTCATTTTCCTTCACAAATACGTGTATTTGCTTGTATAAAAATGAAGAACTGCAACTTCTCCCCAAAAGGACACATTAAAATAAACAGACATACGATTTGGATAACAAGTAGCAGCTATTTTCCAAGGGTTTGTGGTTTTAAAACTGCAATCAGTAGTTCAATAATTTTGCATTTTCTTTCTCCTTGAAATCTTGGTCAAGCATCCCCAATATAGGCACTTGCCACTCAACCTTTTTAGAACTTTATTGCTTCGCTTTTGGGAAGGGAGGGGTAGACCTTCTTTTACCTCCCTTTTCCAGTAAAAGAAGCCTGTTTTTTCCACTTCCAGTAAGAACAGTCTGTTCTTTATCAAATCATAAAAACCTGTGTGGGAGTGAAAAAACAGCAAAAATAAGGAAGAGGGCACAGTAAATTAAAAACAGCTAAGTATGCATACCATAGAAAAGAAAAGCAATATAAGTTTAAATGACCTTCTTACACTTTGATGGCAGCTTTTCACAAGCTTTATATATCCACCATGCTTTGGGTTTCTGATGGATTTTCTTGGGCTAACTCTGGCTTTGATACTTGACAAGGAGACAGCCGTTTGCAACATTCCAGGAACATTTGATAGAAAGATAAAGATAACGCTGTGTCCTTGTACCGCTCATAACAAAGATAAGGAGTTTTGAACAGAATCAACCTCTAACCCCCAACAGAATAACCATCCATCTCAGCCCCAGCTGCTAGGCTGAAGCAGGAAGGCTGTGCACTGCTACTGTCACACAGAACTACCCTCACAGCCTTAGATCCCTTTGATAAATCTATGTCCAAACATACATTCTCACTAATTACATTGAGTTTCTTTTTCTCTCATTTTATATGCCTTATTTTTTCCACAGTGCTTGGCTAAACTTGTGAGATTATCTGAAAAGCAATGGAAAGCTTGATAGGGTGCTGCTGGCATCAGAAGCAGGATCACCCAGTGACAAGATCTAGGATCCACTCAAAGAGAAATAGGATGTTATATGTAAGGTGGAGAAGGTGACACCTCTAACACAAAAACTACCCCACCACAGTTCCCAAATCATACAGGAACAGCCGTACACAAAATAAGGAAGTCTCTAGGTATAATTCTTACAGGCTTCCCACCGGACACAAAAATGTTTCTTAAGTAAGCACACAAATCCTTGAAGTTAACAAGGGTAAAGTTGTAGGATCTGAATTATGGGAGTAAAATTAAAATAATTTTTCACTTATAATTAACTGGATGACAATTGTGAATGGGACAAATCCTGACGTTGTGGTCTGAGCCTGGTCACTGCTATCTTCTTGCCTGTATTCCACACCACTCCTTTAAAAGAACTGGTTCTGTTATGCTCAGATAACCTGAATGCACACACAGCATGAGGGCTTAGAGGGAATCTTCCTCTCACAGGATGATAATTAGAGTGCTACTAAGCTATGGGGGGAAAGGCTAACGTGGAAAGAGAAGTGTTTGGGATTTTTTGGGAGTAATGGAGGGATGGGAGGTGGCAGGAGGGGGTTCAGCAGGGATATCTTACGGGGTTTTTAGGTGGGAAAAATATAATTGTTTAACTCCAGCATACACAAATATGGATTAAAATTGTTGAGACCACTGAACTGCAGACACCATAAACATCACTGTATTTAGATTAGGGAGAATATACCTAAATCTCCTTTCTCTTTAGACTAAAGGGATTATCTAACCCTATGAGCATAGCCATGTGAAAGAGAAAGGCAAGGAAGCAAAAGGACAACTTTGGTGGTTGTTGTGCATTCAGACCTGGAGTCCTCAATAGTTCACAGAACAGTAACTGAAGTGAACAGTGCAGATTTCTGGGTCTCTGATCACCAGAGAAAAAGATGAACACTTAAGAGAAACAAATTATACAAGCAATATGAGTGCAAGTAAAGTGATTTGGGAAAGGGCAGCTTTCTCTCTACTCACTGCTGATGAAAGCTGGCAGTCGGCAGCCAGGAGCTCTAGGCACTGCCTGGCCGATTTCAGAGAGCTGTGCCTTTGAAGAAACTGCAAACATGTAGTGAGTGACAAGAGCAATCAGTCAGAAGAAAGCATGTATTACACTTTATCAAATCAGAGTGTGCTAACTGTTCCAGAGAGCACCTCTAAAATAAAAAATATCCAGAGCATCAGGATAAATACCTCAAAAAGCATTGGTGATAGACATTAAAATTACTTGTAGCACAGAGGCATTTGTTGTAGACACAGGCTGCCATGAGACATTTAAGGTGAAAGTTAAAATTAAAAAATATATATATATAACTGTGTCAAACTACTTCTGGTCTTAAAGGCAGCAACAGAAGTGCTAGTGACAGTGAGCATCCACCAGATTTGCAAGGATCTCTGCCTTTGTTTGTCAGAGCCCATGTGCATGCACACATCAGTGCTTCCACCAGCACTGAGTTGAGAGCAGCTGAGCTCAGCACCTTCTCCCATTTGAGAGTGCATTCCAGGCTACAGGCAGGGCCAGTCAAGCAGTATAAACCAAGGGTTTGTACTCTTGGCATCCAGTCCAAAAAGCTATTTCCAGAAATGGTCACCTAGTTCTTAAATAAACAGTACGTATCCTTTGTCAATGCTCTGGGAAGCCAGTAAATACACTTATGTTAGAGAGACCATACACCCATGGTTTCAATGGCTACTTCTTCTTCAGGTCACTTTAAATAAAATAGAATCATTAAATAGTTTAATTTGGACGGGACCATTAAAGATCACCTAGTCCAACTCCCCTGTAACAAGCAGCGACATCTTGAACTAGATCAGGTTGCTCAAAGCCCCATCCAGCCTGACTTTGAATGTTCCTAGGGGCATCTTTGAGCAACATGTTCCAGTGTTTCACTACTTCGCTTGTGAAAAAATTATTCCTTGTATCTAGCCTGAATCTACCCTGTTTTATTTCAAAGCCATTAGCTCTTGTCTTAGTGCAACAGGTCCAACTAAAAAACCTGTCCCCATCTTTCTTATAAGCCCATTTAGGTACTGAGAGGCTGCAAAAAGGTTCTTCCCAGAGGCTTCTCTTCTCCAGACCCAAGAGCCTCAACTCTCACAGCTTATCTTCATAGGAGAGGCATTCCATGCCTTTGATCATTGTCCTGGTCCTCCTCCAGACCCACTCCAACAGATCCATATCTTTCCCATGCAAGGGATCCAGGAGCTGGATGCAGCACTCTGGGTGGGACTCACCAGAGCAGAGAAGAGCAGCAGAATCCCCTCCCTTGCCCTGCTGGCTACTCCTCTCTTAATGCAGCCCAGGGCACAGTGAATTTCTGGGCTGTGGGTGCACATTCCCAGCTCATGTCCAGCCTTTCCTGCATCAGCATCCCCAAATCCTTCTGGGCAGGGCTGCTCTCCATCTATTCATCCAGTGTTGATAGTCAGGGCAGGGCCCTGACCCAGGTGTAGGACCTTGCACTTGGCCTTGTTGAACCTCATGAGGTGCCCAGGAGCCCACTGCTGGAGCTTGTCCAAATTTACTGGAGGTGCATCCAGTCCCATCATGTCATTGACAGAGGCATTAATAGTCCCAGTCCCCACGCAGACCCCTGAGGGACACCTCTCCTCTCTGAATGACAGTGATGTGATTTCCCCAAGCTCAGAGAACGGGCAGGAGGGAACAGATCTGAGCAGTCCAGACAGTGTCTCATCAGTGAAGGTGGATTCTAATAAATTAATAAACACTAATCAGGTTTTCCTCAATCACTCTGCAACACACTTATATCCTTTCCCATTTCTCTTTGCTTGGAGTAAGTAAGTTTTGGGCCTTTCTGTAAATAATTAATAGAGGTCAATTATATTTCTAAAGCTTTTCTAGCATTATGTACTGTATATGCTATGGCACTACCTCAGGAAAAAAAAAAGCCAAATTTGGAATGCAGTATAGAGGAGAAGGAAAGAGTGAATGCAGTTTGCAGGAAGGGTGAATGTAGGACATCCCATGAATAATGGATGCCAAGAGGCATAAACTGAAGAACTGAGACTTGCACAACTCTCCTGGAAAGTTCAGCATTTTTCCTTTCTTCCTTTTTACAGCAGTTGTAATAAATACCTCCTGTTCAAATATTCATTAAAATAATTTATTTTCTTATCTTGAAACCATCTCTTCAAACAGGTACTTTGCAAAACCACAATCTCAGAAAATTTTCCTCCAAGCTGAGAGCCAAGAATCAATAGGGATACTCATTGGAATGTTTCCCATTCAGTGGGCATGCAACAGGATCACAGTGCATATCCTCATTGTTGTTTCTTATTGTCTTATACCTTAGTCTCATCAGATTTATTCTATGGAACTATAATTGCCAGAAATGGTCTTTCAATGTGCTACTACACAGAGGTGTTTGAAGGTAAAAGAGCAAGAATGGTAGATTTTTTTAGCCAAAAGCACATTAATTTTCAAATTACCACATTCTCTGCCATACTGAGAGGAGTGACTTACAGGAAAAGAAGGCAGTTCTGTGCAGGCAGCACACCAAAATTCTGTGCATTTACCAATCTAAGCAGCCATAATCCTAATGAGCAAAGTGAATCTCTTCTCACCCTAAGGAGCAAGCCAGCTCTCCTATCTCATGGTAAGGCACATCATGCCCTGTGGTTAAGGCACAAGGTATTACTTTGTTTGTAATTTCCATTGCTTAAATTCAGAAGCATGGAAGGAGAAACAAACACCACCAAGGGCCAGACTAATCCGCTTAGGAAGGAAAATCCACTAAAATCAGTAGTTAAGCTAAGCAATTCTCCCATAATCTCATCTGCAGAAACACTCATGAACCTGCTGTCAGTGGAAAGCAGCTCAGGGATCCTCCCTTTCCCTCTGTGCACCCAGCACACCTCAGATGAGCACGACCGTGGTGCAGACAAGAGGTGCCACCCCATCTGCTGCCAGTAGAGGCTGACCAGCCTGGCTTGTTGAGCATCACCACACACTGCTGCTGCTGCCCCATCCTTGGGCCTGCTGGTGTGCTCAGCCCCAGCCCAAACCAGCTCTGCCTTGGTTCGCTCCAGGGCTTCTGGTTCAGGGTGCTGTCACAGGGAACAAGGCCAGCAGGTGGGTGAACACCACCCCTGTTCCAAGCCATTCTCTAACCTGTGGGGAGACACTTATTTAAAGATCTTGCTCAGTGGCACAAACTCAGCAGTCCTCTCACCCACCCACCAGCATCACCACCCCAGGGCAGGAGCTTTGGGATTATATCTGCACAGATGGAGAATTAAGTATTCCTTTAAAACTTCCTTCCCATGAGTTTCTTGGTGCAAATTTCAGCTCTTTTTGGCATATAAGAAAGGTTAACTGCAGCTGACAGTACAGTCCTGTTCATCTTGAGTTCTTGGAGTGAATTGAGACATAGGAGAAAGGGTTTTCAGGCAAGTTTTTTTTGCTGTTTTTTAATTAAAACTCATGTCTGAGTTAGCGCTAGTCAGGATTCCCACAGCTTTTACTGGGACTGATACTGCAAAAGCTGTGTATTTCTAAGAGTTCTAAGATCAGGAGATACAAGATTATAAAAGTCAGTTTTATGGGAGAAGAACATTTACATGAGCATTTAGAAGTGTTTGGGAAGAGCTTTGCAACATGTCAGAACAACATAAAAGTAAAATTAGTGACAATTTGTTTGTGCACTTTGCATTTTATGATGCAAGAGCTTTCAGATCTGTGCTGTTTACATTTCTATTACCATGACAAGGCTCTGAAACTTTCTTCAAATGCAAGAGTGGCCTCCTTGGGTCAGAGTACCTCAAAAATCTCTGCAGCTTTTTCATTCTTCTCACATGGGTATGAATTCTGCTTCCCAGCTAGTGGCTGCTTTCTGTGTCTGATGAACACCCAGACACAGCTTGCTTCCACAACTGAACATGAGAAATAGCTCAACCACAAAGCTACACCTTGAGTTTTAATTCCGTGTATGCCCCTATTGTCCCTCTCACACTTTCAACAACCGTTAAAAAAAAGGGATGGGGGTACACAGCACTTTGTTCAGTTTCTATAAAGCTCCTATTGACTTTCCTGAGCTCTGGGCCAGTCTTGATTTTATTGTCAATTTGCAGCCGTTTTCCAGAGTCTCCCCCTCTTGTCTCCAAACTCAGCTGTGGGGAGTGACTTTTCTCTTCTTTTCTTCGTCTAAGCTTCCAACCCTGCCTTATCCCAACACCTTTTCTGTTTCTCCAGCAAGAAAATGCTGCCCTCATCCAGCCTCTTCAAAGATTCCTGCAGTTTCAGTGAGTAACACTGGTGCAGAGCAAAGGCAGCTTTCCCCTTTGAACCAGATTTTCAGACCATGTTCCTCATTACCACTCAACACAAAGGTGTGATTAAAGTTAATTGCAAGCAGTACCAGAAAAAGCATTACTTTTCTCAGTACTGAAAACACCTCATTTCCTGCTGCAGAAATGGACTCTGTGCTCTCTGCACCTCAACACTTAACTACTTTTAGCATCTGCAGATCAATTAGTCAGATACCTACACGGATTCAATTTCCACCCAAACACATGTTCAGTCACTCATCAGTGAACACATTTAAAGAGAACACAGCACAGGCTGTGTTCTGTTTAAAAACATGCCAGTTAACTCTCAATTTAACAAGCATTAGATTCAAACTGCTTTCCAATTATTAGCTCTTATAGAGCTTTCAGACACGGTCTGAACTTCAGCTGAACAGGTTTGTGTGGGCTTCATCTTGCCTAAGCCTCAGACTGCTAGCATTACTTCCAAAGCTTCAAAGAAACAGCACTAGTTTAAAATAAAGCCCTTCTGAAGAACAAGCTAGGTACTTAAGAGCACGCACCTTTTTTTTTTTTTTCTTCTTTTTTTTTTTTTTATTGTGTATCTTATTTTTCCTTTTAGTTTGAACAATAAGAAAGAGCCTGTTCAGGTTCCACTTTTTATCCTGTTTGATACCTTGGCCTTCACCAGCACAGATATAATGGCTAGAAACAGTGTAATAACTTTCAGTGACATTTAAAAACATGTTTCTGTGAGTATCAGGCAGTTTAAATGCTGGAAGTAGAGGTGGTTTAAAACAAATATTTTCACTTTTCCCCAGAAAATCTTTCCAAATTACAACAAGCATGAAAGAAATAGGCACTACAGAAATGTAATAGATCCTAAAGGAACAGTTATAACCACCGTCTGAATTTGTGGATAGTATAATCTTCTTTCTCTAACTTTTCCTTAAACTACCAAGTAGAATTGAGGGAATAATTACACCCCAGAAATTTTCAGTGCTGGCACCAGAATGCTAAATTTTACATGATAGCCTGAAACTTGTTATAAATTAGCGTATTTCCAACTTCTACTGAGCTTTTCTATGAGAACAGGTAAGCTTAAAAGTAACTGGTTTTTCAGTTTTTCTAAAGAGACCAAAACATGTTTATCATGAATGAATAATAATTGACATATACCATTCCGTGCTTTTCGTTTCCTTATACGGCATTCCCATCAGAATTCATGTGAAAAGGTAAATACCCCAGCACTTCACAGATGCAAGGTGCTGCTCACCCACTGAATAGCTCTGGCCAGTGAAGAAAAGCTCAGCTTCCAGCTCTGATCCCATAAGAGGCACCACAGGGTTCAAGAGTCAAAACTTTCAGCAGGGGCAGAGCCAGTGGGATCCCCAGAGAAAACTTAATTTCTCAGACAAGCACAGCTATGCACTTCCAGCTGGGAAGGGATTTGCTGACACAGCCCAGTCTAAATATTTGACTCAATTTACAATGAAATCTACAAAGAAGTGGTGCATTAAGGTTTCAGGTTGGCTTTGGAGAGGAGATCAATGCCATTCAATCCCAAAATTATTTCTTGCATAACTTCAGAGCAACTGCTGAGGTGTTCTGCCACTCAGAAGCAGAAAGCTGAGCCAACCCAGTCAAGCAGATGCCTACTCTGCTCTCTAGGGGGGATTTCATTACCTTCGTTAAAGAAACACTTCCCAGTAGTGAGTTGCATGCTGCCATTACATCTGTTGTATCTAAAGTAGGGGGATGTTCTTCCACCTTCCTCTTGGGTCACTCTCCCCCCAAAAACAAATCCCAAACTTAATTCTGCACTGATAGAAACTTAAGACTAAAGACAGGTAGAAACACATTCTCCAGTGTTCTCTCAAAGGTGTCCCTGTTTGAGGACACTTGAGTTTAAAAAGCATTTTTCACATCTTGTGCTGGATATACAGTGACACCTAAAAAACCTTCAGCCAAGAAGGAAGCAGCAATGTGAGGAACAGCACGAGGAAAGCCTCCCTTAAAAGAGTAGGAGCTCCCACAGACTTTATGTCAGCAAATTTCAGAGGAGCAAAGAGGAGCATCTGACAGAATTTGAATCCCATTATCTCTAATACCCAGTTTCCATTTTAATCTATACCCAGCTGCCTAACCTGTTGAGCAGGCACCAAAAAAATCTTTGACAATTTTTACTCAACCTACTGCCTTTTAAGGACATTATTTAGCTTAATTTCAGGTGCTTCACTTGCAGTGGAAAGGTCAAACTCTCTAGTGATAGAATTACTTCTGGTATGTGGAGATTCACACACTTCACTGGAAAAATTAAAGCGAAGTGGACATAAGAACAGTTATATGCCTAGTGAGTCTAGGCTTCTAAAATGATGTGTCTCTGATCCAGCCACTGGTAGCAGCAGAAAACACAAATGCTGACTACTCAATAACAGTTAAAACTATCATTTTTCAAGAATTTCGAAAGAAAGTGCTTTATCTGAATGGCCAAGTATTTGGTACAACATCCCCCATAACATCAAGAATTTGTAGATCAAGTACCAGCAGCACGTTGCTTCAGCAGTCACTGAGGCTCCACCATCTATTTAGACCGTTCCAAGACATGCAGCTCTCACCATGAACCAGCTTTTCGCAGTACCTGAGAGAGAAACCCAGGGAGACCATGTGCCAACACCATTTCAGGTGGCTTTCACTGCGTCAGTTCCTAGAGATGTAGGAAAAGTTGTGGAATGCAGCAAGTATTACGTGGCTAAAAGCTTCAGCTGGGGGCTGCTCTCCTGTGCTCTGGTTTGGCTCTTCCTCATGAAACTTCTCCAGCTGCAGAGTGCAGCAGAGCTGTGCTGACACTGGACTGGTACTTTTTGGCCTTACCCCAAAGGGTGTTCAAGGAGGTCAAATGCACCAGCTTTCAGAATGATAAAGAGGCATTGCAAAGCACAGATTTCTGATCATCCAAAGCCTCTCATTTGATACCCTTCATATCTGTGAGCCCTGCCTTGCTGCCTTATACATTTGGATCAATTCCTACAGGTACCTGAAATGCTGCTGCCTTGAGACACATGCAAAATTAACCTGAGACACCTGAGCAGAATTAGCTGTGGCAGCAGGAAAGTAGTAGATGAGCAGCAGTTTACAGAGTCCCTGAACCAGAAAATTGCTGTCTGTTGAGCACTTTGTCCATGATGGATACCACAGCTTCATTAAGAAGCCACATGCTCCAGTCTTGTTTCACAGCACAGGGATCTTCTGCTTGAGCTCTAATTAAACTCACATCAGTCTGCAGCTCAAATAGCTGTGGTAAATAGGGCTCTGCTCAAGTTACCAGACTTCTGGCTGGCTACTGAGGCTTCCCCTCCCTTGTTAAATGCTTAATACTGCCCAGCATTTTTTTTCCCTTATCAAAATATTAGATTAATAACTGTTCAGAAGATTTGGAATTCATTGCACAGCAAATGCTTAAGAATCTCGAATAGATCACCAAAACCTAACTGCAACTTTCTCATAAGCTCCAAATCAATGTTTTACACCTTCTGACAATCCTCTCAGAGAAGCCCACTGCAATAAATTTGAAAGCATCTAACACAATATTAGCTTGCAACAGGTGACAAGTAATGAGAAAAATGCCCCATCTTCCTCCTCCAGTGTGAGTTTGGGTCCTTCTTTTGTGAGGAGAAGAGAATCCAATCAGGCACATTGTTATTACACGGATAGCCTGTACACAAAGACACAGCAAGAAAGTGACACAAGTTGTCCACTTGAAATCACAGTGAGCAGCACAAAGCTGTTGTGCCATTTACCCTTCCCAGCTGCTGTAAAAAATCCAGTCCAGAAGAGGGATTTTACACTTAAGCTATCTCATCAGGGTCTCCCACAAGCAGGGGATTCTGCCTGACGTTGCCACCCATTCCTGGTGTTTCTCAGCAAGACACAAGCAAATTTCTTCACAAGGAGTGCTCCTGTTAAACATGGGAGCGACCAATCCAGGGCAGTCTCTTCTGTCCATGCCTTCATTCTATGGTACAGAGCAAAGCTTCGTTGCTTGTGGTCTCCAAACTTCACAGGATCATGGACATCAATGCTGCAGTGCCTGCATCATGCTACACACTTTTTAGTAATGTGGACAGGATGTGACCCAGATGGTCATGGATGCCTTCCTTGGTTTGCTAGGTCAGGCAGCTTTGTTTTCTTTAATGTTTCCTTTCTTGGCAATTCTAAAATCGATGGAAGTGGTTTAGAGAGCTGTAGAAATAATGCATAAAGTTCTGCCCATCCGTGGAGATGTTATAGCATGCTTTTCTGCAGCAATACTAACATACCAAATGTAAGTCAACAACTGTCAGGCTTAGTTTCAGTAAAACTGTGCAGGGTTTAAAAAATCATGGTTGCAGACCTTGATCTGCAAGTGGATCTTGTGTAACAGTCAGGCACATTTACTTACTTGAAGATAACATTTAATTAATCCCTCAGATATGAGATAGGTACTTCTCAAAATTATTTCCGAATCAGTCAATGCACCTTTATGATGGAGAATGTAATTTTCTTTACCATTTTTCTCTGGCAGAGGCAACAGAGATAGATGCTCAGAAAGAGGAGAGCTGTCACTCAGTGTTGTATGAACACAAAAGATAAACCCTGCACACTATAACTTGAGAAAAGGCAAAAGACAAAAGAAGGAGGTCAGTATTCAAAGAGCAGAACTTAAGCATACAAAGCAAGCTCATTTATTAGACAAGCAATTATTAGACCGATAAGACAACTTAATGAAGTGCACTGTCCTGTGTGTACACAATTTACTTCTAAATTATAAGGTCTGTAGTGAGGACGTGTTTGCTTAGCCCTCTCCCACCTATTAAGCAATGTTTTATATACCTCTGATGCTTTACAAAGGAATAAATAATGGTGATAAATCCATCTGAGAAGAAATTAACTCTATCCCAGCTGAAACCAGGACAATGTCATTTCCTATTCTTGTCAGGGTAGAGAAAGCAGGGCAAATAGAGCTTTTTATTCTGCCTCCCCACCCCACACCATCCACTTGGTTTTCCCTCCAATGGAGGCTGTAATTGTGTCAAGTAGAAAGAAAATATAGAAGACACTCTACATTAACCAACTCTAAAACAGTAATTCATCTACTTGGATGTTTGATTGTCCAGATCCTTCTCACTGAGTAGATGTGTTTGGAAAAGAGCTGCATTAGATAGGACTAATTAAGTTTATTAAAGAAAATGAGCATTTAGAATCAGATCAGGAGTGAAATGCTAGCTTCCATCTCTGACTACTCAAAGTGCTCAGAAAAGCACATATCTACATTAAAGGCCATAGACTGTGTTTGCCAGTGATTGGTGTTATGGTGGTAGGGAATGGGCACTAACCTACATTCTTGGAGTGGAATCAATAGTAATGTACAAAATAATCATAACAGCATTGCTGCAAATATCTGGAACCTTCACAGTTCCTGTGTAAGTTTGCACAGTCCAGAGCAAGTATGGGTTATGGCACAGAAAAGGTAAATTAACATCACTTAGGGTGCACAGAAATAAAAGCCTTTTTTGCTAAGAATATTGTCTGCATGAACTCTACACTTCCATTTAGTTGCCCTTACAGGTATCTTGAAACACTTCAATTTTAAGTAGGGCAATAAGTTTTATAAGACCAAAGTGTTTTGTTCAAATACCATTTAATTTTTTTAAAACTCAAAGTTCACCTTGGAGAAAAACCAAAAAAGGACTGAATCTTTCCCAACAGAAGTTCACCAAACATGTTTCTCTGCTTCATTTTCCTCAGAATGGCATTTGGCAACACAAATTCATGCTCTCCCAGAGCTCTCAGCTATCTCATGCTTTATCAAGGATTTTTTTCCACTGACACCAGAGGAATGATTTCCTAGTAAGGTCCAGCTGCCAGCACAGCCACAGGCTGGGCAGGTATTCCATAGCTCCAGTAGCTTTCCCAGTCAGCCAGCAGTCATTTGTAGGATTAAAGTAAAACTTTGGAAGTTGTTGGAGTTTTTCTTTATTTCCCCCAGGATCCACAAGACAGGAATTCTAGCAGCATAGGAGATTTTGTTTAAAAATATCAGCCTGAACAACTTCCAGTAACTTCTCTACAGACACAGAAGCCCAAGATCAATGAAACAACAAAACACTGAGACACAGCCAAACAACAGCTTTGGTAAATAGACTTAAGTAAAATCTCTGAACTGTAGAAACATGTCAAAAAGCATATAAGGAATTTTGTTTGTAAACATTTTAATCATACCACAGAAATCTACTCAAGAGTATCTTTACTGGAGTCCAAGTTCAACTAATATATGAGCTTGGTTCTGTGCATTACTCCCCACAGGCCTGACACAGCCCATTAACCATCTAATACATTAGAAACAGTTTTCTTGTACCCAGCTGAAGCCACAATGTGTTTTTACTAGAAATAAGTTTGTTCTGTACTCACTTTTAAACATTCCAGAAGATTGAATGAGCTCTGAGAAAAGTGGCAATTTTAGTACAGCCACTCAAGACCAGTACAACTAAAATTAAATGCCCTTGCCAGAAATTTTTGGTACACTCAGATGAAAGCAGCAGCAAGTAATGTCTATGTTACTACCATTAATTTCATATCACCTCTTGTTGCTGGTCACAATAGCTATTTAGCAGCAAGGCCACAGTGTCAGTACAAGAAAAACAGGGCCCTGGGAGGCACAGCAAGTCCTCAGTAAATATCTTCTTGTGAGGCACATCCACCTTGGGGTTTTGTACCAGTACGTTCCTCACAAAGGTGATTCCATGGTTTTCAAGAATGTGTTTTCCTGTGAATTGTACAAGCTCTGTTTGCTGTCAGAACCGTCCCTTAATAAAATACAAGAAGCATTCCAATGCTCAGACCAAACCTCTGGTCTCTGCATAAGCCTCAGGAGCAACCACTCCATTAACATCTTCACCCCAATCTTCAAGTCAGATGTGCAAAGACATTTGAATACTTTTAGTGGCACACATGCCAGAGAAGTAAGCACTTTCAGGTGTAAAAAGTTTTGAACTGTCTTTGTATCTCACAAGGTAACAGCACCAAGTAGGAAGATTCATGTTCATAAACCATGAGAGAAATATGTGATCAAATGCTCAGAAAAATTCACTTGCAATACTCTGTCAGTCTGACTCACATTGTCAGCTCTTTCAATTCCATTTACTTTGGCTTATAAAGAGCCTCACCAAAATTACTGCATTTAGAAGCCCACCTTCTGATTAGACCGTATGCTAGATGCAAAATAAAATCCACCTTGGAATTAATGACTCTTCTCCTCAAAGTCCTTGTCACCATAGCTTGAATTCCAAAAGCACGTTGTTTCTAAGGGCACAGGTATGTATTGAGAGGGATTTTCACAGGAAGACTTGTATTCTTAATCTCTATAGTCACAAAATCTCACCTTTTAGATCTTTTATTCTTCCTAGAAATTTGTTTGAATCATTACCGCAAAAAAAGTTATGCCTTATTCCCAGTCTGATAAATAAATGATCTGTAAAGTGTAAGTTAGAAACACAGTGTTGGCAAACAAAGACAGGCTGTTAATTTTCACCTTCTTTCATTTTTACACACTAAATGATGCCACTTCAGTGAGGAAACACTGAGCAGAAATATTGCTAGGTTGGAAATTTTTAACACAAGAGTTCACTTCAAATAGAGACTAGCACACGTGTGGCTGCTGCTTTCAGCTGAAGGAGCACTAAAGTAATTCCTAGCTGTTTTCACTAGATATAGAGAAAATCAGCATTAGGCTATAAGCATGCAAACTGCTGATAAAATGGATTAACTTGTAAAAGGCTCATTTCTGCTAAATCCTGTTTCTTGTCACTGAACTCCTTGTGTGTCTGCAAGTCGAGTCTTACGTTCAGACCCAACACTTCAGGCTTTGCCTCCCTACAGCAAAGAGGAAGAGGACAAAGGTTTTGGCCTTATGTTATTCACTTCCTGCATCTATTACTGTGCCAGCTACAGATTTATTCCTTGTCATTTTGCTGCAGTCTCAAAGCACACCACAGCTACTGAAAATACACCATTTTGCCAAAACGACCACAGAACTGATGACACAGTTATAAGTTGCAGGAACTAGGAACTGAATCCAGATGTCCTAGATTTTGCTTCTAAGAATACCTCTGTTTTCCTTTACATCTGAGGTTTTATTTCTCATCGTGACTAATACCTCAGTCTTGCCATCTTCTCTTTAAAGCTGCCATATGTGAGAGAAGAGGTTTCAGGAGCAAGCATCTCTTAACAGTCCAGGGAGAACTACAACTATTCTTTCCAGCTACTTAGGACACAGGTTAGAGTCCAGAAGAGCAATAGAGCTGAGGTGACACAAACGTTTGGGCATAAAGTCCCAACAGTTCAACATCTTAAAGCTGCTGTACAGTGGTTGCTGTATCTCACATCGACCAAGAAATGCAGCATGGCTGACAGCTTCAACTAACAGGATGAAGCACTAAACACTTAATCTGCTTCCCTAAAAAGCTGCAGTAGCACTGTAAGTTGAAACTCCCCAGCTTCAAAAATATCCTGCAAGGCCCACACATCACGTGCCTTCTGGGGACTACTGCTATAATTAAGAACTTGAGCTCATGGTCAAAGGCACAAAACCTCCAGATCTAGAGAGGGTGGAGAAAATTCATAATGCTTTTGCCAAGCCTGAGCATATTCCAGTTCAGAGCTCCAATGCCAGCACAGAAAGTGCATTCAGTGATCCTGATGCCACCTGCTCTTGTCAGTTTTGAGACCTTTGGTGTTCTGCAAGTTAGCTAGTTTTGTTCAATAAAACTGAATTTTTTCTGCTACTACAAGCTCACAATTCCCAAAAGGAATGTTCCCCCAGAACACTTCTGATGGCACAGACATTTCAGAATTATTTCCAGTTTTGGGGTAAAACTGATAGAAAAGATCTATTTCCATTGTCTTCCTGCAAAAACTGATGGGAACTGACTCATTCAGGGTTGCTCTGCCTCTGTTCCAGATAACATCCATGAGACTCGTATCTGGCACATCACATACTTGTGTCTCCTGCAGTTGTGAACATTTGAACAGAGCAGAGTGTGGATGTGTGGCCAAAGTGAGGGAAAAAAAGCCCCAAGGGTGCCATAACCCTTAGCTTATTATTATTAGAACATCACAAAAATGAGCAGTGAAAGCCCCACAAGAAAGATTAGGCTTCCAAATAAAAGGTACACTGATGCAGGGAGCCCGAGGCTAACTCCAGCTGACCTGGACTCAAAATGGGAAGCAGCAGGCTAATGTTTCCTCTGCAGCCTGTCACCAACACATGGACATCATCTCACCATTGCCAGAGAAGCAATTTGGCAGGCTACCCTTACTGTGCATTTGTTATCATCTGCCACCTGCAGGTCATCCCTCCCTTCCATTTACAACACACTGATGCTCACTGAAAGTTTTCCTAGTCCTGACTGATACAGCTGCTACCAGGGGTTTGAGCTAAATTAGCTGTCTTTGCTCTATTCAGCCCTCACTGAGAGTCCTACCAGCTGTGGAGACGGTAGTTGCTCCAAGACTACTGGTAGGGATACTTCTTGTAAAGGAGTTGAGTTTGAATCATTAAGGTAAAATACTCCTACATGCTGCAGAACAAGGAAGTTACAGAGTTTTGAGTAGTTAACTATCACTTCTTCCATTTTTAATATCACAACTCATATCCCCCCTTCTAATATTTACACTAATTTGGCCTCCACTGAAATACAATGCACTTAAGGGTCCTCGTTCCATCTCCTGGCTTTATTAGAATTAACCTTTATAAAAAAGGCATTAGCCTTTCTGACAAAACTTTTTCAAAGGGTGGAGATTTTAATCACCAAATTCCAGCTATCTCAAATGATTCATGTGTACATTACAGGCTAAGTAATATTAAAAATACCTCCTCCCCAAATCCTCTCTAGTAGGCTTACTACTGTCAATAAAATGAGAGTAGTGGGGCCCATGATTTAAAACTGCACAGTAAAAAGATTCAGGAAGGAAAAGAAATATCAAAACTAAGCTTATAACCCATAAAAACCTCTTCAGAAATGAATGAGCAGTCAACTAAACTGTGCTAGAACAAAATTCCAACAGTAAATATAGAAGCTGTGTGACAGAGAGGTCTCAGCTGCAGGAAAATAGCCTTGCTGGGTTATTCCACCCTTTTATCACAGTGATCTTCAGGAGGGCTGACAGTGCTGCAGTTCCTCTGCTTGCACAGTGCTTTAAACTTATGCCCACCTCAAAGACCCAGTAGGAAGGTTGGGCACATTTTAAGATCTTTGGTTTTAAGCCTTGACTTCAGACAGCTTCCAACTAGACTAGAAACTTTTTAATATAGACAGTATTCTTTTGGTAGCTGTAACACATTGATACATGGATACATAGAAGCCTTTTGCCCTTTACATGGTGAAAGTTCATAGGAGCCACTTCAGCCCAGACAGGAAAGAAAGTAATACTGATTAAAGCACATCATCCTGCTTCGCAGTTCCATCACAGTTCCCAAATTTGCTCCTTCCACCCATCCCTCCACCAGTTCCTTAAGTCTTACAGGATACTTTGTCTCCCCTGGTGAAGGCTATTGCTTTACACTGGGGTAAAGCGTGTCCTTAAAGCTTGACAAAACAATATTTCTTTAAACAGCCTTGAAGACAGGCTTACATTTTCTTCAGTTTCTCTCTGCCCAGCTGTTAGCAGCACTGTGTATTTTAAATCCTGAAGGCACAACTCCCACCCCTGGAAGAGGGAGCAACACAAAACAGTATGAAACAGGCACTGAAATCCTAATTTCCTCTTACTGTACACTTTTACCTTACAGTGAAGTCATACAAGAAAAATCTTCTTAACTTGGGTCCAAGAACTTTCCCTAATAGTAAACTACAAGTTTATAAGTTAGATTCATGGTTTCCCATAAACAGCAAGATGACACTTTCAAGGAAGTAACTTGTGGCAAAGACAAGCCTTTGTAAAACCTTCAAATCATCAGATGAGATTTTGTTCACTGAGAACATTATCATTGATCTGAAGGATAATTCTATTTCTAGGTGACCTGGTAACCATCAGAAAAAAAGTTCCCTCAAAGCACTTTTGGGTTCTCTTTATCCATTGTTTCCAAGAGAGGGGACATGGTCATCTTCCTGACATGTTCTTATGTCACACTCCCTTGTACAACTGAGTCTTACCAGACACATTTCAAATATCAACAAGATGACAGAACTAGGATAGCCCTGTGTCTATAACAGAGACACTCAATTATCTATAAACATTCATGGCACAGTTCTGGTAATTAGTTTGAAAAAGTTACAACACAGCTGAGAAGGTTCCAGGATGAGATGTAGAGAGCCAGAAATGCCAGATGGATTATTTTCTGCAAGTTATTTATTCAGCATACCATCACAGAAAATTCAGATAGAATGTAACACAACAGGACAGTGTAACAATTATTCTAAATCTCTGAGTAGTTTAGAAGAAATTACTTCCCTTTTGTAGCTCTACTGAGCCATCAGCATGCTTCTATAACCAAATTATGGTAAAATTTACTTTTTACTTCTCTAGCAAATTCTATCAGACAGTTATTTTCAGAACAAAGCAGAAAAAAGTTTCAGAAGTTTCAGGCTTATTCAGTCCTCAGAATTTTCTTTGAGGTTAGAAAGAAAGATACATTATGTTCTCATTTTATGTGCAGCATTTTGAAAAAAAATTGGCCTTTACCTACAAAGTAAAAGATGGGAAAGGGGTTTTACGTGCTGGAACAGCCACATAATCCATCCAAATCTACCAGTGAAAGTTAAATCAAATTCATCAGCTCCCAAAATGAATGGACATTTTTAATCCAGTGTAGTGCCTTGTACCTCCAGACAGCACTCCTGGAGCAAATTTTCCACTTCAAAGACATCAAAGTGGTACTAGGCACCAGTGCCTTTGCAGCATCATAGGCTTAATATAAAGGAAACTCCTCCTACAAGGGAGGTAGATCAAAAGAATTTGGTCATGTAAGTCATTTATGTAGTCATATTTGGTCATTCTTATATTGAGCACATGCAGAAGACCAATATAAGAAAGTCAAGTCCTACCCTGCTGTTTGAGTGGTCTAACAGCCACTGCACATTGTCAGCAACAGGATCTCCACCAGTCGTGCTGCAGTCGTTCCAAATGCAGCATTGTGTGTTATGGAAATGGCCAGAGAGCAGTGGTACCCTCAGCTTCACAAACTGTCCAATGGCACTGCTAAACCAGGTGCAGGGACACGACACCAATATTGTAGTTATATCACTCACATTGTTAATGGTGGTCCTGTTTGAAATAACTTTGAGATTTTATAGGCTATGTCCAGCCTGCAATATCTGAAATCATGTTGTGATAAAAATTCAGGCCAGTCACCTCTTTCCAGGAGCGTGGCAAGGCAGGGTGGTGACACTCAGGACACCAAATATTTACAAAAAATATAATGCAAAGTCATGACTGATTTTAAGTAGCCATTACCATTATTTCCCCCCACCCCTCAGTGTGCTACAATACATTTTTAAGGGCTTAGAAAAAAAAGGAATTTTTGAAAAACACCTAGTGCAAACTTAAAGCAGTGTATGGTGGATTAGGTGATATACCTTGGGATAACAGTAAGAGATTACGTCAGTGATTCTTTTGGCGTGGTTTAAATCTAGTATTTTACAGGGTTCCAACAGCAAATTAATCTCCTGCCCTGATTTATCCTTAGATAAAAGGATAGGATTACCTTATTTGCACTGAACAAATCCCTAGCTACTAATTTCAGAGAGAATTCCACCATAACAGAACTGAATCCCAGACCGCTACCTCTGGAAGCCCATGTAACCCACCTCTGTGCATGCTGACTTTTACAGCAGCAAGAACTGCTACAAAGCCCTTTAGGATTCAATTCCTCTTCCTACTTTAATTTGATAGGTATCTAATCTAAACAACTAATCCAAATACTTTCCATAATCTATGGAAATAGAAAACACACCTTGAGAGAAATTTGTTCCCTTCCAAGTCTCTCTGGAGGTGTCACTTGTTCTCTATTGAATACAGAGGGAGCTTGGGCGCTACATCCAAATAAAGTAGACCTAACATTTAAAGTTTCCTGATATTTCCTAAGTGGTGCAATTATTTTAAAACAAATTTTGTCTTCCAGTATGAAAGCAGTTTGCTTAGGATACACAATGTGTATAAGAATGATTTAATTCATTTGACTATTACTGGGTATATTAACAATAAATATCCAAAGACGGAAAAAAACTCCGAACTATTAAAAAAGTGAGATGTTATTATACTCTAAAAATCATCTCTGTTTCATGTCTCTGAAGGTTGACGTTAGATTGCTTCCCTACAGTTTTCCTATTTGCATGCTGCTAATGAGAAATTGCAAGCCATTTCTTTTCCTGGGCTTCTAATGAGCCTGATTTGTTTCAGTCTGCAGCCTCTATACAATTTTATCCCAAACACTGAATGTCAAGTGCCACTCCCATCCCTCACCTGTGTTCCTAAAAACCTAGTCAACTCATCCTCCGGGAGAAAGGAAAATGCTAACAACCAAAATTACAAATACTTCATTGTCTTATTACAACGTGCTTATTTACATATATGCCCTCTATTGACCTTATTGGATCAGCCTGACAAAAACAGAATTTGCATTTAAATAGTATGACTATAATTGACATAAAGTACCTGCACTTATTTTCATACTCTTATATCGACATACAAGAGGCAGGGAAAAGCTTTTTCTACTGAGAGAACAAAAGATTAGGATGAGATAATAAGCAGAGCAATTTCTCAAATTTTATTTTTAAATTCTCCATGGACCCTGCACTTTCCCCCACTATAAAGTGTGATAGTGGAAGAAGCAGCAGAGAAAAATCAGACTTGATCTAGTCAAGGAGAAATTGAATCAGCTTGGATGATGCAAAAAATAAGAGTTCTTTTTTAGATAGCATCTCTGAGTCAAAACATCACAGGCAAAAGATACAGCAAATGGAGAGCACTGGCCATTGCTTTTTTTTGTGAGGTTTGCATTTCTTTTTCTAATCAGGACAACTATCAAATCATACACTGGGAAGAGGAAACACAGGTCCAAAGTAGAAAGGTTTTGTTATCAGACTGGAAGGAAAGATTGTCACTTCAAAACACAAACAGTACACTGCAGAAAGTCCCTGGAAATTCTTTCAGTACCACTCTGCGGCAGGAAGGAAGCTGGATTGCACCTGAGAGACAAGGTGGGAGAAGTGGTGGTCCTGTTCTCCACTGGGGATGGTGGCCATGGAATGAGAAGTGGAACAGGTAAACCTGGGACAGGATCATAGAGCAGATTAATGCCTTCAGGCAGTAATGTCCCCTCTGAACAGAAGCTGACTGGAGCAACCCATTACCTGAACCATCCCACAGACATACACAGCAATTGGAAGCTGCTTTGTCATCTCAAAAGGAAGTCCAAAACCAGGATGAATTATTGAAAGCTTCATTTCCTGAAGTTCTGGAACACAACACAGTCATTGCTTGGATGAAGGAGTACAGTAATTACAGGATACTGCTTATGGTTTTATTTGGTGTCGTTGTTGACACCCTGTGGTTCTCCTCTCCACTGCATTTCTCCTCTATAAAGCCACAGAAGTGTGTCACTGTCACATGAAAAAGCTCCTAAGTGGAGCATTTAAATGAGATGATTTGTTAAATCCAAGAAAGTGAAAAACAGTTGTAGCAACATTCAGAGGATAAAAGCTTGAAGCAGAGT
Organism: Ifrita kowaldi; assembly: GCA_013398055.1. NCBI lineage: Eukaryota > Metazoa > Chordata > Aves > Passeriformes > Cinclosomatidae > Ifrita > Ifrita kowaldi. Next base: position 564,180 of record VZRS01015274.1, read on the forward strand.
TGTATGAACATAGCTGAACTACTCCAGCTAAAGCAGCAATCTCATGGCAATTGCCAGAAAGCAACAGAAAGCTCACACAGGACATCCCCCTTCAGACAAGAGGATGGCAACTCACTTCCCCTAAAGATGGGATTATCCAGTTATGGGCTGCAAGAATTTCGCAAGAAAGGGAAGGGTTGCTTACTTCTAATTCTCCTATTGTGACTCCAAGTCATGATAGATTTTAAACTTTTCACAAGTCTTTGGGGTGGAAAGGTGAACAGAGTTCACAGAGGCTGACACAGATAGACTGATGTTTATGGCCTTTACAAAACCCTCCTTTGTGTCAGCCCCAGTGTCACATGAGCCCAGGTTTGTTGAGCTGAGCTGGAGTGATCTATTTGCTCAAATATTTTGCGGCTTGAGGACAGAAAGAGTCTCCATGATGTTCAAATAGATCCAGCTCACCCTTTGCAATATCAGCAGCCTGTGTTCTGTGTTTGATTTCTCCCCATTTTTATCCCAATAATTAAGAGAAAGAACTTTTTTGGAAAAGGTCCCAAGAACTTTCAGTCAAATGTGACTGAATATCTTTATCCCAAGGTTATCAGGACGCTGTATAGCACCAGCTGCTCATCTCTTCTATAAGACAAAAGTTTCAGTCTGATGAAGAGCGAACTCCAGCTTCAACTCGTTAATACCACAGAAGTGAGTAGCTTTTGACTTGCTCAAGTGAGTCAGGTGAGGCACATCTAAATTTCATAGAGAAACACTTCTTGCTGGTCTGTATGACCCCATGGACCATTGAATATGCATAAGTAAGGATTAAACTATTAGCAGTATTTTATGACACTTAATTCACTCTTTTCTCACTCTCCTTCCTTCTGCTTTTTTTTGCATCCTTAATGTCTAAAAGACCTGTTTATTTCCCAGGGAGTAGCAAATTCTTAATGCTGCTTTTGTTCCATTTGCAAGTCATCTTGTCCTTTCCCCCTTCATCTTGCATGTCACCATCAATTATCTTCTTTATTGTATTCTACTAAGAAATTTCTCTGTTCTTTTCTAGCATTCCAGTGCTCTTTTTTACTCTCCCACCCACTACTCGTGGGTTTTGTTATCCCAGCGTAACTTAATCATTTCTTCCTGATGCTGTTTCAGTGCAGTCTTGAACATCAATCACTTATTTTAGATTATTTTCATTTTTTTTCCTTTGGCTCTGTCATCACTGCAATATTCCATGAGGTGCTCACTAGACATCCAGAAGTGCTGCTTAATTACTTGCCCTCAGCACTTCAAGCTGCTCACATGATCAGAGGCAAGAGCTCTAAAAGTCACAAGAAGAAGTAATTTTCTGACATTTTGGTTGAAGTTTAAAGAACAATAACATCTAGGACAGCTACAGAAGTGAGCTGTGCTGACTAACTCAGTGGCCATTTCACAAGCTCAGGAGATTTTGCAGGATAAGGATGATAATTATGTTTACAGTTTTTCCTAATTTCTACTACAGCTATTTTTATCCTCTACGACAATTTTTGCTGACATATATCCATGCAGAAATAGCAGGCTAGAAGCTGCTACAAGCTCCTCTCAAATACCTACCTGCTAGCAAAAGACTGCTTGGTTATTTTGCCCCTTTCCTTTTTATTTAAAGAGTCAGGCAGCAAAAGAATCCTCATGCAGGCCTGGAGATGCAATCCCAGCTAAGCCAAGAGGAAGTTCAGACAGAATTGGTACATCTGCCAGTCTGCAATGCCTTTTTTTGCCTTAGAATGACTAGAGAAGCCAGAAATATGGGGCAACATGGCAAAACCCTACAAAGATTATTTAGGGCAATCACACACTGGATCTGAGCACACCATCCCACACAGAGCCATGTTTGCACACACATGTTTTCTGTCTAAGTGGCAGAACTACATCCTTCAGCAGGCCAGCAGTGCTTGTGAAGCACGAGGAGCAGAGGTGCAGCTCTGGCTGCCTCAGTCACTCTGTTTTACTGTACACTTTGTCCCTGCCTGTGCCCAGCAGCCTGATTTGGGCAGCTATTTGTCAGCCCACTTACCTGGGCCTGCATTCAGCACGACACCAAAGTACACAATTCTGGCTATTTTAAGGCAAAGTACAATGAAAGTGATGGACTGCATCAGTCCTTAGCATTAGAACTGCTTTTGGTGAAATCAGGGCTAGATAAGCCATCCATGGAACAGACAATGCTGATCAAACACCTGCATGCTCTCACGTTTCTCTGTTCATTCTGTAAACACCAAATTCACCAGGATTGGTCAATTTTTTCCCAGTAAAACCGAGTCCTTGAGCCTGCACTGCTCCTGACACTCCCAGCCTGAAGCACATTGTAAAGGTATCAGTCTCTCCCTGTTGTCTTCCCTGCTGCCACTAACACCAGGAAAGAAATTAACTTTAGCAGACAGAGCAGCCACAACAATTATTACTTCAGTCAGGGAAGGCACAGTATTATGTTTTTTCCATCTCTATTATGAAGGAACTCTAAAGCCTTAGAAAAGTCATTATTGATGGACCTGAATAAGTTTGTAAATCTATTATACTGCATATCACCTAGACAACTTTTCTCAGGTTCTGACTTGCATAATCAGTGAAAAACTGGGGCAGGGTGAGGGGATCTGGAGGGAGAAAAAGCTTTTTCTGCCTACTAATTAAATCGTAAATAATAGCAGAGAACACAAGATATCCATTTTCTGTATAGAATCAAATCCCCAGGGTCTGACTACCTCCTTCACTAACCCATCAAACTTCATACAGGCAGTGCACAGTTTCTCATTAACTGTTTTGGGTTTTTTGATGAAAGAAAATCTTTGAAAACAATATATTCAAATGAAGCAGCATTAAAATGCCTTGTTTTGATAATGCTTGACTAACAAAATTGTTTTCAAATGCTCATTTCAAGTTTCATGATGAATTTTCCCACAAAGACAAATGGCAGAGTTTCAAATATGGTGATTTAATTGTCCCATCTTGCAAAATAAAGGTTTGTTTTTTTTTTTAATAATACTGCCTTATCCCAGCTCATGATGGATATAGCAATTCAGGAGAGGTAAATTTTACACACACAAGGAAAAAAAAAAATCTGAGTTTTCCCCCTGTGAGCATGGCTGTGACTAAAAGTCAGACCAAGATTTGAGTGGCAGGTAACATGACTTTTCCTTCCCACGGTTTGTTGGGAAAGAGTGACAACTACTGAGCCTCACAAATCTGTCTTGGACAGGGCAGTGCATTATCCCACAAGACAGTGGCAATTCTCCACCCAGCTCAGAGAGAAACTGATACACTGCTGCTTTATCTAATTCCTTAACTTTTCTGTCTTTTCCTTTATTTCAGCAACAGATATAGTACTACCTAAAATGGATTCAACATCAACTTTTACTGAGTCACTTCACTTTTCCTTGTTTCCCTGCTAAGGCATTTCCTCCTCACTCACTGCAAACTCAAACAACTCCCCACACACAATTCTATTTTCAAGGGAGCAAGAAATGGGGGGAGAAAAAAGGAGACAGGAAGAAGAGATGCTTGCAGAAGTCATCTCTAAAATCAATTTGAGCAGTGCTTCATCTCCTCTCCATTCCCGCTGTGCTCTATCCCAAGTGTCTCGCTTAAACTGTAACTAATGAGCAAAACCAACCAGCTCAGCCATAAGGCAACACCTGCAGCAGAGCCTCTGCTGTGGTATCAGGTGGCAGAGTTCATCGGTCCCCATGGCCAGCCTCACGACTCCAGAAGAAACCACAATCTCCCTTTCCAATTTATTTCTTGCCAGTCAAAGCCTAAGGCCTGTATTTAAATGCTGTGCTCCAGATTTACACGCAGATGAAATCCCACCAACTCCAGAGGCAGCTGCTTCATTTCGAGCTGAGCGAAAACAACCATGGCAGAAGCTGACAACTGATTAGTCCAACCCCAGCTGGAAAAAGAAAAAAGGTCTCTGACTAAACCAAGCTACTGCATAAAATACAGAGGCAGGCCAGCTAAGTGAAAAAAGTGGGTTTGACGGTAAAAACGTAACTGATTCTGCCACTAAGAAAGGGGGCATTTTCCTGATGACAAAGCATTACCTAAGAGATCACAAGAGCTTGGTTCAAATCCTGGGTGCATCTTCTGAACATAAGGGCCTCTCCAAATCCTCACCATGGAAGCTTCATCAAAATGCACTCACATTTTCTTAGCTTGGCTTGGATCTTGGTGAGTCTGGAGGAAACTCCAAAACAAGGCAGGAAATATTGCCCTGGCACAGAAGCAGCCCAAAGTTACTTTAAATTACAACTAAAGGATGACTCCACAGCAACATGGAAACCAATAGACTCCAATATTTATTTATAAATATATACAAATTTCTTAAACACAGAATCTGTTTTAGCATTATGAGAGCACTAAATGTACATCAAGATACCATCACAAACATAATGCCTGCAGCCATGTCTGTTTTTACTTACAAGTTTCCTATTTGAAGCCCATAGGAAAAGCCCTGAAGAAAACATTTTATAACAGTGCTAGAAAATAAGTGAAGTATAAGAAACACCTAGGCCTTCCTTGGGATCAGCACACTTTAGAGTAGTCAGAACTAAACCAGATTAGAAACTCAAGCCCTGTGCTGGGTCTAGAAACAAGTAGTATTTCACAGGGGAAAAGAAAACCCACCCCAAACTGAGTATTTATCTCTCCAAGACAGATCTTAATCTCTCCAAGATAGAGGATGAAAGGAAAAAGCTCCCCACTTATCTTCCCTACTTTGATTTAAAAGGCCTTAGACAATCAGGCTGCCCCTGGAAGTGGCCTGTTGTTCATCATTTCCATCAGGTGACACATATCCTTAACCCAGTGTTTCTGATGACAATTCTGCTCTGCCACTGAAAAGAAAAGCCAAAGGACCAAAACAACCAGACATTCTCTAAGTCTCAAAAAATGCTCTAGTTCAAGAAGAAAGCAAATATTCAGATTCAGTCCACAGTCCTCTTCCCCAATAGCAATTTTACTAAGGATGGAGAACAGAAGAAATATTTTTCTCCTATTAAATAAGGAAACAAGTAACAGAAAAAATGTATTAAAAGCATGATTTTAAATTTCTTCAACTTTTTAGCTTTCCTCAGAATCCAGCCAGCAGTTCAAGGAAAGAACTCTCTGTTCCTACAGTGAGCTACACTGCTGAGTGAGACCAAAACAGACCTAAAGAGCTCTGGAGCACTAACTCAAGCACGGTTCTGTTTATTCCTCCTGGAGGAGGTAAGTATGCCTGCCTACTTTGTGAGGTGATATGAAAGCACTTTGCAGACTTCTGCAGTGTGCTGCTGTTCTCACAGAAGAGGAGAAGAATGGAGGGACAGCTCAGTGGTACAGGACAGTCCCCCGGCTCTTTCTGGGCTTGGGCAGGAGCCCAGCAGCAGCCTCCTGGAGGAGGCAGATAGGAGCCTAGGTGAACAAGAGAATCAAAACAAGGGAGCAGATGGAGGTCTTGGAAACAGGAAAACACACAAAATGTGCAAAGTATAAATCACTGGGCTTCAGGACACAGGAACAAGGATGCCTGCAGCAGCAGAGCCAAGTGCAGGTCCCTCAATGTGCTAAGAGAGCAGTGCCAGTCAGCACAGGAACAGGCAAAGCCTAAAGAGCAAGATACAGATGTCTCCAGGAGTGTTATAACACTGCACAGCACTGATTTGACACAAGAACTTTTTGTCAACTCACACATCAAGATAGACTTCTTATTATTATTTTAAGAGATTCTGCTGCACCAGACCCCACTCAATTTTTCCCCAGACATTTTTCTTTACCTTCAAAACTGACAGGTCTTAATCAAAAAACACCTTGTTATCAGTATCACTTTTTTTTGCAGTACTTTCTGTGTAAATGTGCATCAGGCCCCATGTCTCCTGGCTGGGGAATGGGAATGTGCTCTCCCAAACCTGGCCCAAGGCCTAGCCACAACCTTACTTATCTTTCTGCTTCTGACAGCTCTAGTTAAATAGTAATTTTTAAGTCAGGAAAATGGAAAACACCTGGGCAGGAATTCAGCTTCTATGACCTCTGCCCTGCAGACTCCCAGGATGTTCTATGCTGGAAAGAAATACTCTTCTACCACAGTTTCACTCAATAGCCACATCAGCAGGCTACTACCTTTGCAGGAGTAATGGTCTCAAGACTTGGATGCTCTGTGTAGCTTCCAACTCTGTAGTTTTTGTTGTGACAGGATAAGGACAAAAAAGAAAAGTTTGTATTTAATTTAAAAAAAAAGACATTAATTTGACCTTACAAGCTAAGGAATGTTCAGGTTTAGGGTGCAAGGTATTCCTTCTTGGGAAAAGTATGTCAAAGTTACCAAGCATCCCTAGAAATTATGTCAAGAGGATTTTATTGATTAATATAGGTAGAAATCATTCCCAGTTCAGGAAATTCTCTGTGTTGAAAAATGGAGGGCAGGGGAACACGCAAGGCAATTCATTCCTCCTCCCTAAGCATTCACTTAGATCTTTGCTAGAGGCAGGATGCAGTGCTGGAGGGACCCTTAAAACAGCCATTGTTGATCAGGGCCAGGCATGACAGAACCAATGCAGCTCAGAGAAATTAACTTAAGCTTGTCCACCTGAAAAGTCCTGAAACACAGGCAAAAATAAATGTCACCTTTGCAGTTGACACTAGTGATGATCTTCCAGAAAGAAGACTTCTTTCCCATGGCATTTTGTATTAGAAACTAAGTGGCCCCATGTTTGGGGGACTTAAGTGAAGCAAAAAAGGAGCAGTGAAGCCAAAAACAGCCACTGTCCTTCCTTTTCACTGGTCACCCACAGAGCCCTGCTGCTCAGACCACTGAGGGTGAGGGATCTCCACAGAGTGACACCATCAGCCCTGCCCTTCCTTCCATACCACACCCAGTTTGGGTCCAAGGCTGCCAGGCTATGTAATCACAGGCCCAGAGCGAACACAGACTGACTGGGATCAGAAGCAGCCTGGTAACACCATCAGTGAGAGGCACAGCACACCAAGGAGCTCACAGCTTCTCTGAAGACAGAGGAAAATCAGTAGCCCAGAGTCTTCATTTGAAACCCACAAGGATGAGCCAAAGAAGCTCTCCCTAGAAAGTCCTGCAGACTGCCAGGGGGTCATTGCCTCAAGAAGGGTAGGAGGCTAAAGAGTGCATTTTGGGGTTGTAAAAAGCTTGCTATGGAGCATTCAGGTGAAGGACTCCAGAATCTATCCAGAAGAAAGATGGTACAGGCAAGTGAGCTATGAAAAAGCTTCTGGAGGGAAATTCGTGTCTTATTAGATGTCAGAGAGCCATAGAAAAGAGCCTCAGGCTGCTCTGGGATCAGCAGAGCTTAGCTTAAGTTCTATCAGTAGGAAAATTCTAGCAGAGAAACAGTCTAAAATTTTGCCTGGAAAGTAGTCAAATTAGAAAGAGTAAATAAAAGCATCAAGTGTCGCAGCCTGACCTAAAACACTGGGGGCATGAAAAAATTTGTTTTGTAGAAAGGCTATTATACACTTTAGTAAAGGTTTTCAGAGTTATTTACCCCAAATTCCTTCTTTACATGTACTCAAGTAATAATTAAATCTCAGTACTGTGTGAAAAAATGCAGGTGCTTTACAATTTTCTGTGTGCATAATTACAATTATTTGTAGACAAAAATGGTAGCTGTGGATATGAACACAATGTTTCAACATTAAGTTTAATATCAGCAGGCAGGAGAATAATTAGTTAATGAACATGCAGAGTTTTACTAAAAGGATGAAAACATTAATTATTATTCCTTATATTTTAAATTGTTCTAACAGGCAGAGTCCTCCCAGAGCGCATCTAAAGACTTATTTCTATTCAGGTATTGTTTTATACATTGAAATTCAGGCTTGAAATTAGATGTTGCCCAGGGAATTGGTAATGACTATTATTCCTGATTTTTTTTCCTTGAGAAGTAAATCCCATACTCCTAAGAAGTAACTCACAAAAGGCATTAATGATTCTGCACTACAGTTGTCAGCAAATGCACGAATCTGCCTAATTCAGCAGTGATTTCCAAAGCAAGTCTTCATTAAAGTGTCCCTGACCACCACGTAAGTATAAACATTGTGCTTATTGCAAACTACAGGAATTTTCTTTTGGTACCAGCAACTTCCAGGATTGACCAAGTTCAGAGGTAAGGCTACTTAAAAACTTAGTTTCATGCAGGGACAGAGCACATGGATCTGCAGCATAGCTTCAGACATGTCATGGAGTGACAATAAGGGGGTTGTACGCTTTTCAATGTCAGAAGCCATTTTCTGTCCGGGAAGCTTCCATTAACACCATACATGTGGCAGAAATTAAATGGTGACAATCCAGGGCTTGCAGGAAGTGGTCTTTCCAGGGAAACACGAGCAGGAAACTCTCCCACGAGGCATAATGGCTTCACATCACTTCAGGCAAAAGCAGAGCTGCTGGCATTCAGATTCTGGAGTTATTCTAAATGTTGTCACACCCAGCTGGTTGGGAGGCTATACTCAGGGGCATTTGTCAGCAGCAGGGCTGTCCTTCTCACCCAACACCACGGCATAGCTCACAGGCAGGGCTCACTCCGAGCTCTGAAGCTGCCACACCACCAGGCTGAGCCCAGCACCAAACAGGAACTCTGCTGCTGACACAGCATCAGTTGGTGCCCAGAAAGAGCTGAAGCAAACGTGAAAGCTCTGCCCCTCACCAAAGTCACTGTTACCACAAGGCATTTCCCAGAGAGGAGCCTGAGATGCACCACCCTCTGCCAAGGAAAGAGATTTTTCTGGGAACAGCCCAGGTGACCCCTGCCAGGAAATTCAAGTTCCCACTCTGGCCTCTGCTGGCCTTCTACAAGGAAAATGATGCTGGTTTGCAGAACCATGGCTGCATTTGGAGTGCAAACTGTTTTCCGTGGCATAGCTGCAGCATTCAAAGGGGGAAGGTACAAGAGTTCTGCTCATTATCCAGCTGCCAGAAAAAAAATATTCCCACCAGCAGAGCAAGAAAGGAGTTATTCAAGACAAGGTACTACATCCATTATTTACATTTTGCATCACCACCAGCCTTATTAGTACATGTATACAAACTGAAAGATAAACTGAAAGATTTTTTTTATCCTCTTTCAGAGGTTATTAAGTATTCCCCGCACTATTTCCCATGTGACTCTAGTAAGGTATATAAGCAGATACTGATTCATACTTGCTAAAGACTTCACCATTGTCACCTAATTATTGTTTAGTACTAATTAAAATACTGTATGCAGATAAAGTCAACACTAAATGACACCAGATTGAAAGCATCTAAGCAATTTATCATGTCACTAAAATATGCAGGCATATTTCTCAGCACTAGAACATCTCCTTTCTGATTTAGAGGTGAATTAGGCATTGCTGCAAGTTTGTGACTCAAAGATAATTGCAAGACACTTTTCCTGGCTTCTTGTGTTTTCAATTTGTGATTACTGCAAGAAGTTTAATAGCAGCTGTAATTCTCTGTGCCGCCCCAGAAGTCCCCAAGGGGCAGGCCACAATGCCAGTTTCTCAGAAGTAACCCATTACACTTGCTTGCTATAAAGATCAGAATGTAAAATAAATTTGAAATAGAATGTAATTAAGAACTCTTTTGCCAAGAACCATTTCCCTTCAGGACATTATTCAGAAAGTCTGAGTGTTTTGACGAAAACAGTAAAGACCGATCCGCTGGGCAAGTAGCAAGGGCTACCTCTCATGACAATTACTTTCTTAAAAATTAAGAAGCCACATCAATTGTCTACTCACTGTAGACTGGGCTGAAACGCAATGTTTTCTAAGTTGCTTAATGTTGAGTCACATTGCTTAGCTCACAAGAGACAAGTGCCTAAACTCCCCATAAGGTAGGTTAAAATAAGGAAAGACAAATAGGCTTTTCAGAACACAGTCCATTGGCCAATTTCTCATACTGAAGGCTGAAAAAAAAAGGGTTTGCTGTTCTGTGGGTTTGTTTTTTTCCAAGTTCTACCTGTAGTGCTAAGTAGACTTGAGCAGCTGTTTCCAGTAACTTCAGGAGGAAAAGGGAAAAAAAAAACAACCTCTATTTAGCAATATGATTGAGACCAATTAGAAAAGAGCAGAAGCAAGACTGCAAGCAAGATACTGGTACTGCATTGTACATCTGTAACAAACCCACACAACTGGGATCAAAGAACAGCTGACATAATTTCATCCTATTGCAATCAAAGCCAATGAACAACTTTATCAAAACCAAGGCAGTCATGGTGAGAAAATGTCAACAGAACTCCCTCAACCCAGACTCAGAAGTTCCTATTGCAACTGTTCCTTGTACTGAACACCCAGACCACGAGTTTAATGTCAATTAAACGCGGGGAGCACACCCACACAATCCTTGACTATCCCCCATACTGAATCCCTCCAGCTTTGAAGAAAGCCAATGCAAAAGTTGTTGGAAGTACCTGGGAAGGGGTCTGTCCCCTCTGCCTGCACATCCTACTGAGGCAAATTGGGCAGGACTCTGTGCTGCACCCAGAAACAGCCAGACTGTTCCAGTGGTGATCGTCTCTCCTTAGACACAGAGCTGCATTGTCAGGAATAGTCAAAGTATTTTAAACATCATCCCTGACCATCACAGCAAAACTCCATGCACTCAATGCTGCCAAGTATTAGGAGAGAATTCCTGATCACCTTCAACAAGTACTTCAGTAACCCTTCATCTTATTCCTTCCCACAGAGGCAGCACACTAGCCTGAAACACTTTAATTTCTTCAAAGTACATAACTCCCTTAAACACACAGTAAGGTTTTGTTGTATGTTACAAACCACACGTCCCAGGGCCCTGCCATCAGAGTATCTCAATAACAATAGACCACTTGTGAATCAGACGAAAGAGACTAAAAAATGAGCAAGCAAAAGCCGCTCTCAAAGTCAAGGCAAACACATTTTTAGGGCATGGAAACAGGAAAGGGAATATGGAGCCCCCAGCTGAGGACTACAACAGAATTATCTATCAAGTACTGCATCAGTGCAAGCAGATCATGAACGTCACTGTGAGCACCACACGCTGCCTCAGCTCTAGTCAAACCCCCTAAAGCATTCTTGTATTCAAGCAGATTTTGCATCTCCTCAAAACACAATCAGCTGCAAGAAAGCTTAAGGGTCCCAAAGACACACAAATCTGAACCATAAATCTGAGGCTTGACATTATATAAGAGTAATTCCAGACGAGAAACAGAATAGTGCAGACTCAAAAAAACAGGGAAAGAAGACTAACAGGGCAGGCTATTTTAAAATAAAATGAAAACATCACAGAACACAATGTCTTATTTTCATGTTTCTTCACTCCAGCCTTCACATCAGCTCAGCAGGTCAGAGCAGAACTCTCGTGAGTCACTTCATGGTCTTTTTCTGACAGGGTACAAGATGCATCCCAAACACAGCACCTTTTACACGGGGAAAGAAATTCAGAACAGTTCACCTGCAAAGGGCTCCAACAGCTTGCAGGCAGCTGTCACATTTGCTTTCAGTATGGGCAGGACCATCTCCCACAATGAAAATGACTGTTCAAGATAAAATAATCCTATACAGCAATGCTGCACCTTGGAATTCACAAAGAACAGAGAGAACTGACATTTCCTAACACCAAAGCAATGAAGACCATGTGGGTGTTTGTACTGTCCCAGCCAGAGCTACAAGGCTTCACTTGCCTTTGGAATGGCCTGAATGCCTGCAGGAATACATATCACCCTAAGAATATGGTTGGGGTTTTTTTTTGTTTTTTTTTTTTGTGAGCACTAAGGACAGTTTTGAAACACTGGAGCTTAACAGCAAATATTTGGACATGCCTGAGCATAATTTGTGCCCAGAACTCCACAGACACTTTGGGGGTACTGAGTTGAGCCTAACAGTCAGAAGAAACCCATACAGGGTGGCTGCCAGTAAGGCATCATTGTGTGGTGGATGAGTTGACTAAACACATTGGAACAGAGACTCACTGTTGAGCCAAGAGCCAACACTGCATTTGGAGATACTCTTGCAGATTCTGTCTTCTGCGTGTTCAGCCAGGCCTCGTGGGTTGCCACCAGTAAAGTTTTTCATATGCCAGTTGAAGCATTACACTCCTTTTAGGAGGATCATTAAAATACTTCAGAACGCTTTTACCTACATTTTAAGAGTAAAATATGAACTGTTCCACTGGAAAATACAAAAATCTACATTCCTCCCTCTTTGTGAAAGAGCGTGAAGATGATCAGATGGAAGCAGTTGCATAGATGGCACGTGTATAAACCTGAACAGGTACAGACCCACAGCATGGCACAAGGCGGGAGAGCTCCAGTGTGCTCCTTTTCCAGAGATCTGGGAGTACACATCTACCAGCAGCTCCTTTACAGAGATCTGAGAGGACACATCCCCCAGCAGCTCCCTTTACAGAGACCTGGGAGTGCACATCCTCCAGCAGCTCCTTTACAGAGATCTGAGAGGACACATCCCCCAGCAGCTCCTTTACAGAGATCTGGGAGTACACATGCCCCAGCAGCTCCTTTACAGAGATCTGGGAGTACACATCCCCCAGCAGCTCCTTTACAGAGATCTGAGAGGACACATCCCCCAGCAGCTCTGCAAGCCCCCTCTTGATCGCAGGTAAATATCTGCCAATCTCCCTTTGCAGGTCCAATGGCCACACCCACACACAGTCACTTCTTCATGCAGCACACTTGTTTATAAGTATTGCTCAGCGTTAACCTGTTTGCTCAACTTTTCAAAGCTGGATTGCTGAATAAGGTCTTCATCCAGTGAAAGACCATTATTCACACAGCAGTGTTTGTTAGAAAACAAAACAATATATTATTCATAGCTATTCCATTCAGTCAACCTCATCCTTCCAACACCTCATTTTTCCCACTTAGTCTAGCACAGCATTTTCCTGAAATTGGGCATAAGGCTGAGATTTTTGATTTATTCTTTGAGGCCACTTGATATGTACTAGACTAAAAGAAGCCCTGCCACATACACACACAAAAAAAATAGCTTTATTTCCCTCCACTCTCACTGCATTATCCTTCAACTCTTTGAGTAGGACCCATTCCCTGCTGAGTAATACACTCCATTTATCACCACCTGCAGAGAACCCTGCATCAGGACTTGGCTCTGTGTTGCAGCACCCCACTGCCTGCTCTGAAGGTTACAGAGGAGTGTAAATACATGTATTGTACCCTCTATTTAACATAGCACCTTTCATCTGTAAATTGTCTGAAAATTCAGATTGAACTAATATGAAAGATGTCTATTCCCTTTCCCTAAACCAAAACTTGGGTACAAGTCTTGGCTGCTCATATTTCAGATAAACAAAAACCTCTGGCTACTACTATAACAAGCATGCCAATAAAACAAAGGGTTTAGTTGGTTATGAATTATTGATTCATAAATACATTGTCAAGAAAGCAAACTGTTATCTGACATACAAGCAGGAACAACAATTAACAGCACAAAATTCAAAATTTGTACCTCTATTACGCTATGGACTTTCTATCACTAAATAGATAGCCTATCACTAATTAAGCAGTCTGCATTAAATGAATTCTACCTTCACTTTTTGAAAAGAAGTTTGATGCATTCTTGCACATCACATCCTATAAAGCTTAACTTAATCTGTTTTATGGCCCTTGCTCTGAAACTAGTATAATTTTCAACCTGCTAAGCTCAGGGGACAGCACATCACACAAGGAACTGTGTTAGTCCCCAGCTCAGAATTCATCCTACATCTTCCAGCATCTTTTGCTTTCCAGGCAAGGGTTTCAATCAAAACTGAAGTACAAATCCAGCAGTTACACCAAGGTATAGTGAAAGTGAGGCTTACATCTCTGGATAGAACAACTTCTGCAGCTCCTGTCACAAGCCCCAGGCAGAGACAGTAAAAGGACATGGCACAGCAAGAAGTTCCTATGACATTCCTGCTATGTGCTTTGCAGATAAACAATTTTATCCATTACTTTTATTAAAAATCCTATTTAGGACAATGTTTCCTTTCAGGAGCACTGATGCACCCTCCCAAGAGGAGGATTCAAAACATCTAATCCTGGATGACAACCCACATAGTTTTGGGTAAAGCCCACAATCTCCTCTGCAGCTGCACTTTGCTAAGACTCAGCACTACTTCGGTTAATCTTGGTATAAACACTCTTATTGGAATTAGGATTTTTTTTCCAGAGGAAAGCCTTAAGTTATTGCAGGTTTTAATCACTATTTTGGAACTGTGCAGAGAGGCAGGCAGTAATCTAACAAGAAAATGGTTACATTAAGTAGACTACGAAGAACACCTGGAGAAAAACAGATTTTAGTTACAGAATCTCTTCCACATTAAGGAGTAAACAAAATACAATGCTCAAAATCTCTGCCACATTTGCCTAGAGCCCTGTTACAGGCACCAACATCTCCTGTGAGAGGATTAGCCTCCAGTACATGTGATCTAAAGCAGGTAGGGCCCAAAGCAGCTACCATACCTTCTGCAGAAGTTACTGTTTTAAGGAAAGAAGAAGTGAATTAGATCTCCTGTATTCAGCAGGGTAGGAAGCTTACAGCCATATCTGGAGTTTGGCTGATTACTGCTTTGACACTGAATAAAGAGCTCCCAAACCAAAGGAAATCTTTGTATGTTTTTTCTGTGCAGGAAAGATGTTCTTTCGATGAAGTTAGCAGCTAAATCAGAGCAATGTGACAAAACTGGCTGATCAGATGGAGTTTACAGCCCTTTAAAGGGATCCCATAGCAAGATCTAGTATCAAATTTTCCTTGGGACTAATGATGAATTAGATGTAGCTCACCACTGTCACCTAACCAAGGCACAGTACCTATATGCATGCCATTCAGCAACACCAAACAGATTCCACATTTCCAGAAATCAGGAGATACTAAGAGTAGTCAGAACTACAACATACTTACATAGCTAATCTCCAGGCATATAACCATTTCAGCCAGCTTCCAGATTTCTCTTCTCCTGCCCCAGCAGGATCCTGAAAATGACTTATCTTCAACGATATCTTTTTCCAAAGAGCACCTTCTTCCCACAAAGACCCACAGAAAAAAACACAACCACTCTTCCACAACTCTCAAGTTACCTATCTTCTTCAGTGAACTGGATAATTGAGCCAGCAATTTAGCTTCATCTGGAGCAAATAGAGAAGGTCTCATTGCAGGTGCGAGCAATGAATCACACAACTCACATAACATTGGTAAAACATGAGGTTTTTTATAGAACAGAGGACAAAATGCATTGGAAGGTGTCCTTAGGAGGAAAGGACTGGGTCAGCCATTGTTAATATCTGTAACACTCAAGATGCATGAGTTAGGTGTAGATGTGCCCTTCCTAAGAGGTATGGGATTAACTGAACTGTACTAAAGGGAAAGAAGTTCCCAGAGCAGCTGATCACTCAAAAACTGGCACAAGAAATCTTTGTATGTTTTTTCTCTGCAGGAAAGACGTTCTTTTGATGAAGTTAGCAGCTAAATCAGAGCAATGTTGCAAAACTGGCTGATCAGATGGAGTTTACAGGCTCAACAAGAATAGCTGGATGACAGAGCTCAGGTTAGGTGGTCAGATGATATTTTTGACATTAAGGCGCAGGCATAAAAGACAGGAGACAAGCAGTGGGTAGGCTGTGATTCACCCCTATAAATCCTTATTCTCCAGGCTTACTTCCAACAGTCAGCTATTCACAGTTAGCCACATGCTTTCTTTTTCTATGCCATGAACAGGTTTTGTATGAAGAAATATTTTGGGTGTCCTTCTGAATCCACTACAGGAAACACAAGCATTTTCACAGACTTTCCTGGTCCTTCATCCTGAATGAACCAAGAGGATTTCTGAGCTGTCTTTAACTCTCCTTGAAACCCTTTGAAAGTGATTCAGTTTTTCTGGGACCCTGCAATCTCCCTGAACTCATGGCCCATCTGCTGCCTGTGGGATCTCAGATTAAGGCTCAGGTTCTCCACCTGGGAAAGTGGCAGTGAGTCCTTTTCTCAGTGCCTCCCAAAGTGTTTTCTTTCTTCCTTACAAGTTTATTTATATAGTAAAGAACAGCTCAAGCATTTTCATATCAGACTGAACTTGCTTTTGGTTAGGACTGATCTCCAAGTATTAACCACAGAAGATCTCATCAAAGCAATAGAACCCTAAAGCCCCACCCTACGCACCCCAAATTGTAGTTACCAATCTTTTCTCTTCTAGACCCAACACACAAAACTCTTTTTCATCTAATTTCCACTTTAAGTTTTCCCTGTGCTTAGAGAGAAGCTTTCCCCTATCTCTTTCACTCAGCTTCCTGTGCCTTTTCGTTGAGATTATCTAATGGGGTGGTTAAATGTTTAATCTTTGTCCCTTAGCCAGAATTAGTTGTGCTGTGTTCCACCCAGAGTCTTTTGTTTGATTAATTAAAACACACAGAGGAGGCTATACAGTAATTTTACTGCTGTTGTCTACTAAATAGCATTTTGCGTTCTGGATATTATCTGGCAAATGTGCAGAATCACAACACAGAATGGACAATAAATATAAACTAGTTAGCATTGCAGCAAAACTAACACCAGTGCCATTAGTAAGGAAAGTCACGACGCACTATGCATTGCTCAAGGAATTTGGCTTTTCTTTTTTTTTCTTTTTTCTTTCTTTTTTTTTTTGCTTACTGCTGCTGAATTAAAACATGGTGCACTGTTTTGATGACATAAGAGAAATGCCCACATGTTGCTTTAAGTATCATGGACAAATCTTCCGTCACCGTTCCTGTCCACACTATTTTTTAATGGTAACCAAAACGATTGCCTTTTTATTTTGCCAGTAAAGTGTGAAATTGTTTTCAAAACTAATTAGCACATTGTGTGGGGAGTAAGAATTAGTACAACAACTGACATCACAAAAACCCTGGAAGTCCACAAGAGAATGCATTCCAAAACAAATCACCAAAATCTTCATAAGATATTGAGCCTGAAGAGGCAGAGAAAATTACTACAGAGATTTAGTGTGAGGGCCCAATAAAGTAATGTGTGGGAATACACTGTAATTAAATCAAAAGTAAACAGTATCTTTCTTTGTTTTGCAATGATAATAAATTGCCTGTGGTGACAAAGCTACACAGTCTGAATCTTCTTTACCTGTAGCTTTCCCCTTAGAAAATAAGAGGAAGCTCAGAGATGCTTTCATCAGTTTTTGGATGGAGAAAATTCATGTATATCACTGTGGGATTAATACTGTAAGATTTCCTAAAAGAGAGCCGCACCAAAGAGAATTCTCTCCGGTATGAGCATACAAATTTCATGCATCCAAACAACTCACTTTTTTAAATGTCCTATTTTGAGTCTGCTGTTGGTGGCATGATCCATCCTAGGGCTGTTGAATTTTTCTGCTCCTGGATTTTCTGGAAGTAGAAAATCTTTACTTTTTAGAACTAGCAAAAAGAAACAATTCTATTGTAAACCCTCAAATGACAGAAGATCAATATGAAATCTGTAGAAGTACAATCTTTCACAACTTTAAAACAAGCCTTTTTTAAGAAGGAGTTCAAAGTGTGCCTCCCAGACCAGCTATTAAAACAAACACATTTCAGCTCGGAGATGAAAGTCCATGATTTTTGCCAAGTTTTTCCGGGATTTATTCTGCAGTTTGCATTGTGCAACAGTGAGTGATTCTGAGCATCACATTTCTCATTGCAGCAGCCTCCAGCGGTGGGAACCAGACCAGACACAATCTATTCAGTCACATCTTCAAAGCAGGAGTCACAACAAACATGCAAAATTCCCACTTCACATGGAACAAGCTGGAGCATTTATATTAACCATCACTGTGGGCATTTAAGTAGATTTCACAAAAGCTACAAGAGAGTTACCAGTTGGTAGCTAAATACCCCCGATCCAAGTTCCCATTCCAAAGCTTACATGAAATGTGATCCTAATAATGGCCCCCCTGCTTGTTATGGCAGTGGTGTCCACTCCTTCCCCCAGCTGGGGCCAGACCTTGCAGATCACAGCTCTTACCACAAACACCACTTTTTTCTCTGTGTAGACACTGTCAGCAGTGCAGGCGAGGTGGTCTTGTGCTGAAGGAGGTCTCCAAGCACTGCTAAAGATGAAAATAGAATGTTTGGTCCTTGGATAAAGTCACGTAGCAGCCAACCAGGGTTGGGGACATGTGTAGCCCAGAGCAGCAGAAAAGAGCTATTAAAAGATAATTGCCTAATTAATTAATTGAAGACTTCTGGAACATATGACGACATGAAATTGAAGGCTTGAAGGTGCCCATTGAAGATCTGTAACTGCTGTGGCTTCGCAGCTATGAAAGCAAAGCATTTCATATCCTCGTGAAGGAGCACATCCTCCTCCTTGCTGGCTGCTGGAGTTCTCAGCTCCCGGGAGGCCCTGCAAGTGCTCACCCCCGGGAGCTGGCGATGAGCTCTGGCAGTTTCAGTATTAGTCAAAGATGATGTTCAAAACCACATAAGGCATTTACAGGCCCAAATTCCATTAATTGTAGAAGGAACTGAATGCTCCAAAACCCTAGGGACCATCAAGCATTTTACCCTCATTTTCATGTCTAAGATTTCCTTTAAAGGAAAGCTTTTGGTAAAAAATGCCATGGGGAAAGCTCTGATTTGCAGCTCTTGCTGAAGAGAAGCTACAAATCAGTAACTTCTGACTACTACACACAATGAGTTAATGAGTTTTCTTTGTGGTTTCTTAGTCCTGTTTGTAGAGGTGATTTTTGTATCACTTCCAAGCTCTCCATTGGAGGTGACAGCTGCAAGGTGGGGTGAAGAAAGATGATCTGTGCAAAATGTGCTGGCAGAAGCTAAAGCATAGAAGTTTTAAATCACTTGCTTATGACAAGCAGAAGGACTCTGTGGCTAAGGTTTATTGACTCTCTGACACAGCAGTTTATCACTCCTGGCCATTGTCTCTCTCTGCTTGCTTCTACCAGGTAAAGTGCTACTAGAAATGAAACAAATGACGGCACAAGCTCACACATATATTTTATTACTGATGGACCCAAGGCACTACCACAACCTTCAGATGCTTATTCTGGTGATTCAAGGAACAAAAACATTCAAGCCTCAGATTTTACTTCAGCTTGTTCTAAAGATGGGGATTAGCCAGGGAAGCATCATTTGCCAGGTCAATCATGTGAGATTTCACAGGAATTTAGTCAGACTGTGATACTTTTGTCAGTCCCACTGCAGATGCAGAGAGATGACTCCTACATAAAGTAGGTCTTTCTGAATGGCTGTGTAGTCTGGCACACTACAGAGACTCACTGGAGGGCTCCTGCACTACAGCTCTGCACAAATAAGTCTGAAGTACCATTCTCTGCTCAGCAGTGTTGTGCCTCCCTTCCAACCCTGTGGTCCCTCTCCAGGGCAATATTCACTCTGCCCGCAGGGGTAGAGCAGCTTATAGGTGCCAGCAATCACAAGAGCCTTGCTAGAGGGGACAGCTTCCACAGGATTCAGTTAGATGGTTTCTAATATTCTACAGGAGAGGAAACTTGGGATGTGGTTTGAAGCATTTGTTAACCTTAGCAGACAGGTATTGTAAGGGCAGTAACCTCCTCCTGCCACCTTCCTTATCCAGGAGACAAGAAATCTGCTCTCATGTCTTTCCTCTCAGGCTGATTTTCCTTGCTGCTTTCAGAGAGTTTCATACATGAGCAATATTGAAAGAAAAAAATGTAAAACACTGTTCTTAAAACATCTAAACAGGGATTTACCACAGAACAAAGTAACAAGAAAACTCCATCTTTCTGCCACACAAGCTCTTTCTCAGGAAAAAGGGTACAAGGTACCTTCATTGTCCGGGGTGGTTTACAGAGTTCTCTGCATGAACAATTACAATCATTGAACATGTCAGTTCAGTGGTCAAGACTTGAAGTAACCCAAGAGCCTAATTCCTGAATGAGTAGGGAGAAAAATCTCTTTTAGGCTTTTAGGACAGTATTAAGATCAGCAGAAGGGATGCACTCAGTGCTGTGGCCTGGCACCAGGCAGGGATGGGAGCCTGCAACCCACATGGACAATCCGCTCTTGGGAAGGAGGACAGGCACTGCTGCAGCCTGATGGGACAGAGGGAAATAAAAGGATGAAGCAACAACATGTTTCTCAATTACAACTTTAATTTTTGAAGGAAAAGTCCTAATTTTAAAAGTCCTAATTTCTTCCCCAAATCTGGCAGCGGCTTTATGAAACCAAAAGTGTAACACAGCCCAAGTTTATGGGGTCAGAATACACCCTGGCAAGGAGGGATTAGGAGGGACTCTCTGCTCCTGCACACACACAGATACCACATGCAGGGCACATCCACACTACCCAAATCTCACCGTGGAGCAGGAGCTGATTCCTGTTATGGTTTCTTTGATCATCTGAGTCTCACTGCCTACCACTACTTATTTCTTTCTCTGTTGTAGAAGTGAGGGATAATACTGACATTTGCTTAAAAATTATCCCGCAGCAGGAAAAATTATCCTGAAACAGTGTCATCCAGTGCCCCCCAACTAAAAGGCAGCCTGTGAGCAGAATTGACCATCAGAAAAAATAAACTTTACAACATAATTCAGTATCAGAAACAATAAACAATAAATTTCACATCCATATGGACCACATAAAGACCTATATCTCTTTCACATACGCTGACGCACACCCCAACATCTAATCCAAATGATCATCTGCAGAGCAGGAATAGCAGTTAAAAGAGAAGAGGGGGAGACACAGATGTAAAACATCAAGTGGGATATCAAAATAGAGCTCTCCTGCACATATCGTTATGAAAGGAAAGAGATAATCTAGTTAAGGTGAACTGGAAACCCAGTGCAGGCTGGTCAGAGGAAATGCTGCCTGTCTGTTTGCAGGAGCAATTCATGCAAACACTAATGAGCCTTTGAAACTCATTGATGCTGCACCACTGAGGGATGCAGGAGATCACACAATAAAAGCTATTCTGCATTTCAGAATAGCTTGGGCATGTTCTCCTGTGTTCTTGGGCATGAACTTGGAGATTTGGAAATTAAGTTTTAAAGTGAGTTATTTAACTGTGAGGGTTTTTTGACTTAAGTCTTAGCCCATGCCCCAAGCCGCTGTCAGGGGCAGGATGACACAGACATGGTTTCCTTACAGCAGGAGAAATCCTGCGTTTCGACACCACAGAAAATAAAGAGTCATGGTAAGGGCTGTGTTTATTAGCTCTACAATATCACAGATAAATCGCTTTATTTCAGCTCTGCTGAGCAAATGAAACTCCTGGGTTCTTCCCTTCTTGAAACCTAATTCCCTCAACTACTTTGGAGGGGTACTCTGCAGAATTAAGATCCTCCCCAGGGAGATTTTGTAGGTACAGTAACACCGTTTAAAGATCCCTGCCAGGCTGCCCATGCCACTCAAAATCCTTCTGGAACTATTTAAAACAAGAGGAGTGGAGAGGTTGAAGTGAGGGAAATGTGAGAGCTGCGCAAGTGTGCAAGTATGTGATAACCTTTCTGAGAGACAAAGACTCTGGTGATTACCTGAGTCAAGAATCAATTTCTAATGCAGCTGAAACAGCAAGCTTGCTTTTTAATCTGTGATAAGAAGAAACAGAGCTATAAGGAAACTCCGATAACAATTTTATTATAGGTTCTGTAAGAAATTCACAAATAAAAGTGTATTAAAAACACATTCTTAAAGTTTTGTGGTAGAGATTGAAGAGACTGAACCCAAGAGCTGGAGCAGAGTCTAACACATTTTTATGAATTCATAAAATGTTTTACAGGATCTCATGAGCAAGACCCTGCAAATTTGGAGCCTGAAGCAAATTTTTTTACAGTTCACATATATAAAAACAGAACCAGGGGTTTTTAATGGCAGTGTTGACACATTGTTAACTATACGTGAAGCTCGAAATGTTAAAAACAAAGAGGAGAAAGAAATGAAAGAATTTCTGGGGTACTCTGAGTACATCTAAGTTTTCTGTTATTTTACCTGGGAGCCAAACCATTAATTGAAACAAAGACAAATGGTAAGTCGCTGCTGAAATCCTCTTTCATGTCACTGGAAATTAATAGTGCTCTTCACAAACTCCTTTGGATGAGGACAAAGTCACAACCTGACTGAGCTGCTCCCAGCATTCTGTTGTTACCATTTGTTTCTTCACAATGTACCGACACACTCCCTTTTTTCCTGACTGGGAAAGCAAGAGATTGGTGTTTGTTAGGTGCTAGTTATGCAGCATTTCTTTAAAAAGTAAAAATTAAAGAAAAAAAAGCCAAAACCAAAAAGGGCATACAGATCCTATAGAGGAGGAAGACAGAGAAATCTACCGAATAATTAACTTAATTTACATTTACCTAGTCGAGTTTTGTTAGTTTTCCTTTACAGATAATATGTGTGGGAAAACAACTCTTGTGAAATGAAATACATTAAAGTGGTGTCAATCCTCATTTCACAGAGACAATCATGATTGGGTTATCGTGCCGAGAAGACAGAGAATTGATCGAATTGGGACCATTTAAATAAAAAAAAGTTCACTTTCACCTCCTTCCTCCTTCATCAGTCTTCATGTATTGTGCCTTGCATGAGCTAATAGGAGATTCATTGCAGCCATGCTGTAACTGATTGCTGTACCTTTGCATATTTTCCCAATGTGTATGAAGATGTAGCACTGAGGCTCTCAGGATTAACAGATCTATGCTTTGAATTACTTCTCATTTCCACTCGAAGTCCATGCAATTCTTTACAAGGGCTCTTCAAAAGAAGTTCTGGAGGAAACAAAGCCGGAATATTCGCAGTAAATTAACACTCAGCGGGGCTGAATTCATATGTGGTGAAGAAAGGAAACACAATAAGAAAACTGGTTTCACTTTTACATTTTTAAACAAGCAGAGCAATCACTACCTTACAGTGATCATAATTCTCACAGCAACACAAAATAAAGTGCGGTAATCTGTTTACTCACTGCTTTTGTTATCCCACATTGCTCCCCGCTGCTTTCCTTCGCCCCTAGCCCTGGCCACTCCCTCGAGTTTTCCTTTTTGGTTCCGTACCCCAACTCCGCCCATGTACCGCCCCTGAGCACCTGAGAAAACCCCTCTGCGCCCGGATCAGGAGGTCTCTCTGCTTCTGGGAGTGGCAGGGGGAAGATGTAACTATTGGAAGTTCTCTGAAACCCTCGTGGAGAGACCCTTCTCGCCTCCTTTGCCGTCACTGGGTTGTAGAGCTGATAGCCGGCCGGAGCAAGAGAGCGGAGCCGTCCGAAAGGGCTGCGGGAGAGCGAAAGGGTCGCGCTGCCCTAAGCAGCTCCGCGGGGCTCTCAGGGAAAGCTGCAGCTTGCTAAACTGAACCTAGCACTACAACAATTAAGCGTCTCAAAGGCTGCCCGTGCCTGTTAGTTTGTCTAAGGATGCCCTGGAGATCTAAAGCATAGAGATTCCACAGTTCTGTTCCAGTTCCCAACAGGAGCGAAATAATGGAATCGTGTAGGTTGAGAGGAACTGCTGGAAGTCTGGTGGTCCAACACCCCCCAACCTGCCTCGACATAGGGCCAGCTTAGGACAGGCTGCTCAGACCTTGTCCAGTCTGGTGTTTGACCCCTCTACAGGCAGAGATCCACCAGCCTCGCTGTGCCCTTGCTGCAGGATTTCACTGCCCTCGCTGGGGATGTTTTCCCTGGTATCTGGTAGGAATTTCCCTTGTTGCAGCTTGTGTCCATTGTCTCTGTTCTCACTGAAACTTTAGACCACATCAAGATTTCCTTGGTGTATCTGGTATACCAAAAAAAGACCAAAACCAAAAACCCCTGGATTTGCCAATATAATTTTTTATTCTCTACCTTACTTTTATCCTGGTCTGTTGTCGTCTTCTTAGAAACCATTAATCCAGAATGGCTTTAGAAGACACAGCTGGAGAAGTCCAGCTGAGGAAACAATCCAGTATCTTTCTCAGGCATTTGAAAGTGAGAATAATTGCAGTAGGACTTGAGAAATTTGAGTAAATATCTGGTGCCTCTCTGAATTCATTAAATGCCAGTCTCTACTGCGAGTTTTTAAATTGCCTGGAGTCCAAGCCCAAGTTCTTCAGCTGGCTGTGGTAATTGATTTATCTAACACATGGTATGTAATTGGCCTGCAGTTTGCTCTCAGCTCATCTCTTTGGGTGAGCCTCTGTGATTCTGACAACTGGGAATAATCTTGAAATTCCTTCCCGAAGAAGCAGCATCCCCTGCACACTGATACCACTACACTGGCAGTCCTTTAAACCACTCTGTTCTGCTGTCTAAGGAGGTTTGCTCATCATGCCTGGCTTCACTGTCCTGCTCCCAGCTCCGCACTGCTCCATGGAGTTCCTTTAACTGCTGCACTGATGCACCCCAGCATCTCCAGCCTGCTGGACCAGCCTTCTCTTCCAGCAGTTCCTGGTGTCAGCCATCATTAAAATTCTAGGAGTGGGAGAAAGCCTGAGGATTTTATGAGCATTTTCCCTTTGGGTTGATTCCTTTCTGAAAGAAACCCTAATCTTAGATAAATTTTATGCAGGGAGACAAAGTTTTCCCACAGAGCAAGAGGAGACAGAAGAAGAGAAGAGGAGGAAGAGAGGTCCTCTCCTCATGTAGCTCTTCATGGCCCAACATTACTTTTTTGCAAGGGTGGAAAGATATAGGCCATTTACTTCATTTTTTTCTCCTGCCCAGAAGTTTCAAGCAGGTGTTATGTTCTTATTCACTGAACTGGTGTCATTTAATGGTGTCTCAAATTGTTAAGCAGCTCCTGAATCCTCTCTTCTGATGGATGAGGCAATTCTGTCTTTACGTAATTCAGAGGAGCCACATGAGACTTAATTAATATTTATAAAGCATTCAGGATGCTCAGTTGAAAAGGGTGATGATATAAAAGCGCTGTAAAAACACTCACAATTTTTCAAATTCTCTGATGTTGCCGGTCAAATTAAAGACTCATTTTTCCCCCTCATTTTCTAGCAGCAGTTGTGTCCCCTATGGGCTCCGTGGAAACAGTCAGTGCCCAGAAGCCAGTAACAGAGGGAATTTAAAAAGAGTGGATAACCTATTTATACTTGTAACGGATGGCAGGCCACGAACAGCAAAACCAATGAAATGTTGTTTCCTGTGAATCCATGTCCTGTCTCCTCTAACCACCACCTCATCAGACATCTTCCCAGAGCCTTTGATGTCTGCCACAGGCACAGGGTGGATCAGCAGTAGTTGATCCAAGGGCAGTCAGCGTGGACAGTTCAGCCTCCCAGCTGCTGCACCTGGAAAGGGGAACCGAGCTGAGCTGTCGTGATGACAGGAGAGCTTGTTAGGACATCTGCAATCACCCTGGCTTGTGCAAGTTGGTTGAAAATTGTCTGGAAAAGAAGACAGACATCCCAGCTGTCTGAAGAACCTCATTTCTTAAAATTGCCAAGCACAGCCATCAGCAGATCAGGCTGGACTGAGGCTCTTGAGGCCTCTCAGTGATGTCAGGCTTCTACCTCTGCCTCACTTGCAAACAGCTCTTGGTGCCAGCAGAGAATTAAAGCACTGTTTCACTGAGGCTGGAGCAGAGTGGAAACGGTCCCACCCTGCTGCAGGGCAGTACCAAAGAGATGTGGTGGGGCTCACAGTGACAACAGCAAAGGCACCAGGCTGGAAGGGATGTGCTACAGCTGGCAAACACAAGCACCAGGCAGAGAAACACCACAGCCCACAGGGAAACGTGTGTTTATTTTTCAGGTCGCATCTACCACGCAGAGGAAAATTATAGAGAAAGAGAGCGTGTTGTGTGTGTTTGCATCTCCACTCAGCTGTGCTGAAAAAGGGAAACCATCAAGCCCATAGATTTGTCTAACGTGGGATGATTTAATGGCTTATGGCATAATTCAGCAAGTTACCTGAGGCTATCTGCCCCCACAACAGCCCGTGTTGACAGCCTCCAGCCCCTCAGGAAAGGTTTCCTGGGGCACCTCAGAGCTCCTTGGGATGTGGCTGCCTGTCCCCACAGCCTCCTGCTGTTGCTTGATCCAAGAGCTGCTCTCACCCCTTGTGAGGCAACAAGGGGTGGCATGAGCTGCTTCCAAGACAGAAAGGCAGAAGTTGGTTTATTTCTTATCATACAATGCCTGCAGCTGCTTCCTGCAGACATTCAAATGATCTTGTCCCTGCTCTGCATCAAGTCAAGGGATCACTGGACCAACCTCCCCAACCACAGTGCCT
Organism: Ifrita kowaldi; assembly: GCA_013398055.1. Lineage (NCBI taxonomy): Eukaryota > Metazoa > Chordata > Aves > Passeriformes > Cinclosomatidae > Ifrita > Ifrita kowaldi. Next base: position 590,349 of record VZRS01015274.1, read on the forward strand.
GGGCAGCACAACCTTATTGAAGTGTGGGGCACATGTGGGCCCATCTTGCCTTCCCTTTCCTCCCCTGGTGCCAGCTCCAGCACATTTCTGTCCAGATACATGCTGACAGTGACCAGTGGTGCTTTGCAGGGAGCTGAGCTGGGACTTCGATGTGCCTGGAAAATAATCCACAAGAAAAAGGGATGGAGGGGGTGAAGGTGCAGAGTTTCATTCAGCTGTGCTCCCAGCAAAGCCTCAAGCCAGCTGCCTTGGAACACGGGGCAGAGCACTGGGGAGGAACCAAGGAGGCAAAGAGAAGGGGAAAGAGCAGGATTTGTTGTGATCAACACTCTTGTCAAGACATGCACATGAGTGACATTTCCTGAGATCCACAAAGCCACCTGGACACTGGGACAAAGATGCTCAGCAGGGCCCCAGCCATCTCCCCGTCCAGCCCACACCTGTGAGCTGTGCAGCAGTGAACAGCACTGTCTCCCTTACCCTGAAGGATTTCTTAAACTCAGTGGACTCCTCAGTTTCTATTGAGGGCATGTTCAAATCTGCTTTGCACTAGAGGGGCCAACAGAAGGATTTTAAGTAAAAAACTTCAGTGTGCTGATGAATTAGCATGCTCACTGGTGTTTTAATGACTTCTTTCTGGGATACTTGAGATCAAGAAGGTTATCTTCACAAGGAAAAGCCTGCAGAATATTTTAAAATTAAATTAGTGCTTGTAATGCTTTGCAGAATATTTATGAAGATGATGTGATACTGTGATAACACCTCGTACCCATACTCAGACAAAGTCCTGGAGTTGCCCTGCAGCATCAGAGGATGGTTTCTGTCTAAAGGGGGATAAGCTGAGCTGGCAGCCCTGCCAGTCCCTCTCCTTTCAACCTACCTTGCGGAAGACCCAGTCCTCTGCCTTCCAAAGCTGTAAACCTGCCCCGTTGGTTTACATGGGGCAAGGGGAGGGAGTCTGATACAGATCTTCAACCCAGAACTCTGGCCTTGCATCTGGGACACTTCCACACTTGAGCCATGCTCTGGTCTGGTCTTGGAGCGATAGCTTCATTTCTTTAAAATGCCTGTCTGGACCAGAGAGTGCAGGAAGAAGATAGGAGAAGAGCTTCTCTCCTGATGCACATTTTCACTTGAAGATGAGTAAACCCCACACGGTCTTTCAAGGTGGTGGTGTTTGTGTCAGGTGTCAAACACTGCCTGACTCCTGCAACTATGAAAATCAATCACAGCAACAGATAAAACCAACTCCAGATCAAGTGCTTCCTATGTCTAGCAAATATTGCAGCTGTCTGCCCAGGAAGTGATGTTTTGTTTCTAAGGGACAGTCCGGGGGCTGAGGTTTGGGAATGGTGGTGCCCGGTCCGTCAGAGGGAATCGCAGCTGTAGATGAAACTCCACCACCATCTGCTGGACACACTGAGGATGGAGCTGGGCTCCTCTGTGTTTTGCTATGAGCAAAATGACAATACTTCTCTAAAGAGAAAAGTTTAAAATGCTGAGAGCAAAGTCCTTAATCCCCTGTTTTACAGCCATCAGGAATTTTTTCTGGCCATGGATGCAAGTGGCAACTACATCTCTCCTTTAGAAAGTCTGGTTTTATTTAATTTTATTGTAGCTGTGATAGATCTGAGATACAATTCGTACAAGTACAGCCTGAATGCTAAAGCAGGCAGACAGTGGGGGAAGAGTGTTTTCTTAGGCAATTTAAACAGAACCCCTTATGTTGTTTGCACAGCAGTGAGCAGGCAGACTCCAGGTTAACCCCTTGTGTGAGAATGAGTCGGGAGAAAGAAATCACTGTACCAGGGCGGACAGAGGACATTGCTGTAGTCAGAGGGCAAGAACAGGGAGAACTGAAGAGAGTGGGAGACTGTATTGAAGGAGAAAATCACCCTGAGCTAGTTGGAGCAGGAGTCTCACTGGGCCAGTTATCTCCAGGAAGTCCTGCATACCCAAAATTTCCTGCACAAACCCACCTTCCAGCTTTGCTGAGTCTGCAGCAGGGCACGACACACCAGGCTACTGCAGCAGCAACCTCTCAGGCCTGCTGTATCATTTAGATCTGATTCTTTAATAAATGAAGAAGTGAGGCTTTAATAAGACATAAGGGAGCCTTGGACTGCCGTGCTCAGACTAATCTTTTAATGGTTGAAAATTATAGACAAGCTGCTCCAATTTCTTATCTAGCATTTTGCTTTGAATTATTAATAACCAATTTGTACTTAAGTTACTTAGTTCAGAAAATTAACTACATGTGTCACTGATTCCAACATTTTTCATTTTTACTGCCTTCTGCATTGACAAAGGGATAACTTCATATAAACCAATTAAAAGACAAAAACACACACACACACACACACAGCCTCCTGCCCTGGTGTGCTCTCCCAGCTCTCTGGAATATATCCAGAAATACCAGCTTCTAACATGTCTACTACGCTTCTTTGCTTCAGACTTCTGTAAACTACAACTTGGGTTAATGATTACACCTGGGAAAGGGATAGAATTCTCCTAATACCTAAACCAGTTTTCCTAGACTCTTGGACAAAAAGAAACATTTTGGGGTAAAAGGGACAGATTCTGCAGTTTTGAGGGAAGAATGCAGGAGTTTTAAAGCCCAGTACCAGAAGTAATTCACATTATATCTAGCTACTACAAAAATGTAAACACAAAACGTGTCTAAACTTCCTCCTCTCTTAAAAAAGGGAACATTCATTTTATTACATGCAATGATTTCTTTTGTGGGATTAAAAAACTTTTTTTCAAGGATGAACTAAAGAAACTGGAGGCTATAAATTGGAGCAAGACCAAGGGAGAGGTTTGCAGGCAAAGGTGCTGAACTATGATAATTTAGTTTAATGAAGGGGAAGTATCAACACAGAAAAAGGCTTTTACTGCCTTCCAACAGGTAGTAGTTTAATTTGCCTTCTCCATCCTGCAGAGACAAGAGGAAGCCTGATTTAAAAAGAGCTGAACACCATGGCTAAAATTAGGCTTCAGCTAAATTTAAAAAACACATACATTAGCATGGGCATAAGGTGAGCCCCTGAAACTTTACATATTTATGCAAAATGTTTAACTGGGGAACAAAACCAATCCCTCAGCCTCTCCTCAGCCTCGTCTGAAGATGGACACCAAGTCAAAAGTGTGACACTGGTTTTACAGACACCACAGTGAGCAGTTAAGAAGCCATCCCAGGTACCAATTACATGCAGCCCTCACACAGCACAGAGCTCTCTGAAAGAGGCTGCTTAAGTACTTTTGGGGGGATCCTGGAAACTCTTCCAACAAAAATGCATTAAAGTAGTGCCATTGTCAATTCTGTGGCATTTATAAATGTTGTTTTCTTTGGGTAGATACAGACACTGGAGCCTGAACTCCTGAGATAATGCAATAGTCAAGCCAGCAGTAAACCCAAAGCTCAGGAAATATCACTTGGCTTTCAGTATTTCCAGAGCAGTGCCAGAGTTAAACTGTAAACTGTTAACAGATTACAGGGTTAATTTGTAATTTATTATTGTTATCTGCCAGGAACACTCTGGAAGATGAAAATGCCAGGGGTAGGATTCCTCACCTTTTTTCCAGTCACCAGGGATTTTACTACTGGCAGAGGTAGGACACTCCTACACCTCTCTCTATGAAAATGCTCACACAACACAGTAAGACGAAGCAGAGCCACAGTGATGTCTGATTTCTTCCCCAGTCCTTTCCTGCTCCCTGCTGGCACTCCATCTGGTTTTAGATCAGCAGAGACACTAAGCAAACATTTTTACAGAACAACCTTAATAAAACCTCATATATTTTAGCCCTCATATATTTTACTCCTCAATGATTACAGGAACAAGAAGTATAATTCATACTACAGCTGCTCCTGATCTCAAACACAAAGAATCAGCCAGACCACCAGCCAAAGCAGCCAGAGCAAGTTGTTTCTGGACAAACACATTTCTGCTTTGCCCAAGAAAGATGCCTGGAACAGGAACGCAGAGCATCACCTGTCTGTTCTGCTCACCACCACACAGCAAGGTCCAACCAACAGGGACAGGGACCCAGTGTTCCCCAGGAAAAGGAAACATTAGCCCTCCCAGGCCATCTACCTCAGCACTTCTCTTTGCTCACAGTAAAAAGATTTTACATCATCTACCCTGGCTTTTTTCAGTGCAACTGAAGACTAAATTCACTACTTTTATCCAATTGAGGTACTCCCATAGCCAAGGAATAATCCAGATTCTTCCTCTCCATACAGTGGGCTGAGGGGAAGCCTTTTAATTTTTCCCTTCCATCTTGCCTGCAGCATCCTTCAAATAGAACTCCTCAAACAGGACATGGTATCCCAGCTGCAATCTCACGGACTGGGAAGTTTTGCCCTGTGTTTGTCATTCATGTGCAGGAGTGAGGGTATCATTACATGACACCTGCCCTTTCCACAGCAGCAGGACTCTTCTGAGTCACGTTCTGCTTGTGGTCTGCCAGTAAATTGGAGTTTTCTCCCAAGAATTGCTACACAGCTGGTTTATTTCCTCTCCTGTGCCTGTACATCAGTTGGTCTTCTCTCAGATGTAATACACTGTACTTCCCTGGTTGGAACTGCTTTCTTCTTTTTGCCTTCAGATCTTTCAAACATGTGTCATTACCACTGGGGTCATGATGACCTCCACTGGACTAGCTGGCTCTCCCAGATCTTGTTACCTACAAATGTGAAGTGCAAACTCTCTTCCATTCCCCAGGCCACTAATGAAGATACTGAACAGACAAGACTCAAAACAGATGTAGAACCCTGTCCAGTTCTAATAGCAATCCTTCAACTCCAAAAATCTTTCATTCTGACCGTGGCTTGTGTTTCAACGAGAGGAAGAAAAACCACTTTATACCTGTACACATGCAGTTTTCCTCAAATTACTCCCACATGAAAACAGAAAGCAGCATCAGAAGTGACACGTGTCTAAAGCTGTGCATGGGTTCAGTGAATCTTTGGGCCTAATTGACATCATCTGATCTCCATCTCTGTGTTTCCTCACCTCTCAGGGACTGTGGCTCTGGAAAACATTCGAGACCCAGACATCGCAAATACTATCAGTTTAACAACCAATATTATTACTGTGCTGGACAACAACCTTTTCATGCAAATTACTCATAGCAATTATGCTTTGTGTCTTTTACTGAAATTTTGCATTGCATAATTACACATACATACATTTGTATAACTAATAGTTACTCAGTAATTAATTAAATAGCTCTTGTTTCTGTAACTGTCAATGCTTTATGACAGATGAAAGCTGAAAGTCTTTTTGGGGTTTATGGTCTCTCAGTCCTGAACTCTGGCACAACACAGTGATGAACTTTTCCTACATGTTTCTTCAGAAAAGACAGGAAGTCCCTTATTCTAAAGATAGCCTCAACTACGATAATACCTTTTGGATAATTACATTAACACGTTGGCCAACTTACAGGAGAATAAATAAGGACAATAATTCTCACCCAGCACTGCAAAACACAAGGAACATCTATAAATACAGACTGAAAAGAAAATGTTGCAAGCAGCAACTCAGATCAATGTGGAGCTTACCTTGAAAACACAGAGCTACTGAAAACACGATGTACCATGAGTGAACAAAGCAGAGAGCTCAAAGCAATGATCCTTCTAAATAAGCCTGACAAACTTTTATTATAGAAAAACTGAATTAAGCAAAAACTAGAGATAAGTGCTTTATCTGACATTTGGGATTTCAAAAGACTGAGAAATAGGAAGACATTTACAGAAATAACATATAAGGTCATCACCAACAAGAATTGGGTTTAATTCAAGCTATTGACAATAATTGAATTCTAAGTTTCCTGCTTCAGCCTAGAGTTGTCAATTAATTGAGCCTTGCTTGCATGTGAACATTGCTAGAGGCCTCTTATAGAATCAGCTGATTATAACATTTTTTTCCTGAAGAGTGAAGAGGCATCCCTCCTCCTCAATTTAGGTAACGATCATCTATACAGGTTTTATTATATTAAAGCCCCATTCCAATTAATTCACATTTGCCAGATGCTGTCACAACTGCTGACAGGTGTTTATTGGACTCCAGGTCAGCTTGAAATCACAAGAAGGGAAGTCTGCAGCATCAGAGCCATCCCAGGCTCCTGAATGACACACACACCCATGAGGAGAGAGAAACTGCAGAAGAACTTCATGTACAAGAACCTTGTGGGGATGGGGAGCAGAGACGCAAAATGGCACCTCCACTTTGCAACAAAACAGTGGCTCAGGAGTTGGGATGTCACCTCAACCTGCTTTTTAAGTGTCTCTGCTGCAGCACATACACTGGTAGAGACACAGCTACAACAGATTTTAATGCTTTAATTTCAGAAACTACCTGCAGTGGGACAAAGTTATTGAATAAATTCTCTTAGCAAGTTATTTAAAAAAACACAACAGCAACAACAACAAAAAAATCAAAATAACACTAGAAGAGCTTGTTAAATGTCGTATTAGCAAACAGTTTAATTTATTAAAATGACTCCAGTACACCTCTGTGCTTCTACAACAGACACGCATTACACATAACAGGTAAAACACAGTAACATTCTTCAGTCAGCAGTTCCCAAGCTCATTAGAGCTCAGAAACACAAAAGCAACAGTATCTTACATCACCTCCCAGCTCAACCTTCTTCCAGGTGGTGCTTGGGGCACTTCTCCGAGGGGCAGGCAGGCAGTTGAACGCAAGTGTGTGTCTATGGTTGCTGCTCAGAGATGGTGAGTACAGCCCTGTGCTGCCCAGAGCAGGCAGGCTTGCCCCGACACCATCAGGGTCAGTACAAAGTCAATGTGCTGCCAGGACTATGGGCAGCGAGGCCATGGATCGCTGTGGGGAGTGCAGTTCTACATTTATCATCACTCTAAAAACGGGACATCTACAGGATGTGCATGGAAAGATCAAGTTTCTCATAGCATGAAAGACAGTGGCCCAGAAAGATTTGCACACCTGAGTATTATGCTCACAAGAATGACAAGACTCGTGTAAGTCTTTATAAAGTCTTAAAATACCGTTGTGGTAATTCAGGGCCAGTCCTTCCTCCTTTACAGGTTAACTTTACTGAAATCAACTCGACCTGGAATTCTAACCACAAAGGAAGCATGAGAAGTTAATAAAATCAGAAGACACTGAAGGTGTAAATACAGTGCAAGTGTTGGTTTTAGTTTTTTTGACTGTTACAGCCTGATAATTTTACATTCTGTGCTTTAATTTCAGGGAAAAGCAGAGATGTTGTGTGTCAGAACATACACACTAGCATATATACACGTATACATACACACTTGCTGCAGAATGCAAAGGCTTCCAGTGGCATATGATTCATTGTACCAATCTCTCACATGCAGGTGGTTTTTTTCATATAAAACCAAAACAGTTTTAGAGGTGCCCCCTCCCCCTGCATATATAAGTATTTATTAATGTGTATTCACATGCATTATTACCCACTCATTGATTTATGTTAACCAGATTTAGATTTTAAATTTTTTTTTAATGTAAGCCATAAATTATTTTAGTTGCAACACCTAGCCAGAACACTCCAGTGATGACAGTACTCCTGGGTTTTATGGTAACTAATACCTCCGTTGGCAAAACATTCTTAATAAAATGACTCAAGTTTTGTTTGCTTCATATTGCTTCATTTTTAAGAATTCTTTTTATGTACAATCTTTGCTGTTAGTACACTTCAGATTTACTGAAGTGCAGTAAACGATGAGAGCTCGTTATTCAGAAGCACCTAGACTTTTTTGATATTAAATGGAAGCCATCAGCAACAAACATTGTATGGAGAATTCAACAGGTGGACAAACAGTGCACATCAGTGAGTATGAGATGAAACTGTTTTCTAAACAGCTGGTAGCCTTCACAAAACAAATTATGTGTGATGTAGTCACTGTCCTGCTGAGACAGCAGAAGGACATAAGAACACAAGTGACTCAAGGGTCAGTGTTTATCCATATTAATGTAGCTTTGGTTCAGAAATTCTTTAAGTGATGTAGAGCACCTGGTTTAGTGACAAAACACATGCATCTCACAGTGCTAACAGTAGAATGCTAATAAACTATAAACTGCAAGTTTCAAATATTAATAGCATTTAATAAAAAAATTTACAGAAATATTCTTGTTGACAAATGTGCAGTACAAATGCAAGCTCCTTGGCCACAAACTCTAATTGTGTGCATCAGTTTTGTGCTGGCATAACAGTGCAAGTGCTGGGATTCAAGTATGCTTTTCCGTGTTCGTGTTAAGCAACAGAGATTACATGATGAAGTTCGGGGGATTTTCTGCTCACAAGGCCAGGATGTGAGAATCAAGCAAAGCAACGCAGCAAAGGAAATGTTTAATTTCCCTCATCTAGAAGGCATAAAGGAGGGAAAATGCATTTCACAAGCAAACCAGCTTCACATTCCACCAAGTTATTGCTTCAGCTAAATCAGCTGTACTAAAACACAGGATTACAGGTTGCAATCTAATCTGCCCTCACATGAAGAGAAGATGAAATCTACAGTGCAAGTCCTCCATGCAAAACGATCAAATTGCAACATCAGAGTCCTGTTTCATAGGGCAGAATTTATTCATCATTCAGTTTTGCCTATGAATTAATTTTTTTTGTAAGTCGGTTAGATCACAGTCAAAAGTACATTGTTTATATTTCTGTGTTTCTAGAGGTACTACTTCATGCCAGTTTAGGCCTGGTCAACAACAGAATACAATATGAACACTTGTTTCCAAAGAACTGACGAAGTTGAACTGATGAAGTTATTGCTGAAATTTTTAGAGCCAAAATTAAAACCTATTTCACCAAATCAAGCCTTTACTCCACTTAAAAAAAATCTGACATCCTATTAATTAAAAAACCAAAAGAAAACAAACCCTCCCCTCCAAACTTAATAGGTATTCTTTTTTCAATTAAATAATAATCTAAGATTTTACAAGATATTCACATTCAGGCAACTGTCTCCTGACTTTCATGTGGCTGAATGACAGATGCCATAATAAAAACAAGAACACTACTCTCACATTCTTCCTGACAGCAGTGATTAGTGCAATTTACCACTGCACTACACAGTTCTAATAGTGCAAGGTGTGCCTGCTGACATTTCTCACAATCACCTGCTACATGATCATTATCCTCAGATGTCTGTACCTGCAATTTTCATTAGAATTTTGGCATTTATGTTAACATTTATGAAAAACTATGGCTTTATCCATGAAGTATATAGCCTGCCTAAGCAAAATTTTTAAACCATTTATTTAAAACAAAAAAACTGAATTGGAATGAAAGTTACTTAGTTAAGCCATAAGCTGTGTTGCCACTAAACTCAAGATCTCAGGGTTAGCTACCGAACACTAATTTGTGTATTTGTGCATCTGTTACAGTCTTTAAAAGTTCATTTAAAATGTAACACTGATAAAACTTCACTTCTTTTTTTAAGTCTAATCTAATAATTTATCTTCTTTTTTGCAACATGTTTAATTACTTGTATCCAAAGTGTCATCTGAGTATGGCTGGACTACAACAGGACTGGGACTGCAAGAAACCCATAAATGCACATGTAAGAAGGCACTTGTCTTCCAGTAGTTCAAGTCAGAGAAGGCCTTACCCAGACAGTGGCACCTTACACTTTGAAGGATTAGCAAATGTCCCCAGGCTTTGCCACAGTCTCAAAAGCTGTCCTCGTGTCCCTGGACAAAGGTGCTGTGTGTGGTCTATAACACCATGAAGCTCATGACAAATTCCAGTAGTTTCTGCCTGTTGTGCTGAGGTAGGAATGTAGTGCTGAGCTCCAAAATGATGTCTTTCCTCTGCTTAGTCTGCTTGAAAACCTAAAGCACAGCATGAACACATGTAAGCATCACCACCTTACAGGAATCTCCTTTCTTCTGAGATTAAAATGTTACGGTCTATACTAAGTTTTCTCTTGTTTACAAGATTTTTTTCTTCTCATTTCTTGAAGGCTTAGCTGGCAATGCCTTTAGGTATTATTAGAATTCACTCAGTGTTGAAGCCCTTCAAGCGTTATGGAAGCAAAGAAATTGAGAAATAAGTACAGTGCATGATAAACAGCCAAAAGTCAACAGTGAGGGATAAAACAAGCAATNTCTTGTTTACAAGATTTTTTTCTTCTCATTTCTTGAAGGCTTAGCTGGCAATGCCTTTAGGTATTATTAGAATTCACTCAGTGTTGAAGCCCTTCAAGAGTTATGGAAGCAAAGAAATTGAGAAATAAGTACAGTGCATGATAAACAGCCAAAAGTCAACAGTGAGGGATAAAACAAGCAATCAAAGGCATCCACTTCAAAGTGTAAGCACTTTAAAAACAAGAATTCAGATGCTATGCTACAATGGATGCTCAACAGACATTATCTAGTTCCACTTTTCATTCTATTTTATCCTGCTGTTGGAAAATGATGGCTTCAATATGTGCTTTCCTCACAGCTACTAAGAGTCTGCAGGAAGATACCCTTACTAGGCCAACTATTTTGGATTATTCAATGTATCAGAATTTAAAGGCAAAGACTTCAAAACCCATATCTAGCAACATTTTGCCTAAATGGCAAAACTTTCAAAATTATAATGCTATATCTTATCTGGCATTCAGGAAGCCATGCCATTCAGATGAAAGAAAAACACTTCACTTGCAAAATCTACATGGGTCATCTAAAATTTAAAATACTGGTGGTAAAGTACAAAATTGAGTGTTTATCTTAAAGAACACCTGTATCCTCATGGTGAGCACTGAAGGTGTATAAGGATGGTTCTTCTGGAGTATCAACCACTGCTAAGCCAAAATTCAATAACTAATGCTTTTTTAAAGATTTAAGTAACTTCAAAATTAAATTTAGCTGTTACTGAGCACAGAACATGCTCTCAGCCTTTCAATATTGTCCAATAGGGACAGGGAGTAGAAGAGAGGAACTTCATTTGCTGTGAATAAAAATGTCTAGTCAGCCAGCCATCTAGACTGACCTTCCCAGGGGCAAGAAGTGCCCTGTTCTACGGCTTGTGCTCTTTTACAGCCCTCAGCCTGAAGGAAACCAAAATGCTCCAAACCCACAATACATTTCCGCAGATACATTCACTGATTTTAAACTGACACTGAACAGATTCATTGAAATGTCCAAACTGTGCTCATTATTGAAATGAAACTTAACAGTCACCAGATTTGAGCACCAAACACTTACTCCAATTTCCTTGAAGACTTTCACTGCATTTTTCACGTGACTGTAGGTAGCACTCTCAGCTGCAAGAAAGAAAACCCAGAGATAAATAAACTGCAGTTCAGCTGGGGCTACCATGTGGTAGAAAGAAGAGAATGAATCAAACCCAGTTCCAAAACCAGTTCAACATACCATACACAGCAACATTCCTCTCTGTCCTGCTTATTAAGTGCCTGTGTAGCTTCTGAATATACTCAGATTCTAAAACAGGACCACTAAAATTGTGCACAAAGATGACAGCAGAGCTGTATGCCTCCAGTAAAGGTCCCAGTAACCTCTGCAGGAAAGTGATGTACTGCTGGTGCTCTTGAGACTGGCTCACCTAAGAAAAGGCAACAAAAGGTTCAGTGACAGAGGCCAGTGGAAACCAGAAACGACCTGCAAGGTAGAACATGGCAAAACAGCATCCAAAAGAAAAACAAAAGCTCAAAAACTTGTACAAAAACAAGTGTGGGGGCACAGCACAATATGAGAGCATAGCAAGAAAAGAGGTTTATCATGAGGGACAAAACAGGCACTGAACATCACAGACCAATGCTGTTTTTTTCTCCTCCAGGGTATTACTATTTTTCCGAGATCAAATTAAAGACATCATGCTGTTCTGCAGCCAACAGAAGGGCTGCCCTACATTCACAGAGTTGGACAGAAGTTTTCAAGTGTTAACAAGATATCCTAAAGAGTGTTTGTGTCAGCTCTAAGAAAACTAGTAAAGTATCTAGAATCAACATAAGCAATCTATGAAGTAAAATATAGGCTGAATATAAATACCAGTTGGATGTGCCCCTTTTAGAGTGCATGTAAAGAATAAAACCAAGAGACTTGAGTTTTTCTTAGTTTTCAGGACTCTAACCATTGCTCTTCCCTGTAAAGATTATTTGATGTTTCTTCAGCTGTTTTCCTCATGGGAAGGAGACAAAGGTATTTTATGGACTGTACAGAAATACTACAGACTAAGATTGCAAACCAAAAAAAAACCCCAAAGAAAAAAGAAAAATCAGTACCTGTCCTGAATAAGCAAAGTAATTTGAATCTCTCACAAGAGGGTTCAACATTATTAGCCAAAGGAAAATATTACCTTCAGGTAGCAATCTCTCTGCTCCTCTCCAAAATCACTGTCTTCATCTTCCTCGTCACTTCTCCAAGATAATGGCTCAGGAAGTTTTTTATTCCACTGCTGTTCTGTAAGACTGGGGCTAACATCCTCCTGATCATCCTGCTTAAATTCAAAGACAAGGTGGTAAATAGGTACAACTCTGAATCCAGGCAAGCAATAGGTTTATTTTATAATCTCATCTGACTTATCAATGCATTAATTAACCAGTATTTAATGGAAGCAAGTGAGACTCAATTATAGGCAGCATGGAGAAAAGGAGAGAAAAGAGACATTTGGTGGAAAAGACTGTTTTTTTCCTTGCTTCCTCCTGGGTGCCAAGGTTTGTTTACCATGCATAAAAAGAAGTTTATGAAGCAAAGATATGCTGAATGAGCTGCCTCTGCTCCTAAGGTTTTCTTTGCACTGTGCACCTCTGGCAAACTGCACCACACAGTGACTCCCCTGCAGACCCAAAACTAACTGCAAGCTGGGGAGTTTCACAGTAATTCTGAGATCAATGCAAAGGAATTAAAGAATGACAAAAGGTCTGGACTCCTGACTCCTGTAGAGCAAAAAGTAAAAATCCATGTAGCTGTGCTACATTTGAAAGGGCTCCAATAATAAAATAAATCCCAAGTTTCAAGACAGTACAAAAATATGTGTCTTCCTTAGTAGCCTTATTGGTAAAATGAAATTACACACAGAGTCATGAAGCATCACAGGCTGACTGTACCCTACGAACAGAGGAATGAAGCAGTCTCAGCCCTGGGCACGTTGTTACAAGCTTTCAGTAACAATGTAGATTTAGAACAAGTCTCACAACTAAGGAGCATGAACTACCCCTAGTACAGTACACTACTCCTACAGCATCTCTGCCACTTTACCTCGGCCACCAGAAGAATGCCATACTGGATCAGCCTTTCCACAGATTCATGGCAAACTTGATAGATCACCTGGCAAGGCTGCACAACATAAAAGGAATGCAATGAAAAAATCACATCCATTACACCCATTATAGCAACATCATTCCCTGTTCAGTATGAATGTTTTAGATACAGCAGTATTATTCCTTTTATGCAAGTTGTTAAACTTTTATCAGCATAATCCCAATGCACCACTCTTGTGTTTACCCTGGCAGACATTAAAAAAATTATAGTGAAATAGGATATTTAAAACATGGCCAAGATTTTTCCGAAATGCATTACCACTGGCAGAATACCACATTAAATATTCTCCCTTTTTAACAGCCTCTAACCAAGTTTTAGTTTGTTAACAATTCTGGAATAAAATCATCATAAAATTAAAATCATTGAAACTCCTAACAGAGATCTATTTGGAATTTAAAGGAAACTACACTTTCAAAAAATTCTCTTATGTGTTTTGAAACTGAATAAAAAAAACCCAACCTCTTTTACATTATTCATTATCATTTAGGAAATATTCTCTTAGTTAAAAAAATAATAATCTATTATTAACTCTGAAAGCAGAAGGATAATAGCACTGAAGAACTCCACTATATGAGCTAACATTACTGCCCAGACAAAACCACTAAATTTGGCTTATGCTTCCGTAAAAATGCACCAGCCAAATATGAATACAAATTTAAGAACTAATTCAAGAATCTCTAGAACTTTAATTAACTTCTACACATAAGAGAAAAGAACATCTAGCACTTAAAATCGAATGTATGCAGTGTCTGAAAAATAAGATAACATCAGCTCTCGTTGGTGTTTTGTAATACAACAAAAACTGAAGTCAAGCCATGTTTAAAATTGCTACTAAGTACTAGGTGTGGCACAACATGAGTACTGCACTCCTATGCAAATAAGGGATATCTTTAGAATATGGAGCCTTGCTTCCCAACATAATTTCAATCCTCTGTGAATATTCATAGTAGCTGGGTACTCACAAAGACTTGCTTCTTTAGGTTAAAAAAACCCATAAAATAAATTGTTTGGGCAGAATGCAAATACAGCTGTGATGATCTAATGACATGAGTGACACAAAATACATTAGAGAAGTTGCTCTCTCAGCTTCCCACAACTCAAGGTGGGCTTTCTAATGCTGCCTTTCTCAGGAAAGGCTTAAAGCACAGCAGAAATGTTCCAGCCCCAGCCCAGCATTGCTCACTTCAGCACTTGCAGGAGCAGCAGGTGGCACTCAGTGTGTGATACCCACTGGGTACTCACCACCATCAGACTGCACTGACAGTGAACACACCACAGCTGTGACACTTATAGAAAGCATCCTGTAATTTTAAAGTAACAAGCAGAACAAAAACTGGGCAATTAATGCAATTACTTACCAAAGATACAGTGAATTCATTAGAAAGCAGGTAGCACAAGCTGGCAGCTTTTCGGACCAGGTGTTCTTGACTGATCAAACTGGGAGAAGCACCACTGGTACCATTTCTGTACCTCCTGCTCTGAATCGCGTGAAGGCTGCAGGCTGGAGCAGGAACAAACACAGGCAAAGTTTAATTTCCCAAAGAGCTTTATGGCAAAGGAAACGTCAAACTTCTGTTTTATCTACTTCTGGGGCTAGAAGCAGTCAAGTATTACACATGCCATTCAAGAATAAAGACAGAATTCACCACCATTTTGTGTCCAGTAATGTCAGATCAAAACAAAATCTCATTAAAATATTGCTCATCAAAGCACAGGTTTTGCCATGTTGGCTCAGAACTCTGATAGTGCCTTGCCTATGGCAGTGACCAATACACAAATACTTCCAAGAAAGATAAAGGATGAGGGGAAAAAAGAATGGAAACGTTCCACAAACAAAATATAAGTTTGCTTTAAAATTGTTTGTTAAGGTAAACATGGGCTAAAACAGGAAGTGAAAAAATATTATTAAAGTAAATAACACAAGAATTTGATGAGGTTTTTTGTGCAGACACTTTGACTTCAAGGGTTACAAGAAAGTCTTTCCCTGATAAACCCCAAAACATACCAATAACGGCCTCTTTAATGAATACATGAAGTATTCCATTGCTGTAGAAGTTGAGTTCAAAGACAGCAGGTATTGTGATGCTGGGAGTGACAAAGAACTCATTGTTTCTGCTCGTGTTTGTGATATTTACACAGTTCCCCAACAAGTGGATGGCATGCATGACAACATCATCCGAGTTCCCTGAAAATCCCAAGTCAAAGTCACGGGCTAGGACCTCCTCCTTCATGGAGAAGAAATCTTCTACCAGCCTGGAAAGATCAGTTCCCTAGAAATAAACACAGAATCACAAATTTAAACAATTTTTCTGCACAGGAGTCTACCAGTAAACTTCATAATCAGGTATATATCAAACACAATGCACTAACTGTCAACAACCCCAAGCACAAGAGTCATAGCAGAAAAATTGATTTTCACTGAGGTTTTGATGAAGTAGTTCCACATGTTTGGAATTACATGTAATTATATTTTACAGACATGCAACTATTTGGGAATGCAAGATTTTTCTTTGCTTCTTGGTTTATTTCACAGCCTGCAGAGACCTGAATACCTCAAGACCATGTCAGAGGTACCCTATTTCCATTACCGATGCTATAAAGTGAATGGTCAATTAGCTGGGAACACTGCACTTAACAGAACTGAACAAACGGTGTGGAACATGAGGAAAAGCCTTTCCTCAGGCACCTCCTTTTCTTGTTTTCTGTCAAGATGGATTCAGATCACATTGTAAAATGCTTCTTTGATTCCACTATTTTAGGAAATTGGAAGCACTGGACTGATAAGAATGGTGATGCTTCCTCCACAAGCAGGATGACAAAACTGACCAATACTTTTCCATTTGTTCTCAATTTACATGCAATAAAAGCTTCAGATTAGAAGCAGAAGGAATTCTAGAAAAAATGTAAAACAAACTTGTAGGAGGAAAAAAACTTATTCCAAGTCTCACGCAGAAGACTTCAGGTAAACATTAGTATCATTCTGCCATTGTGACAAAATATTTTAGTACTGAGGAACAGCAAAATCAATTTGGAAATTAATGGAACAGTTTCTAGAGTATTCAATAGTGAATGTGTTTTGAGATCTAAAAAACAATCCTAACACAATAAATTAAACCCAAGTAATCTTTCAGAAAGGCATAACATTTTGAATTACAAAGAGCTATTTCCACGTGAGCATTTATTACCATCCCATCAATTTCAATGCTTGTGTTCAAGCGCCCACTGCTAACTAAAATATCAGCACTCAGACTACCTAAAATCCACTTTAATTTAAAATTAAATTAAATTTTACTCTTTCTTCTTTTATCAGTATGATACAATAGTAAAATCCATACTGGTTTTTTTCGTAAGTTATCAAGGCCAAAGCAATGTCTGGCTATTTAAGCAGCGCAGGAGCCTTACCTGCCTGTGTCTGTACAGCAACAAACAGGCAACAATGTGGGTAGACATCACAGCACAGGACTTGTTAGCGGCTAGAGGTGAACAAGATAAACTTGTTAAGGCCCTGAGACACTCAGAACACCATTACAAATGAAAGAGCACCCACTATTTAAAAAATAATAATAGTGATGTGGGCACGGAACTGTACCCACCAAATGAAATACAAAGTGTATCATGTCTACCAAGAAACAATATTAAAGTAACCAGAGTAAATTCACTAAGAAAGCCAAATAAAGCTTAAATACTTACTAAGCTAAGTACTGTTCTCTGTGTATCTCTTGTACCACAAGCTACAGAGCTGCTGACTGAAGCATACATCACATAACCCATAAACCTGGCAACACTGGTCCATGCATCTAGATAAGTTCATGTATGACCTCAAATAAAGCTATTAAAACATTCCAATACCTCCTTGCATGAAGAGGTAAGAAATGAGTGTATCAATACGACAATCAAGCACTTCAGAGTACATAAAGTTTAGTGTACTAGTCCAACAAACAGAACAAAAATCTTCTACTTGATCAGAAAAAGAGTTTATTAAACTTTGAAGAGGAAGAAGAAAGACAAAGGATGGAGAATTGTCAAGATTATGTTAGTCATGAAATGATCACCTGAATGGAGACAATTAGGAAGTATGACATTACCACACAGACAATTCATGCAGTCAGCAAAACAAAACAGGCAGCTGACAGCAACCTGGTCCAGTGGAAGGTGTCCCTGCCCATAGCAGGGGGCTTGAAACAAGATGATCTTTAAGGTCCCTTCCTAACCACACCACTCTATGATTCTGTGGTAGTGATACTCTTCAATACTTACTGAACAAAATGTGCTCAGCCAAGTTGGAGATCAGCTCTCTTCTGAAGGGTTCACTGGTGATATCCCTGGAGTTGGGCAGTGAGGCCTCTGCACCTTCATCCACAGTATCGTTAGGTCTGAATACAGAATAAAAATTAACATGATGACATTTAGATTTTTGTCAAAACGTAAAATAATCTAAACTGATTTTTTTAATATATATACTAACTGGACCACAGCACAAAATACCATTACAGTCTGGTAAGGGCAGAAAAATGTCATCAGGAAAAAGCTCTACTGACTTTTCAAGATTATTTCTTCGCACTAAATCACAATCCACAGTAAGACTACCAAAAGAAAAATTGCAACCATTTTCTGTGGCTACTAACGACTTTGCTGCAATACCAACTGCTCTCTTTCCTTAAACAAATATGGACAACAGTAGAATAAGCAAATCTACCTAAAAGACAGAGCCCAGTCTCTCTACAAACTAGAAATGGTCTTTTGTATGGACTTACAACTTTCTAAAGGTACAGGACTGGCTTTGTCTCTACCAGGACCACACAGGTTTGTATAACTCCTGAAAAGACCAACTAAAATGTGTATCTATATAACAAATGCAGAACTAACCCTTGAGCAGTTTTTCAGTCCTGAGTGACAGTCACCTGCTTGAAAACAAGGAGTACTCACTCCCAGGTCCTATTTGCTTTGGAATTATTCCAAAAATCTTGTGAAATGTTTTTAAGGTTTAAAAAAATCCTTCACTTACATTAAGCATGTAGTTTTTTCCCTAAGTTATTCCATAAAATTTATAAACAAACCAACAGAAGTAACTAAAATTTTTTAAAAAGTAAAAAAGTCTCCTTGAATTTATTTAAACAGAGCTCATCAGGAAGAACGTAACTCTTACAATAAATTGCATAGTTTTGCATTGACTAAGTTTTGCACTTTTCTATAAACAATCAGATTATCCATGGGCAGTTCAAGTACTGCTTGGAATGTAATGCAGAACATTAAAAAGATAAACAAACAAACAAATCCCAACCTGTCCTGCCTTTCAACAACATCCAAAGAAAAAACTCTACCTTGAGGGAAGTATAGCTGGTAACAAAGCTTGTTCCAAAGAAAGAGGAGCAGGCACAGGTTTTTGGCTTTGGCTGTTTACATATTCCTGTTAAAAAAAGACTCGTTATTTTTTGTATTTTTTCCACCCTATTCTTGCATTCAACTGATAATGCTATTACAGGAAAAAGGCAATTATTCAAAAATGAAACCATGATCAAAAATAGCTCATACTAAAAAAGCAGTAATAAGGTTAGAGATATTAAAAGTTTTCAACGGCTTATTCACTTTTGACTTTATGTTATGCAGAAAGCAGACTTCCCACAGCAAGGGATGTGTACTTCATGAAAAAACTTGCAATGAAAACAACACATAACCCCTGTCAGCACCCTGCTGTGAGCAACTCCTTTGAGATGAGCTGCTCCAGGATTAAATTAATGAGAACTGCCTCATTAACATGAGCGAGAGCAAAGCCTAGCACCATTCAGAACCAACGTGGAGACTGTAATTACTGCTTGCTCCTGCCTTCCTCTAATGCCAGGATAGAGAACTTCTCCAGGGGTAAACACGAGTGTACAAAACTCCAGTTGCAAGACACAAACTAAAGCCCCCAGGAAGCAGGCAGGGTACTGCATGCTTGGAATTCCTGAATCCCAAATTTCTCAAAAGCCAAACTCCTCTCCTTATAGGTTAAAATTTACATTGTTCTGTTTTCAGGACACTGTGTTCCCTCAGTTTCTGTAAAGAATGGGAAACTAAAGAGCCACTTAACCTGCTGGTCAGGAAAACAGCTCCCTCCCAGGAACGCTGCTTAAAAGACTTTCACAGCCTCTTTCACACACTCTTCTGCTTCCAAGCCTGTGCTCATAGAACTGCAGATGCCCAAAATTAACCCCCAAAGCTCATCAGCTTTAGAAAAACCTGCAGTGACACAACTACAGTTACACTTGTGCAAATCTGAGCTAAGGCACGCTAACGATTTATGTAATTTATCACCGGAACACAGGTACAAATGAGACCTGCCAGAGGCTGCTGGGAAGGTATAGAGTGATTAGCATTTCACTAGATTAAGAGGGCAGATAACCTTCTTTTCCTTACACTGATCCAAGAAGAGTTGTTAACTCTCTACCAAGAATAGCCCAAGCCTTCTCCTTTGGAAGTGAATTAGTATCTTTCCCCACTACACTAATTATAATGCAGTGCAGCCGGTCACAATAATTTCATGCTGTGGTAACTGAACCCTCCAAAGCTCTCCGACCTACTGCTTTTTCTGAGAGAAGTAGGGCAGAAAGAAGAACACCTAATTAATTTGAATAATGTTCTAGTGAATTGCTGTTACAGTGTTTAATCTTAATAAAGTCACACTAAAAATAAGGTATACTGTGGCAGAATACAGATTAGTGAAATCTAGATTAGTACCAGCAGATTCTGCAAAGAAATCAGAGAAAATTTAAAGTGAAGGCAGATACTGCCACATTACCCCATTCTCTGAGAAGCTACAGAACAGTATATGGTGAAGCAGAGTAGGTAATAGCTCTGAAGTAATAATGAATGACGACTTTCAAAGAATAAACAGATTTTTTGATATACTGCCCATGACACTTCTATAGCTACTAATTTTCTTAGCAATTTTAAAAATCCAGCAAGATAAATGCCCTTCATCAACCACAGCATGTCATTAAATTACTTAAACTGGAAAACAGTATTCAGCTTCCTTCAAATGTCTCTACAACATAAAGAATTATTACAAGGTACAAGGATCATTTTAAAGATTGCTTGTTAAACAAAGAACGCCACCAGTAAAAATACTTAGACCATTTCAAAACTAATATATCAACTCTGAGACTATTTCAGCTGAGTCCAAAGACTCACACATTCATCAAAAACACGGATACTTCTGTCCTGCCAGAATGGATGGCAGCAGATAATGCTAGTGATGATAACCCACAAAGAGAAAATCAAAATAAATGTGTCCCACTACTGAAACACGAAAAATGCCAAACCTCCAAAAAGACCTTCAAGATACCAAACTTACTTTTAAGGAAAATGGTTGTGCAAAATCTACTCTGACACACCCATAATTCTTCCGCAGCATTCTGAAGACTCCTCGAGCTATACTCCAAAGACTTTCATTCTTCTTAGGCTTGCCCTAGAAAACATAGGTGGTTGTTTTGCTTTTACTCCACTTTGCAATTAAAAGGTTATGTTCAAAATTAAAATGCATGCAACAGCAGACAAAGCAAGGCTGAAGCTTTTGACACACCTTGTAACGTCAAGTAAATCTAGAGAACTATTTTTCTCCATAGATATCCCCTTGAACACAGCAGTTGTCATGGATTTGCATTTAGAAGTGTGTCACCTGTACCTCAGTACTCCCTGTCTGAGAGGTTTTGTGATTCATGCCTCAACACTAACCCCAGGTCAGTGGGACAGAGGACTAGCATAACATTTAATCATGTAACACACTTTCCTGCACATGAGCAGAAAATCCCCCAGGCAAAACAAGTTGTTTGATTGCTCTTACCAGCTGTTCACTGTTATAGTGACCTTCAATTATGCGATCATAGGAGATTCCCACAGGTATAATTAGGACATCAGGAGTAGCATTTGAGAAGAGAGCATCCACCACCACGGACAGAAGACCTGCTCTAGGTCCAGATGTCTTTCCACTTCGAGATCGTGTGCCTTCCAAGAATATTTCTAGAAACTGCTGCTGTCTCAACAGTTCTTCTATGTGCTGAATACAAAAAGATTGGAAAAGAGAAAAAATAAGTATCTAATTATATTGGCATTTATATATATATAATAATATATAATTATATTTTAAATATATTGTCAGCAACCATTTCCTTTCAAAAGCATTGGAAGATCATGACTTGGCATGAATACTTGTGGGAAAAAACCCCAGTAATTAATTAATGCCTGACACAAACCCAGACCTATCTGCAACTGAATTTGCATCAATATACAATAATGACATTTGTTCAAAAAGCATCTCTAGCAACAGTTGATGCAGTTGATTTGCATTCATCTCTCCTTCTGGCTCCCCAGAACACCCCATCTTCCAAGATGTAAATACAGCAACTACACTGAATGGCACAAAGGATTACATCAACCCATCATGGACAGAGACTTCCATTGTGTTCACTGAATCAGGGTAGAGATGCCTCACAACAAAAGACATCAGAGAAACAAGAATAAGTTAACTCAGAGAGAATTAATTCCACATTCTTTAATAAGGATTATGCAAGGTGGAAATCTGCTCACCCTCAAAGGGGCTGAGCATGCAATTTTCTTTATACTATAAATTCAAAACTTCATACAAAAACAAATCCCCTTTTTGCATCATGAAACTTCAGACAAATTTAAAGCAATAAATACAGTGTGATAGAACTCACTTTCCCACTTGCCACCCAAGTGAAACACTACCTACAGAAAGAAAGACAAGAAATACACACCACGTAGAGCAAAGCTCTGTACAGGAAATCCTTACGACCATCAGGATTCTGATCCAGCTTCCGTCGAATGAAAAATCCTCCCAGCTTGCGGATCAACGTGCTACACACCAAAGAAGGATTACACTCACTGATTTCAGTTTGCAGGAAACTACTACACATCCAGCAAAAAATTCCTTGCACACAACAAGGATTCAAATAACTGAAATTCTTAAAGACTAAACTGTATTACATTACTTGCACATGATGGGACTACACAAACATTTCTCTATTCACTTATGAACAGCTTCTTTACCCTGTCTTGCTCCATTTCACTGCCTTGACAGACCACTGACCAGGAGATTCTTGCACGCTGAGATGCTGGTGACCCATGTAAGAGTTAAGGTGAGCTGGCCCAAATCAGTGCACAGACAGCATGGCCTCCATGCCCATGGTGTGCTGCACACTCCCCTCAGCTGCAGCATCAGCTCAGCCAGCTAATTTTAACAGAGCAATCTGCAGGCAGCTCCCACTCGGCACCAGCGATTACACCATTTGCATGGTCCTGCATTTATCCCACAGTGTAGCAAGAAGTTCTCACAACAACATCCCTTCTGCTTGACAGAACCAATGATGAATAAAGTTGTTTTCTTGCAAGAAAATCCTTTATTGGCTCAAAAGACCAAACATGGGTGCCTCTTTCTGCAGACAGGGTGCTGTGTATGGACCATGGGCCTGCTGAATGCTGCAGAACTCAAGGTTCCCAGTGCCTAAAGTAATGTCAGATTATCTGTGCTAAACTCTCTTTCTTTATTCTGCTGGCCCTGAGAACTAGCATTTTACTTGATAATTTATATGAATGCCTTTTTCACTGGGATTATTACAGACCTGCACTTACTCATGTAAAATACCCTCAAAGTCAAGGTGTTCTCCTTCTTTCCTCATCATTTTCTATAATATCCACTGGTTTTTTAGGTATCAAATGCCCAAATTCTGTCTCAATGGCAAAATACTACCTAAAATACCTCATGTTCTTTCAGACACCAGAAATATAATTTAAAAACAGACTCAAGTGGAATACTTTTCCACAAAGTATTATTCACTCAGTACTGTTGCTGCTCGTTAGCCAGCTCACTAAACTGCATGAAGAGCTGTCCATTGACAACTCTTTTTCCCATATCATCTTTCCTTAGTCACCTACCCACTTTGAGACTCCAAGAAAGGAATATCCTTTCTGCTTACCCTACTAAGGTTGTAATAGATCTTCTCAGAAGGATATTGTGATGCTCCCTCTCTGAACATGTTACAGGAACTGAAGAAGTTCTACATGATGGCCCAGTAACAGCCAGATAATTTTACACTTGGACATTTTGTGCAATAGGTCAGATCCCACCACCTCAGTCTTTTTTCAAAGAAGGAGAGGTTATTACCTGAAGATGGGGATGTTGAGATTGTTCCCTGCAGCTATGTAGGGTGCTTTGATGTTATGGCAGAAAAGAATGAATGTAAGAAGCAGGTAGTCAATGTGGGACTTGTGAACAGGCAAAAAGATAAGAGGCAAATTCATCTATGGTGGGGAGAGAAGGAAAAAAGAAACAAGTCAGTTGGTAAGAAACATGGAATATTACTCCTTTTCTTAAATCCACTGTTGAGATTGCTAGCACCATCTTATCTGAACTGATGGTATTTTCCAGTTACCGTAATTGCGTTTGTTTACTCCTGATTTTCCTTCAGCTGGGACAATGAGAACTTTTTAGTCAACTTGTCTTTAGTCAAGTAAAAACAAGTCTTTAGTCTTAGTTTTCATGGACTGTAGTTTTCAGTTGTATCCATTGCATTAACAATGATTAATACTCCCAGTTTCTTCAGACACACAGTGTTGAGATACCAATCAAACAATTAAAGCGATGTAGAAAAATCCTCACTGCCACAAAAGTACTGGTATTGCTATTAGATGTTAGCAAGGATTTATAAACAGTGGGTTTCCCAAACACAGCATTTAAAAAACAACAGAAAATAATAGGAACTTTTTTTATTTGTTTCATTTATCTAATCAGTATTTCTAACGTAAATCCTGCAAGAAGAGTTAACTCATTTGAGTGTAAAGAAAATGGTAACATTTAGGAGTTTGTTCAACCAATTTCAATAAATATTGAAAAAGTGGAAACAGATTGCCAGTAAGAAACAGGAAAAGTTTTTTCTTAAAGGTTTTTACTCTAAATCAAGGTAAAAGTGAAAAATCCTGACTAGGTCTACTAATTTATTACTGGCTGTCTCAGCTCAAAGAACCGGAAATGATGCTGGATGCAGGTTATCTGAGATAATCATTCAGCTTGACAGTTAAAATTTGACCCTGAATCAAAGATAAACCCAGAGTTCACATGGCATTTTAGGTTATGTCACTCTAAGAGCATTATATTTAATTAAGAACACTCTTTCACAGATACACGCCAGTTCTACCTACAACCTCATTTCATACAGATTTAGCAGAACTCTCACAAAAAAGAAGTGCTGCAAACCTTATTAGAAACTACTTCAGAAATCTACCTTACTGGATTTTTTCCCACCCTCCCTTACCTCTGTTGCTGCTTTGACCATTTCTATTTGACCTCTGTGGATCTGGATATTCCAGAAAAAACTGTTAAACAACTTCAGCAATACCCAGCCAGTCAACCTAAGAGAAAACAAACACAATTCAAAAAGCTTCATTTATTTCTTCTTCTGCTTCTGTTTTATATTGCTTCTGTAAGACTAAAGGCAAAGCCTTTTAATCTGATAACTTATATTTAAACAAAACTACTGTAAAATCCAATTGCCAAACAAGGTTTTGCCTATGGTTAGTAGCCATATTTCAGCCTCCTGCAGTTATGACACGAATCTTGTAGCAACCTCAGTGAAGGCTGTGAACTAGGAACATGACAGAGACAAAATCATCCTCAGTAGTAAATGCAGACACCACAGGAGAAGATGTTATCTAAAATAAGACTCTCTCTGAGATATTTACATGTACAAATTATAATATTAAATAGACTACTGGAAAAATTGTCTTTCAGTCTGTGATGCTGCAGATAGCTGCTCTTGCCCATATGAGCCTGAAACAACAAATGATGCCAATACTGGTCTAAGCATTAGCATCAAAACTAGTTTTGGGAGAAAAGAAAAAAGTTTGTATTTAATCTTGTAAGATTTATTCCTTGGAAAGGCACAGGGTTTCTGCTGCATCTGAAAATGAAGAAAAACTACTGTTTTATTAGCTCATATTAGAAAGTGGATTTTTATGAATAATGCATTTTCAGAATAATTATTATTTCTGCATAATGTGTTACAAGATCTGTCAGTATTATAAAGAAAGAGCTTGTCCATCCTTCCACTCCCTGACAATATTGATAAGACATTTTTCTTACCTGATTAAAGCAGGTGACACATTTGCTACCATCTCCTGGAGAATTTTCCTAGCTTTTTTCTTCACTTTGTTGATAGCTTTAGGATCCGTCTGAACAAAACTACCTGGAGTACTTGGTTCAGAAGCTTCATCTACAATGGCCTTCTGGACTCTAACATTAAAAAGTAAAGTTTATGAGACAGTGCCACAACAGAAGAGTGCAAGACACAGACAACAGCTTGGAATGAGCTATGTATTACTACAGGAGTAACTTGCAAACATAAAAAGCATCCACACTGAACTATTGTGTACTCCAAATGCATTAAATTTAATTCAGTTTTCTAAGCTCTAATTTAGCAGGCACATGATGGTTGAATGAGCTCAAAGGTGAGCATATAAAACAGTATGTACACAGTTCACAAGTACCAATATTAAGTGACTGCCAATTTTCCAAAATGGTCAATAAAGTTAAAAATCCAGGGAGAACAGGCGCAATCTCATCTTTGTTAATGTTTTCTTTTTCCTGCCATAGCAATTCCATTTACCTCATTAGATAGATTTACGCAGTTGCTCTTTGGAACTTCTACAGTATTGTTCCTCTGGAGTTCTCAGTGTTACCAAGTCTAACAAAATTTTATAAGGACTATTTTCCCCATTTAAAACATACCCAGGAGACAGTAAGTGGTTTAACACACCATGACTGTGGCACAACACAGTCTGCTTTACTTTTCAAAAGCAACACAATCATCTTCAGATGGGACACAAGCATTAAAAATTCAGGAGAATTAGGAATGTTAATGTAGGCAGATTGTGCCCTCTGACAAAAGTGGCCTCGAGGAGTGAGCATGTGGTTGAATTTCTTTGTGTCCAAGGAAAACTGATATCTTAACAGCTGATCAGGGGCTCAAGATGCCATTTAAAATGAGGCATATGAAACAGAAAACAAGCTCCACAAAGTTAAGGGTGGGTACTCCATTCTACAGCCTTTTTCCATTTTTTACTGCACTCTCCAGGTGTATACTCAGAGTACGCCAAAATGCTGCTCTCCTATTATTTCTGAACACTGACAATTTCTGATGATTGCAGTGTGACTTCAGTGGTAATGATTTACATGAATTACCAAGCAGAAGTTTGAAGTGCTCTCATTTAGCAATTTATGCTTCTGTGTACTGTCTACTGTTCCCCCACTACACACCGTTCATTTAGAGACTTGTAATTCTTAAACTCCCCTCTTTTACTGTTCCAACTGAAATTGCAAGCTACAGTCCTGAAAGGCTGTGCTAAAGATACTGTATCTCCTAATATTTTTAAGACTCTGATTTTCAAAACCTGCAGTTTCTAAATTAAGTCATATTTTAATGTACTAGTAATTTTAAAGATAGTTAATTCTGCATCATCTTACCTGCTGTTATTCAGCACATTTTCTGTCAGATTCTTGGCAAACATACCCTTATGAACATCCCTCTCTTGCACAAAAAGGACATAACAAAAGCGTCTTGCAAGCCACCCTCTGTACCTACAAAAGTATGAAGGGTATTTCAGTGTGATCCTCAAAATATTTCGCTGCCAAAAAAGTAGCATTAAAAACAACTAAAAATACAATTAAGAAGTAAAAGTAAGTGGAGTTTTATGAATGGCTGTCTAAAGGCTTCTGTATCTTCTAGTAAATTGCCAGTATCTTCATGTTATGGATGAAACAACTGATGCATAACACAAAACATCTGAGACAACTGGGGTCTGCATCCTTCAATTCAGGGTGATACTGCCTGAAAACATCCACAGAATCACAAGGAAGTAGCAACCAAACAAGCATATACATTTTGTCTGTCTACTGGAACTGACTCCCCAGCTCGACGAGGCCAAAAGAAGTGATAGCGCTGATTTCCAATTTGGTGCCCCTTTCCACCGAGGAAAGTAAATGCCCAGCTAAGAGGTTTGTCAACTTCTTCAAGGAACACCAACTCCTCTTGGGAAAGCTGCTCACGTAAGCGCAGGGTAAACTCTCACAAACACTTCTGAAAATATGTTTGCATTAGCCACCAAAACTAAATCCACTTTTTTAGTTAGCTTTTCTTCCTTTACCGTGTTTTCAAACACCCAGTCCTTTGTGTCTTCTCCATACCTTCTCCTAGCAAAGTTTTAGCAAGAGTAGAACCACTAAATAATCGGTAAATGTCACCACAAATTCAAGTGTTTAAGGTAACTTATGCAGTCTCTTCTTTTTAAATTAACCCTGTCCTCTACTCTCTAAATCATATAAGCAACAACCACCTGAGAAAATACTATTTGGAATATCAAACATCACAGAAGATGCATGTGACACAGGAAGGGTTTACATCCCATCCCCAGCAGTGGATATTCATTACTACTCTTCTTCTCACCTCCCTCATTTACCAGGCCAGGAGCAGACAAGCCACCACTTACACAAACCAAACACCTAGGACCCCCAAACAGCAGAGCTGATGTGATTGGGCAGAATTAACAGCTGGATGAAAAATGAAATCCTGGCCATTCCTAAGCCCAGGGCAGTTAAGTATTATGTAAAACCCCTGTCCTGAAGTTTGCTGGTGCAATGCCTGGCTGCTGCTCCAGCGAGTGTCCCAAACTGAACCGTGGGTGACAAAGCTCATGGTGGTTTCCATGCTGGAGCGCCGCCAACGTCTCACCCCTTGTCATCACTCGAGTTACTGATCTTGGCTGTTAAACCTGCCTACCACATTTCAGTAAATTTATACATGTGTTAAAAACAGCGAGGAAAGATGAGAGGGAACTTTTACACTGTGAAAGGCCAAAGCCCTTGCGTGTAATTAAGATGGGTGCACATGCACAAGTCATGGGCACAGAGTAGCACGAAATGATTACACAAATACTCAGACCAGCTATTCGTGCTGTCAGAGAAGAAGACTGGTGACATTTTTAATTGCTTTTTTTTCCTTTTTCCCCTTCTCTTTGGAGTTTGAGAGCCTTACTGATTTTTTTAGAAAGCAAAGATAAGGACATGCTTCTTTCTGACAACAATTTTGGTAACTCTGAACATATCACAACAGCACACAGCTACTGCAGGGATCTGTCAAGGAATGAAGGCTTC
Source organism: Ifrita kowaldi (assembly GCA_013398055.1). Classification (NCBI taxonomy): domain Eukaryota; kingdom Metazoa; phylum Chordata; class Aves; order Passeriformes; family Cinclosomatidae; genus Ifrita; species Ifrita kowaldi. Next base: position 618,831 of record VZRS01015274.1, read on the forward strand.
TACATTCATTTTACAGCTTAGACACAATGTAGTTTAATTGGAAAAATCTGTTTTCTGATCATACAGCAATGAGAGAAGACAAAATCCACACAGAATGGACCAGTCACATTTAAAAGAGACATTAAAACTGGAAGTTGTACCTCAGACAAAGGCTGTGATAATATGTCAATACAGTTACAGCATGCTAGCAGTTAAAGAGAACCCCTCTTGCTTTTTAAGGCCAGGAAACTGTGACTATGTAGGCCCATGGGAACTCAGAACTTCATTAAAATTGTCCATTTTCACATTATGACATTCTGAGCTAAATGCGTTTATTTCAGAATAATTCAGTAACCTGTATTTTTTACTCCTTATATTTCCAATTCAAGTAACTTTGACCATTGAAAACCATTCAAGCATTAGACTTTTGAAACTAATTTTTAAAAAGTTAAATAGTATTTCTGTTATATTTCTGTATTCTAAACTAGAAGCTCAACTCCCAAAACATATAATTAATTCAAATTTAATAAATAACAGCTTCTAACATTAGCTTCCTCCCTCTCAAGCACACACAATGCTGCCTTTCTTCCACTCAGACACTTTGGCTCATTTCTTTCAGGCTGCTGGCCTCTCTTTGTTTGCTCTGACTCTACAACAAACACTGCAGGACCTGCTTATGCTAATGATTACTGTAGAAAAAAACTTAGCACGAGTTACTAACTTTCCAAAGAACAGAATATTTTTGTGTAATTCCAATATCTTCATCCCAGAACACAACATATGATTCCAATAGTGCAAAGACACATCTTCATTTTTTAGATTTTTTTCATTTATACCCCATTTCTCAGAAGCTGCAGTCTGCCGCTGAGGCAGAGAAGAGACAGACTCATAAGACATATTTAGATTTAATTGCCATTGGTGATTATAGTCAACACCTAAATTGAAAGGCAATCTGCTCAGTAAATTAAAACGCAGGCTGAAGTCATTCTGCACAATGGAATAAATCCAGTCCCCTCAACATTATGCTACAGATGCTGCTATTTGCACTAAGGGAGGAAGAATTTAAAGGTGCTCTGGTTTTTTTGTGAAACAGGTTTGACCCCTACACTCCTTGTCTATAACCTCAAAGGACTTTGCCCAGCTCCCAAATACACACAGCCAGATTTAACAAGTACACTACTGAAGTCAGCACCAATTTTTCCGCATTTTAGGACGCCAAAATATATTAACTCAGTCCAGACCATAATAGAGATTTCCCTCTCATAAAATCAGAACACATTGAATTTTAAAAGCAAAAGAAACACTTGCTACATTACCTTGTATGTGTTTCATTGATGTATATGACATTACGTAGACCCAAAGAAGGAATACTAGAATTGAAGAAGTTATCCTGTAAAACCAAGAAAAAAAAAGACTAATGGACTACTTCATTACATAAGAATAGCTTTGTCTGTTACATTCACCATAACATATAAGATAATGCAATGGTTTTCATTTATACTATAAGCACAGCCAAACCAGAGAAGTGCTGAACTGCTCATACAAACCGTTCTGAAATGAAAATGAAATTCAAGTCACTATTCCCACGTCCAATACTTTCAAACCATTCTCTAGGCTTTACTGTGTGGTTGTACTGGTTACACTTTTCAAGCCACAACATTTCATCAGATTCTGATGTAATATAAACCAGGACTTGTCATCATACAGAACTCCTCTTTGAGACAGAACTTTATTAAGCCATGCTGAGCATTAGTGTAACCACGAGCATTGGACGCTCAGTCTGTCACATCCAGCTTGCCAGCAGATCAAGCATCATGTAACAACAGCCCAAGGGTCAGGATATCCATCCATGGTTAGGTGGCAAATCTCCACATTCTTGCTCTGCCTGAACAACAAACAGTCCAGCCTTGTAGAACCTTGTTACAGACTCCACATGCCAAGGTATTAACTGGGATGAGTTTAGGAGCACTTCCACAACAAATATTCCTTAGGAAGATCTAAACTCTACTCTTCCATATTTCAAGTAAACACCTCGACCAAGAGGCTGATTTCTTTCTACCCAAATAATATATAATTATAAAACTGGTACCATGCCTGCAGTGAATTACAGCTAAAACTACTGGAACTGTACATCTCAAAGAAGACAAAAAATGGACAGCAAAGGAGAAAGATGGTCACCAGCAACAGGAGAGCTGCATAACAGCCTCACCACCAACTCTGCTATGGGAGTCAGGTGAGAGTCATTTGCTTGTATTTTGTTTAGGACACAGCATTGCCACAGAATTAAAACATAGGACTGTGCTGTGTCATTTGCAAATCAGGTAGAAATTATGTGCTACAGTGGGAGCACAGAGTCTCCTGCTCCCAGCTAAAGGACAACTGGGCTGTACGATCAACCAATTGTTGCTCTAAGCTCTTAAAAGGAAACTTCGAGGTAGTGCTCATTTCTTTGACTATACACTGGTGATTTTTTTGTGGATCTTATAAGCTGATGAGATATTCTGGCAAAGAGAAGCAAAATGACTTGTTCTTGGTCTCCCAAACAGTCAGCAATAAAGTTACGTATCACTGAATGCCAGTCTATACCAGTCTGTACCTGTCTATACCCGTGCTATAAGTGTCAGGTTAAACCTCACTATGAAACTCATCCTCCAGCTGTAATGCCATACTTTAGCTTTTCCTTATTTAAACTCTTCTCCAATCCAGTGTCAGGCAGAGCATGTCATTCTGCGAGACCAACTGAGTCAATACAGGATGTCCCTGCTGGCACAAAGAAGCAACCCAGCTCCCACCACCACATCCTGGCCTTTCCTGCTGATCACTACCCCTCACCTCTTAACTTACAGCACATCTAGCACACCCTTTAATGTCCCAATTTCATGCAGACAAGACAAAAAAAACTAAGATAGACAAATTAAATCAGTAAAGCATTTCTGCTTGGTTAGCGAACTTGATCAGCCCTCAGGAGAGCAGGAAGGAAAACGAGAGGGAGAAGCAAGACTTCCCACTCTCAGCCCTGGCAAGCTGTTAGTTTGGACAACACACTTAAGGAAATTTGTCTCATTCATTACTTTTCCTTAAGAAAATAATGAAAAAGGCAGCTCAAAAAAAATTTGGAATCTAATGAGAGGATTTTCTTAGTTACTGTCTGCGCAAGGACGGTATTTTTTCCTTATGGCAGAAGGCAATAAAGGGCTTAATAGGTTGTGCCCCTTTCTTAAGCGGGATCTCAGGATAGTTAATTAGTCTCTTACTAAATGGACAAAATACAGAACAAGATTTTTATTTTTAAAGCATAATTCCCAGTTTGAGAGGAACAGCCTAATTACTAACAGGCCAATAACTAAATGTATAAAGCCCTAAGCTGAGGATTCACACACACCTTTTCGTAAGTCAAAACGCTTGACTTATCTGTTTGAAGAAGTCTCAGTTTATCTAATTGCTTGTCTTGTTGCCCATACCATACACAGCCTTCACGGCACATTTGGATTTCTATACCACACTTGTATGTCATTGCAGCGATTTTCTGTTCTGGCAGAGGAATAGAGTGCAATAACTTCTCTTTGGTCAAAGAGACAAGCAAATTTTCCCTCTAGACCAGCCAGTGAAGGTGTAACTGAGTGCAATCTAAAGCCCAGGGTGTACACATAGCCAAATTACATGATGAACTGGCTGCAAACTGCATTATGTCATTTATCAGCATTTTGCATCTTGAGCTTACAGAGAGCCTGCCCAATGCAGTTCAACAAAGTTCACATTTTAAATCAGCTTGCACAACCTCTCTAGAGCCATCTTGACACTGTTCCCAGCAGACAAATATCCCCACTATCACAACTGACAGTCCTTGTTTCCAGGCTGGGCAGAGAGGCAAGGAATCAGCCAGGTGTAGAAAATTAACTTGTTCTTTCAAGTACAGGACTGAGCAAGTTGGAAAGGAAGCATACTGCTCAGCTTCAAAACTGTATTTATTCTGTGAATAGAGAATTAAAGTGTCCTAAAAGCAAACTTTCACACTTTCATATGCACCAAATTCCTATTGTTAATCTAACAGACCAGATAACTGCTATCCCATGTCCTAGTGATCATTCTGAGGAGCTGAAGAGTTTTGTGCAAGGAGTAAGTCTGCACTGAGAGGTGGGAGACTAAGCATCACTACAGATGCATGCCATCCTTTAATTCCACGACAAATTAAATGTAACCACAAACAACAGTGAAAAACTACAGCACTTTACAAAGTAAAAACATTGTGACCTTAATTCTGAAAGTAAGGAAACTACTGCAACTTCATTATGCTGCAACTATGCATTATTGTCAGACATAATCCATTCCATAATCTTCTTACCCGGCTCTGGGGAGTGCATACATAGCAACATCGTCCCACAAACGGCCTTTTCCTGCTCAGCAGAGCCTCCTTCCATTTTAAAGTGGCAGATCGGAAGAGAGTGGGACGAGAGTTACACTCTCCCTGCAGAACAAAAGACCACGGTGTAAATATGCAGAAATATGTGTTTTACTGTGTATGGGAAAACTTTGAGGAAGAGGAGTTGCCAGACACACACAAAAAATTACTCCTCAGTTGCGTAAAGCACAACTTTTTCCAAGGTTTTTCTAAAATTTAAAAAAATAGAAGTGAAATCTCAGTGTTGTACTCTACGTATCTAAGCACTGCTGCATGGGCTGACACGCAAAATTTTAAAAGGAATGATAACTGTAATTAAGAAACACCAAAGAAACTGCCAGCTGAGGAAAGTGAAAAAAATTAACAGTGCACTACATTGTCAATAATGTAAAGGTGCTTGTAATATGAGCAATGTATTTTAAGGTTCAACTGAGTATCACCCTGTAAAATTGCAAGAAGACTCAATGTATCCAAAACATTAACTCCATGGACTCTGTAGTCACTTTCAGCAGTTTCATGCAGAGTGATAGGAACTCCTGTGCCTTCTCCAAAGTTATACTGTCTATCTGAAGATTACAGAACAAAAAAATCCAGAGTGACTGCATTCACAGAACTCATTCTCTGTTAGGACATAATGCAAAAACTGTAGTTAAGTATATTTTCAAAGACATTGACTGTTTTAATTGAAGTCTACTGAATAATTGCTTGCCTGAGAATGAGGACTAGGTTGCCATTTTTAAACTATTAAATTTACTGAGAGGGAAGTTACTTTCAGTATAAAAAGAGAAGTTACAGAAACAAACCAAACCAAAACCAAAATGTTGTTTAAAATAGAACTTTTAAGTGGAAGAGCAGCAGGGTAGAACCAAGGCTGGACACACAAATACAGATCACCGCATACTTAGCCCAGTGAGAAACACCCAGAGAGTCAAAAGCCATGCTGAAGATGCTTAAGAACTGAATAGTGCATTTATCAAATTTGGCAAGCAGCATGAACTGGCAAATATTCCAATGCTAAGTCTTCCACATGAAATAAACAAGTATCAAGATGCTAAGCCTGCCATAATCCCTCCTCTGTCACCTTCTTTCATACTAACTCCAAAACAAACCAACTTTGTAACAATACCATCTTCCTTCTGCTTAACCCCTGACTTAACTCTCCAACATTTTCTTACAAAAGCTCCTTTTTATCTCTTCTGAATTGCCTGCCCTTATTCCACTTTCTCACAGACCTCCTGGTTATTGCAGCTTGCTGTTCCATGTAACTTAGATCTAGCTAGATAGAAATCCCAGCTGCCAGGACATCTGTCCTTTCCCTCAACTCTGATCGTGTCTCCAATTCTTCTTCTGTATCAAGTTTAAACTCCTCCTCTCCAGATCCATGTCTAATTCCTCCTGACCTATGCTGCTGCTAAACCAACTGCCATCATCCCAGTCCCCATGTGGTTCTTTTGGCTCCATCCAGACCGCTCCGCTCACTGCGTCCTTTGTCCCTTCCAAATCCCAAGGCTCGCTCAACGGAGGACACAGACTTTTAATAGGCTCCTTATTTATATCCACCAATTTTTTTCTGCCTTCTGGACTGCATGGAAAGCTCCAGCTTCGATGCCTATGTGACTGTGCAACTTCAGCGTCAAACTCCTTTTCACCTGCACATTTTAAACTACAACACTCAGAAGAGCAATAAGCTTCCTACTTGACTTTCTGTCTGACTTTGGCTACTCCAGAGTGGGATTCTGTACATTTACTGCTATATAAAATGATTAGCAACATCAAACCAGAAGACTGTAAGACTATCAATAGGGTTTGACAAGATTTTTCTTTTCTAGCAACATTATTCTTTGGCACAGAACTGAATTGTTGATTCCTCTTTACGTTTCCAGTTAAATTAAAACCAACTGTATCATGCATGAGGGAGGGAATGCCTTATCTTCATTCTTCATAACAATAAAAAGTCCACATCCATCTTGAAGAAATAATAAGGTAAATAAGGCCAGTAACATTCACAATTTTTACTTACCCATTCTTCACTGGAATGCTTACATCTACTGATGCTGCAGTCTGCTGAGGTGGACAAATAGGAAACATCTATTGTTCCAAGGGACAAAGCAGTTTCATCCATGACACAGGAGTTGAACTGAAGATCACAAACTGCAAAATAATATCATGCATGTATTTATATTTTATATCTACATATGCATGCACAGAAACACACACCTAATTTCAGTGATGGGCATCTGGGAATAAGTCAGCAAACTGGGTTTTTTCCACCCTTCAGTAAAAGTTCAGTTCCAAAGACACTTCCTTGCAGCTAGAAATTGGCATGATTTTAATATGCTAAAAACCCGAGCACATTTGACTTCCATAAACACAGCACACCAGTCAGCTTCCTGCATGCTTGTCTCTCCCTGCTCTTCTTCCCATAACAGGTCACTACAGCCCCTTTGTAATTTTCCACTGTTCTTTACTGCGTGGTTTAAACCATGCAGCCATAAGGATACACGTCAGACACTTTCAGAAGTTTACTATTCTCTTGCACTCTGTGACCTTGCTTTTTCATAATTTGCTTCTCAAGGTCACCTATGATCTACAAATACTGTCATTAATGTCCTCACCTAATCCTATCTCACATTATATGTGTCTGGTCTAGCTGTGGCCAAACCAGTTTGCAAATTTCCTGGGAAGAAGGAGTGCTCTATAAAAAAGCACACCCCTAAATGTGAACACACTGCTAACAAGTGACATTTCAGTCTTGTGGGATTAAAGAGAAGTAAAGAAATCTAAACTTGCATTATTATTATTATTATTTTGAAATGGAAGTTTTGAAGCTCATATAATGAACACAGCAAATAATTCTCCCTTGGCCACAGAAAAAAGGAAGGGCAACCATATTAAAACAGCTTAGTGTTGTACAGTGTATTTGCAAAAGACTACAAGTTAAACTGCTTTGTTATTGAGAGCCACTGAAATAGGAATCCCAGCATTTTCACCAAGAGAAACTATAAAGAGGCAATACCTCCTCTTCTATCTGTCACTGCAAGGAAACTTCTATCACGGCCAGGCTGTGGGCCATCAGGAATGAGACTGTTCCCACCCTGCATGCTAAGCTAACATCTGCAACAGCCAACACCTAAAACTTTAGTCCAGTGTTTTTGCCTTTCTTAGTGCCTTCCCCAAGCTGCCACAAACCCATCCCGTGATACCTCCACGCAGAGAGCCACCACTACAAACTGGAGTCTGAGCCAGTATAACCATGCAGACCATGCATATCCTAGCACAGCCTAAGTACTTAAGTCATCCCTTTGTCTTTGCTGGCTCTTACATTCAATCCGCCTTTTATTTAAATCAGTCCCCAGGTAATTACTAACCCTCCCCATAAATACAAAAAATGCCTGTCAACCTCTAAATGCTGGAACCGAAATGCGTCCCACTCGTGCTCAAGGTGACCTTGGCTACACCGGTATATACAAAAGACGAACTTTTAAAAATACGCAATTAAAAGCCCGTGTAAGCAGCAGCAGCAGCTGCCGCCGCATACCTACCTGCGAGCCACCCCGCCCCCCGAGCGCCCGCTCCCGCTGCGGCGCTGGCGCTGTTCACCTGCCGGCCACCGCCATCCCTGCGGGCTCCAGCAGCGCTCCGGGCTCACCAGGGCTCCCTCAGCAGGGCTCCGCAGCGCTCCGGGCTCCAGCCCCGCCGCTCACCAGACCTGCTATAAATAAAACCGCGGCGTTGAGCGCGGTGCGGGAGCGCAGCGCCCCGGGCACGGCCGCTGCCAAGGGGCCGCCCCGCGCCTCGCCGGCCGCGGGCGGCCACCG